>VWZX01003430.1:326921-431673 GCA_013399015.1 Galbula dea
GAGCCTCTCCTCATAAGGTCTGTTCTCTAGACCCCTGATTAGTTTAGTTGCCCTTCTCTGCACCCTCTCTGGCACCTCGATGTCCTTCCTATACTGCGGTGCCCAAAACTGCACACAGCATTCAAGGTTCCATTAATAATAATAAAAAAATAAGTATCTTCATATTCAAAAGCTTCATTAAACTATATAGTTGCAGTTACCATCTATTGTTTGTACTTAGATTTTGAACCTTTTATTTTGAATCCATATAAGTCCTAACAGAAGGAACTTTTTAAAATTTTTTGTTTATGAAAGCTATATGCTGCTAAGAAAGAATCTTTAGGCTCGGTATTACCAAATATTTTGATATTTTCAGTGAACTTTTTCAAGTGTGATTGTTAATTTAACATTATTATTACTGTAACTGAATATATAGGCTGTAAAGCTACAAGAAAAAGTGGATAATTATAAATGTGAACTTAGCTGTGTCAGTGTAACTGCTTACTGATCTTTTGTATATTTTTTACTCATAATAATTGCAATATAAATTAAATCAGGCAGGATTTTCTTTGAAGTATGAGATGGAGGAACAGTAATGCCCCTCAGCTGAGGAAGGAGCTTGGTAGAGGGGTTGCTGGGCAGTAGAAATTGTGTGGTCAGCAGTGAGCAGGATCAGAAGAGTGCTGCAGAGCACAGTGAAACTCCCTTATCTAATGCAGGACAATGCATTAACTTCTAAGTGTACATTTAAGCAAACTGAATAAAGGTGAGACAAAAAGGCATAATTCTGACACTTCCTAGAATTTTTAGTGGTTTTAGTGTTTGGCTTTACAACCAAAATATTTTTATTAGTTTACCCTTTGGCACGCTTTTAAGTAAAATCTATCAAGTGACTATATGAACAGGACTATACTTAACTTTAGAAGGCTGATTTTGGAGACCAGTGATTTACATAAGCACAATAGAAGTTAATATAAGTGGCAGTGTGATTTATCTCTGACTATGTTTTTTAAAAACAATATACACCCATATTGTTGACATAGTAATAAATCAAAGACTTCAATAAGGACTGAATTGGAAGGGAGAACTGTAATGGAGAGCAAAATTTGATACTTTTGGAGGAAGATACATGAAAGTATATAAGTACAAAATAATGTGTGACCAGATCTTTTGTCTTCAGTTCCTATTTCTTTAGCTGTTATGAGAGTGTTTCTGTATAGAAGAGTACAAATTGTCAGTGTTTTGATATGGAGGCTGTTATGATGAAAGAGAGTATATGATTTGGTTTAGTTGAACAAAAATAGTCTCAGTTCAATAATTTGTCCTGTAGCTTTTTTTAAAAAAAAACAAAACAAAAAACCCTGGATCAATCCTGAAAAGAAAATCCCCTTTCAAAACAAAAGGTTGAAACAATTTGTTTAGAAGATTGCTTCTGAAAAGTCCATAATGCTAACCCAGGATTTTAATCCAGACAGAATTCTTTGCCAAAATTGGCTTGAAACTGTGAATACTTTAGCCATGTCCAAAAAGGGCATTTTTAGTCAAACTTGCTATCTGCCAAGAAACTGTTTCCAGCTCTGTTGTCATGTCCTGACTGTTAGCAGAATGAAGATCTTTAAGGCCAAGAAAAATGTGTCTTTCTGTATTCTTCTAGGCCACTTAAAATATGCCTGCAAAAATAATTTAATAATGTTGTTTAAGGAACAGTTACAATGAGTTTTGATTACTGTATATGAAATTAATCAGAAGCAGTGCCAAGTGAGAATTTATAAATACAAAAATCTTTTCAGGGTTTCAAATATGCTCCCTGCTATAGAGGACAGAGGCACCCATCTGCCAGCCTGGCCAGTTATGCAGAGAGGTTTGTCGTTTGCCAGGGGCTTGAATGGCAGATGTCACGGAAAGACTACCAAGGCTTGTGAACGCATCAACTATTACCCCCTGCTGGTCTTTCATGTGGGCACAAATTATATCAAGGGTAACTTGTGAACAAGCACAACTTCAAAGCTCTAGGGACAGTGATTAATGGTCTGGGGGCCCAGGTAGTCTCCTCCTCAGTCCTGCCAGTTAAGGTAAATAGCGAGGAGAATTAGAGGGATTTACCAAGGAAATGACTGACTGCATCGCTAGTGTTGGCAACAAGGTATTGGCTTTTATAACCATGAGATTGTTTGCTGATTGGCAGCTCATTGGGAGAGATGGGAACCACCTCATGAAATGGGGCGTGTGAGCCTTTGCCAATAGACTGGCCAACATGGTAAGGAGAGCTTTAAACTAGGAAAGGCAGGGGAAGGGGAGAGTTACAGTGGCAACTCATGCAGCAGAGGAGTTTTGAGCAAGGATGTTTGAGGTAAACATATGCAGCCCAGGAAATGCCTTCAAGACATGACCATGGAATATCCTCTTGCACCTCTCCCTGGAAATGGATGTGCTCAAATACCTCACTGCAGTGCTTGTATACCAATGTGCATAGTATAGGGAACAAAAAGAAAGATCTGGAGATCTATGTGCAGTCATAATGCCCTGACTTCATTGCAATAACAGAAACATGGTGAGATAGTTCACATGTCTGATATGTTGTCATGAAGGGCTACACACTTTTTAGGAAAGACAGATAGGAAGGCAAAGTGGTGGATTGACCCTTTATGTAAGATATCACCTGGAATGTATAGTATGGAGCTCTGTCTTGGAGAAGACAATGAGTTGAGAGTTTGAGAGTTAGGATCAAAAGGAGACTAGCAAGGGTGACACCATCATGGGTGTTTGCTGCAGGCCACTTGATCAGGGAGAGGAAGTAAACGAGGCCTTTTACAAACAAACTCCTGGAGTGCGTCTAATGGGGAGCTACGTAGATGTTTAAGTGGCTGGAGCATCTCCCTTACGAGGAAAAGCTGAGGGAGCTGGGTTTGTTTAGCCCAGAGAAGAGGAGGCTGAGAGGGGACCTTGTCAATGAATATAAGTATCTGAAGGGAGGGTGTCAAAAGGATGGAGCCAGGCTCTTCTTGATAGTGCCAAAAAATAGGACACAAGATAATGAGCACAATCTAAAACACAGGAAGTTCCATCTAAACATAAGAAAGAGCTTCTTTTCTGGGATGGTGACTGAGCACTGGAAGAGGTTGCCCAGAGAGGTTCTGGAATCTCCTTCCTAGAGATATTCAAAAACTGCATAGACACAATCCTGAGTAATGTGCTCCACAGGACCCTGCTGAAGCACAGAGATTGGACTGAATGAAGTAGATATGAAAAACATGAAAGATAAAGGGGCATTTTAAAACCTCATTAATTTTCAGAACAGATATAGAGGCTTTCTTTTGGTTTTATTGAACATGTTTCATCTACAATGAATGAAAGAGCAGGTCTTGCAAATGACATTTTTGCAGGTAATTAGTCTGTGATATTTCTATACCTCTTGTTGGTCTTTTGGAAATATTTAATATTTTGAAATAATTCAGCATTTCTTGTTTTCAAAGTGCTTAAGTAGGGGGTTTTTCCTGCATTTATTTCACGATAATAATTTACATGTCTTACATTATCAGCATATAAATTCTGATTCATTTAGTTGGGATGATTACAATGTAAACTTGAATGCACTTGCTAAATCTTCACTCTTACGCTCCATTGCACGTGTGCTCAGAATTTGCTCATTGTTATTATTCTTTGTCCATAATATCAGCAGTAACCAGTGCCTTAAACTGCTCCTCAGTTTTCAGTGTAGACTGCCGTGTAGTATGCTTTGAGAGGAGGGTAACAGTGCTACAGCCTTCATATTATGGTGATTGAAAAGTTGTATTAGTAGGAATGAAACAGAAAGGATATGTGTAATGCTAAGCTCTCGTTACCCTGGTCTGTTACACAGATACTTTATTACAGCCAGTGCAGCTCCTGCACTGTTCAAAGGCAAATTAGAGTCATGCCCCACTGTGTGGGCCTAATAAGGCATTCTCATTTGGGTATTTGTCAGACTGTAGGGTGCCAGAGAAGTACAAGGGACATCTAACTGTACAGACCACGTGTCACCAGAGCATTGCTGTGTGTACTTGTTTTTTTAAAACTTAGCAGAATGAGAGTCTTTTCGAGCTCCTGGTGGCATGGGGAGACCCTGTGTTGCCCTGAGGAGCTGTGGTGCAGAAGTAGCTCTTCCTCATGGGATCTGGCCCCTTGGTGCTTGACTTTGGTGCTGGGTGCTTGAGTCACATAATGCTGGCAACCAGAATGTGTTTAACATTTTTATCTTGCGTTTTTATCATTCAGCTTGTGTTTTGACTAGACCTGTGCTTTCCCCTTTTCAGTCACATAGCTTGAGGATTACTGCAGCTAGAGCTCTGATATTTCAATTAATTTATTTCTTTTAGAGAGGAGCATATGCAGCTATCAGCCAGAGCTGCAGTTTGGCAGAAAATGATACAAAGAGTCTGACCTTGGGAAAGTATATTCTCGCATAACATGTCTGAGATTGATGTTACTTAGAGGTAATGAGCTGTGTGCTGCATTTTCAAAGGAAGGACTCTCATTGTAGACATTCACTTAAAAAATGTTACATGTCATTCCATTCCCAGCTCACAAGATTTCAGAAATAGAGAGGAGGTGTAAGGCTCGGAGAGTTGCAATTTAATCATGATTGTCACATCTTACACTCTTGTTGGGAGGAACACCAAGCTTTCAGTAATTGAAAATTAATTATTATCTTGGCAACTGTTTATTGTGTATGAAATAAGTTAGCAATCTTGCTTCAGAGGCTAGGCGTGCCCGGAGCACATACCATGATACCCATTGCTACAAATTGTCAGTACAGTTTGGACTTTCAGATAGGAGAAAACATAGGGAAAGAACTGACATAAGCACAAGTTTATGGGGTTGTCACCTCTGTTCAGCACAGAGGCTACAATGTGTTGTTGAGGAATACTAAGCCATTGCTCTGTTTTGATCTCTTTGTACTGATCAGTGAAGAGCTTCCTAGTTTTCATGATTTCTTAAACAATTTTGTTTATATTCACTGACTACTCCTATTCATTTTAAAAAAAAAAAGGTTTTTTGCTTGCAACACTAGATCTTTATAAAACCAATGTGGATTATATTCATTGACTACCCCTATTTATTAAAAACAATGTTTTTTTGCTTGCAACACTAGATGTTTATAAAATGTCAGTTCTCCAGAAGAAGCTACACTGCTTTCTTGCTGGGCTAATTATTTACAGGCATGTTGAAAATAAGTACTCTTACTTATTAAAAATAAATGAGATTTATTATTGATTTCTGTTTGCTGAGCAACAGGATCATATCATTGTATTTTTCACCAAGGAAAACACATGCTTTATTCAAACGTGAATTTTATTAGCCTGTAGCAGCTAAGAAACATCAAAAGCTTTATTCTTGAAACTAGAAAAACTGTTCCTTTAAAAATAGCTTTATATAGGTCTGAAAGAATATTTAGAAGCAGAAAGAAGGAAAATAAAAAAGATTCAGACAATTATTTTTAGGCATCCCCTTAAAAAGCCTTAGGCTTAAGCAAGTCTAATGTATTTTACTCTTTCATCAGCAGTACCTGCAACAGTTTTTCCATTTCAGAAGCAGAATCAGAGGTGATCTTCTACAGAGTAGCACATAATTTCTGATTTCAAGCCCTGTTAACAGTTGAGAGTTTTGTATTCTGATACATAAAAGTAGATCTTTGAAGAATCTTGATGAAGCCAGTATTAGAAATGTAACTCGTAATCTGAGCTATGCAAATTCATAGCTTAAAGAGCAATTTTACTTTGCTGAAAGACAACAGGTTTAGTAGGGTGCTTTAAAATGGAATAATTGGATTAGTGTAAATAGAAGCCATAAACCACATTAGCTGAAAAAAGGTTAAAAAACCTGCTTTCTTAGTACTGACTAGTTAGATATTTTTTGTTCCAGAATAATTTTGCTGAAGTCAATCTAGGCTAAGTATCATGTATTGGCAAATTAGTTAATTTATTACAGTTTAATACTTAGATATACAGCCAAAAGTTCAAGATCAGAAGTGCATTTGAAAGGTTCTAAAATACAGAAAGAGGGTCTTTATCCTGTCTTTCCAGTTGTGAATATGCACAAGTGGTATGGAGAGTCAAGTGGGATTTGAGAATTCTGAAGCCTGATCACACAAGGGCATTAAAAACTGAATTAATGTCATGAGTCATGGTTGGACTATTCACACACAGTGTATGATCTTCCCCTCTTAATTTCATCAGTTACTTCTGCCCAAATTAGCAGGGTCTACATTTCCAGCTACTAAAAATAGCTATGTTTCCTTTGTAAATGGAAAAAAACTCCCCTGTGATAGCTGCCTCCTTTCGACACGTTCCATAAGATTGTCTACCTATTTTTACAGTCAGCGACATAAAGTGTTAAACATAGTTCTTATATTTATATACCCTTGAAGGTAAGTGAATGTAGAATTTGAATGAAATTTCAGGGTTTTTCTTTGTGCTTCATTGTACTTTTATAAATGTTACAAAGTCCTGAAAATTTATATAAGTTTTTATAAAATCATTATAATGTCAGATATCCTTTTACTTAGTTATATGCTTCTTTGATACCAAGAGGGCACATGATGTGACCTGGTCTAGGGACTCCTGCTGTGGCAGGGGGGTTGGACTAGATGATCTTTCGAGGTCCCTTCCAACTCCTAACATTCTGTGATTCTGTGACTTGTACTGAAAGCAGTTCTATTTTAAGAAAATATAAGAAAAGTGAATTCCATTGTTTGAAACAACTTTTAGGTTTGTGTTTCAGTTTTGCAGGGTAATCAGTTTGAGATTCTTACTTCAGTACTTTACATAATTAAGAATTATATGTAAGGACTTGCTAACTTTTCTTAAATATAGTCAGTATTTTCCAGAGGACCTTTCTGCAGTGGTGTCATTTCACTGTACTACAAGTGACACATGCCACCTTCTGGGGATTGTTGGAATTGCCAGTCGTTTAAATAGTATTTAAAATAATGGGAAAGTGGTCTCGACCTCCATGTATCTGCTACAGAGATGAACACAGCTGGTATCCATGCACAGGTTAACGGATCAGAAGAAGCAGCCCACAATTCTCAGCCAGACATTTTAGCAGTGCACGAAGGTTTTAGTCTGAGGTCTGGTTAAGTCTTAAGCAGGGTTTCTGTCTCCTGTATCAATCTAACAAATTGATTATTGCTCTAAAATAGCTATACATTTTGACAAAGCAACATTAGAAACAAAAGTGATAAGCCAACTAAAGATAAAACAAATACAAAACCCCAAACTCAAAAACCCTGTTCAGGTGGGGAAAGCATGCCTCTGTTACAGAAGAATAGGAAATGTGGGGTGAAATCTTCAAAGCTAGGTGATTTCAAGCAGTTAAATATTTTGGGAAGCTCCAGATTTTCTGTGTACCTAGTGGTAAACAGGGAAGTGCGGTTTGATTTCCTGAGTCTAAAAATGAGTGAAAATGTCTTGTCAAGGCTCTATAATTTCAGTGCCCTTTAGACCCTGTCACAATTCAGTCTTTCTTCTACATGTATTCATTTGCAATAACCTTTTCCCAAATAGAAATATGCTCAGGCTCGTACAGTGCCCTTTACTTCAGAGTCCTATGTTGGCACTGGAGGAATCCTGCTACTCTTGTTGTATCCCCCCAGTCTCATACCTACAAAATAACCATATGCTGCCTTGCTGGATTAAAGTGACAAACAGGAATCATTTCTTACGTGCAAGACTACTTGGACCTGGTTTTGAAATTAAGCTGCTACCTAATTAGGGCTTGCAGTTTACAAAATTAAAATTACAGCTTTCCTAGTCCACTGATGTAAATAAGATCTCTTGTTACTTCAAGCTTTTGCTTATTTTCATTTGTTGGTATTAACAGGCTTAATTTTGTCTTTTGTCTGTTTTCCATTATGAGCTGTTCTCTTTAATAAGATTTGAGTTCTAAAGAGGATTTTATACATGAATTATATACAAGCTTAAAGATAATTGGAAGATGAGCTTTTTCAAGTCTGATGGGTAGTGAGGAGGCAACCTGGAGGTTGTAGCAAAGCTTGTGGTTTGCTGTGACACAGCAGAAATTTCAAGCAGAAATGCATGGAATAAATGTCAATTCTGGAAGCTGTCCCTTCAGTCACTGTTTCTACAACTCTTGTTTCTCTTCAGGAGTTGCTTTGTGCAGACTGTCAAAATCCTCATGGCAGCCAGAAATTACTTCTTTTAAATCTTTTCCAAAATATGTCTTCCCTGGGGAATTTCAGCTTCTAGTTCAGAAAGACAAAATGTTGGGATTTTTTTCTCAGTTCCCTAGTGGCAGTGTGCTGGCTGATGAGCTGAAGGATTTTTATGTCCTATTAACGGCACAAGAAAGGAAAAAAACCTCTGCCCTTGATATTTGCCTAAGTGAACTCAGTTTAATTTTTTCTTTAATGCAAAATAGGAATCTAATAATAGAGCAAGTGCCTTAAAGCCAAGCTATGTGTGCCTCTGTTAGTTTAACCTTTTAAAGCTTCTAGATGTACATTCTGAATGAACTATGAGATGGAAGGAGAAAGATGAAAAAAACGTATTTTAAAGAATATTAGCTTTAAAGTGATTGGTGCTAATTGGAGCAGAAGAGGTAAACTCTGTTAAAAAAACCTCACTTAATACTCTGCAGTTCATTTCATGCCATGGAGAGTTACTGCACTTGGAGAGATTCTAACCTGAGTCTACAAGAAGATTAAGCGCTGTTTCTTGAACATGGAATTGAAGTAAATATCACAAGGCAAAACAGTATTCAGGTCAGGTTACAAAGTGCATCAGAGAAGAAATATTCCTGTAAGTTTCTACATTACAACTTCAAGCATGCCTTCCCTAGGGAAGATCTTCCCTGCATGTTTTTTGGTAGAGTTCTTACACTTTAAGTTAAATTGAAGGTAAAAGATCCTTACTGAACTAAACAGCAAAATCTGCAACTCATCTCTCTTTTCTAAAATTCAGTTCATTTATGTGTAAGCTTCTCAAATGCAGGAGTGGTTTGAGTCTGTGTTTTCCAGGAGGTTCAGTTGCATTCTTCACTCAAATGCAAAACAGAATTTATCCCAAAACTTTGTTAGCCAATAGATGCATGACCATGAAATGTAAACAGTTTAAAACACAGAAGTTAGGCAGAGAAACCAGCAACATGTCAATTCCCAAACCACACAAATAATCTTCCCGTCTCAGGGGGGTTTAACAATCACTCAGAGTTGTATTTTGAAATCCTCTCCATAAAAAAAGCAACTTCAGAAAAAAAAATTACACCACACTCCAAAACCTGTTCTCAGAGGAGTGGCCAGTAAGTATATTTTTATGCACAGTCAACTCACTTGCCATTAACACTTTTGATGTACCACATTAAAGCAAACATATGGAATTACATTCACTTTCATGTTATATTTAACTGGCATTTGCTTTAATGGGAATGTTTTCCCTCTTATCCTGTCAAAGTCAGAGTCCATACTTGTCTTCTCTTTAACTCTTTCTCCATGTTGCAAACAACAAATACCAAAAAAAGAAGATACTTGAGTTGTGCCTCAGTATCCTATAACAAAGCATTTACATTTTTTTTAAAGATTTGCTACACTGTAAGTTGTTTTTATTTAATTCCTGGATAGAATCACACACACAGAATCACAGAATATTAGGAGTTGGAAGGGACCTTGAAAGATCATCTAGTCCAACCCCCCTGCCACATCAGGATTCTGTTGTGATTTTATCTGTGGAAATGTGCACTGGGAGAGACATTAATGGTAAGGCACAGAACTATTGCTGTGAGAGTGCAGGCATTAATTGCTAAAACTTGCTGGTTTGTTTAGCTTTATCTGAAATAAATGTAGCATCAGAGGAGTAGATTGTACCTGATGAAGCTCAGATGAAAGTGTCAAGGTAATGCCAATTGAAATTTGTTTATATAATGAGTGTGGCACATGAACAATACCAGTTATACAGGCTTAGACTGCATTCTCAGAATAAGTCCTTTCACTGTGGGTTGACTAGAGTACTGGCTTTGGCATGAATCATAAGAGCTTTGAACCAAAATGAGGGAAGGAAGTCATGCAGTCTCCTTACCTATTTTTCATAAGTAGGAAAGTAACAATCAGATGAAAGCAGCGGGTTTGACAGCAAGCAGCAGCAAAGGTAAAGAAAAATGGGACTTTCTAGGTAAATGATACAGATAATGAAAGGAACATAGTTAACGTGGCCTAGAACTGGCTCTGCCGCAAATCACACTGGAAAGGTTTATGCCTAAATGTGAAAAAGTGGGAGTTACTCCACACTTTAAACCAGGGTATTGTTGGTTTAACAGAAATATAGTTGAGTAACTAATACAACTGGCACAGAGACTGAAGGGTTCAATGTGTACTAATAATGTTACAAACAGCCAAGAGCATAGGTAAAACAATTTTATTTGGATCAATAGCACTTACATGAAACTTTCAAACAGGATAATGCTGAGATACAGATTTTTTTGAGAACAAACATTATGAACAAAGGTAGAACCCAATTTTCTCAGAAATGACAGCAGCAGTTTTTCACTGCAGTGCCACTGAACCAACAAGAAGAGATTTTTTTGTGTTTGATTTTGGTAAACTGTGAAGCCATTATAGGAGAACTGTTAGCAGAGAAGGTACTTGGCTAATGTGGTCAACACTGATGCCATTTAAATGAAGTGTAGGTTTACAGCAGCTTTATTTTTTAATAGCAAATTCTGAGGAATTGAAGAAGCTTCTTAGCAAGGTCAGCTAGACTTGAGAGTTGGAGAACTGGGGTTTTTTAAGTCAAAATGCAAAAAATACAGAATTTCTCCCCCTCCCCCCCCAAAAAAAAAAAAAAGAGAAAGAAAGAAAAAACCCACTTTGTGTCTTAACTGGATCATTTGATAGTTCAAAGGGATGTCTGGATATAAAGAGAACTTAGAAATGAGTAGGCAGTAATGAAAGTCCATTTTAAAAGTCAGGAAGTACTGTGAGAAAGAGCTTCCTGAAGTGAAGCTAAATTACGCATTTTTCAAGAACTTATGAGAAAGTGCTTTAAGTTCTTTAGTCACATGAAAAGAGAGAGGAGAAAGACGGGAGATCATTATGTTGTGACTGTAACATCAAGATTAAAGGTAAAGTCAAGGTGACTCAACGACTACATGAATACTTTGAGACAGTTTTCAGTAAGGATATTGATGTTGAACTTGGGGCCAAAGGCTAGGTGACTAAATAACTAGAATGAGTGCATCAGAAGCAAATTACCATATCCAAGAGGCAAGGAGGACTATATTCTCGGAAAATGGACTGGATTTTTTTGGTCATAAGGTACAGAATGGGGAAAAAAATAAATCTGGCATATATGATGCTACAGACCAGGAGTTTTACTGCCTGTTAAACTAGGGATGGTACTGGATGAACAGAAAGTATAAAGTGTTTTATAAATATTTAAAGAAAATATATGTTCTAAGGAATTATAAAACTTTCTAAAATGCTTTAATATACTTCAGAAGAAAGAATGTGAAGATAAATGAACAATGAGATAGAAAGTGACATGGATTTACCAAAAGTATGTTGTACCTTCTTGTCCTGACAAGACAGTTCTCCCTGTTGTTGAAATAAATGTAATAGATCACAAAAACTCAGTGATATTCAACTGTGGAAGTATTTACTAAGGCAGAGAAAGTAAAAATTGGTACATGATTAGAAAGGTGTGTAAGGAATATGAATGAAGAAATCCCAAACAAGGGTTGGAAACAAGTTGCTTTTAGACTTGCTCTGGGATAGGTTTGAGGGTGAATCTCAACACTGTCATTAACAAGTGTGGCACAACAAGGTTTTTGCCGTTAGCATTTGCAGATCCCGAAATTGAGTTTCATCATCAAAGGAGGATCAAAACATCATGAAAGAGTTTTTCTGAGGTTCATGAAACAACATAAATTGGGGAAAAGATATGTCAACTTGCTTAGTGACTCTGTGTTTATATGTGGGATACTTCATCTGAAAATAAAAGAAAATGATACCTGTTGATCATAAGATGAATAGGAGTTCTAAGTGGGTTGAAATACGTATATGATCCTAGAGCTGTTGAATAAAGTATGTTCAGTGGAGACAATGCATGAAAATTTCCCTGTCTGTGGTGTTCATAAGGTGTCATCCAGTATATTGTTCTCAGTTCTAGGATTTGTAGTACAGAAAGATGAATTTAAACATACTGGAATACAAATAGGGGATTGCTAGGATCGTTGGCAGAATGGTTGATTTATCTTATGTGTTACGTGAAAGGTTGTTAGAAGGGAATTAGAAATTGTGAGATGATATAATTTCACTTTATGAATGCATTATGTATAATGGGGAGGAATAAGCATTAGGGAAGAAGAAAAGCTGAATGACTGTCACGGGAAGAAAATCCACATAAAATGATTAGAGAAGTGAAGTTACAGAACAACTTTCAAATTCAAATGCTTGGGGGAAAATTGCTCATTTCAAAATGGAGAATGCTAGAAATGTATGTAGGGGATGATGTGATTTACTCTGATAGCAGAAGACTGAATATTATGACCTTGGTCTAACATAATGTCCTCCTAACAAAAAAAGGGAAAAAAAAGTGTTGATTCTCCTAAATAATTTTTAGGCAGACTTTCAAAAATTTTATTTGCATTCCTTTCAGTAGGACTCTATTCATACCAACACATGTAGTCTTTTTGTGCTGATGCTTCTATAAATGAGCTTCTACTTGAAATATTAAAATGTTGTCAGCTTTTCCGAAGAGCTCCAAAGTTGCTTTCTGTTTTCATAATCCTACATAAGTTTATAATATTTTTTTCTCTTGAAGTTCCATTTTTGTTGTTTGAGTGTTTATAGCTTTGGTTGTTATAACTCAAGAACTGGGTTACTGTAAACTGACACTGAAAAGGATGAAAACACCAAGAAGAGAATGGAGCTATTTCATGTTGCCCTAGGAGAAAGCTGATAATAATGGGATAAAACTAAGCAAAGTCATAGAGGTGAATACCAAGAAGCTGAGAAATCCCCATCACAGACCCATGTAACGCTGCTGGAAAAAAACCTAACATAAAATACAAAGAAGAAAGATATAGTCCTGTGGAAATGAAAAATAATACCATCTGATTTTTCAGTCTAATTTTGATTTTTTTTTTCTATACTATTCTCTTCCTTTCTCTTATCAGTGCATTGTTACAGTATTACAGTGTACATTTCTACATGTTGCGTGCTCACAACAATGTAAACACTAAGATGACTAAACACAGCTGACTCATAACAAAATATGTCTGGAAGGGGGGAATCAGAATGTAAGGTCATCAGTTAATCTACAAGCAGGCTTACTGTTTTGACCACCCTCTTGCTGCTGATACTTGTTTGAGGCATTAGGCCAAGCTATAAATGAAACATATTTTCCCTTAAAATGTTACAGTAAATGGGTCCAATAAAAGGTCATTGGTTGGTTGTTTGGCCCCTAAACCTTCATTGCTTGTTTTTATGAGCTATTACTACTGCATTCCAGCATGCCACTGGACTTTGTTCCTGTCTATAGATTGTCCTGTACTTCCACTCTGCTATTTTTCCTTTCCTGGCCTAATTCAGAATGAATGGATGAACCTAAACTTAGTGGATTTTTGGTTTGTATTGATGTGGATTCTTCTGGCAGCTATTTCCATCTTGTTTGAAATATCTTGGCTTCGTTCTTATTTGGATTTTCTATCTTGGCATGAATATTATAATATTATACTGGCTAGTTGATTTCCAAATCAAATGGTTTATGAAATAACCAAAGTAAAGTACTCTCATAATGATGAACTACGTTGTACTCACAATGAAATTTGGAGTGAACATAATTATAATTTCTGGAGACTCCTTTGTTTTGGAGGTAATTGTTATTTTCACTGTAATTATGATAAAGCAAAGTAAAATTATTGGAATGCTAGACATTTTTAACTAAGCATTGGCTAACAAAAAGAAACTTGTATGGCAGCAACCTTAGCTTCCTGGGATTGTTATGGTTTGGAGCATAAGCTCTGCTATCCAGATTTCATTGGCATTCCCTCTGAGATGGCTTCTGTCCATCCTAGAAGTAGTCAGTGTTCTACCCACCTAAGTGTGTTATTGACATCATAATATTACTGCTTCTTAACAATTCAAGCACCAAGCTGAGGACAGCCAGCAATAGCAGTTCAGGTCCATGTTAACACTTATCTAAATCCCAGCAGGAGAAACTACAGAGTAGACAAGAGAGAGCCTGAAAGGGCACTTGGAGGAGAGGTGCAGAAAATACTCAGAGTGCTAGCCTTTGCTCTCTGGACATTTTTGGTGTTATCATCTAATGGAAATCTCATGTAAAATGCATGCAGTTCCCAGGGAGCTGAGTCTTTTCTCACAGTTGAGTGTCCTAATCATGGGGTCAGGTTTTATTTGATCTGCTCTTCAGCTGGTCACACAGTTTTTGTCTGCACAGGAGCACAGCCAGGCTGAAGAACAGAGAGTACTATCAGTTAGTATATCTGCTGGTGGCCTAGTAGTTCAAGATAGTTCTCTGTTACAGATCTAATTTTATTGCTATGCAAGCTAAGCACATTTAAAGCATGGACCTTCCTACTTCAAGGATGAGTTCTTTAACCACAGTCTTGACTTTATCTGTTTTGAAGGGATCTTTCTGAGTGACTGTTTCCAACTCATGTGCTTGTCTGGGTGAACCTTGACAGGAAGGAAGCAAAGGCTGGAGGGAGGCAATTGTCCTCTCAGGGCAGGTACTCTGGACGATAAGCAGGCATACACATTGGAAGTATGGTTACAGGATGGAGAGCTTCCACTCCAATAAGTAGTCTCTGGAAACAGGAGGTTGCTGTAGAACAAGATAAGGTTTAAGTCCTTAAACCATGAGGTAGGCCTTAGATTTCACTTCTTGTGTCAACAACTGGCCGAAACTGCTGCTCTTGTTCCTTCTTCTCCCACCTCCTCCCAAGATAAGGAAATAATGTCTCCCTATTCTCTAGTGGCTAGTGAATGGACATCCTGTCACTGAAATTCACTTTGACCATTTTACTGCTGGCAAAAGTCACATGCTGTCTTGTAGTTTAAGTGAAATTTAAAAAATGCAAATATATTTTTTCTCCTCTCTCTGCCCATAATTTATTAAATAATGCAACACAGCATTTTATGCCTTAAATATAGGCATACTTTGAAGACAGAGAAACTATTAGTATCTTTAATGTTATGTAAGCACTGTCTAGAATGCATCCAGGCTGGACAGCATCTAACAAGATGAGGTCTGTATTCCTAAAGGTACCTGGTTTTGACTCAAAATGAAATTGCTCTTGTTAAAAACCCCACAAAATACTATGAATAGCTATTATTATACCACCTTGTACAACTTTTTTGCCTTAAAGATGCAAAAAAGCATGTTTCAATACACAAAGCCATTTTACAGTATCATATAACTTTCTTAAGGAGCAATATGGGACTAGTGCCAGTAGACAGTAACAATAAAAGTTAAAATGTGACAACTATGATAATTATTTTGCTTGTTTGCATTTTGCTTCTGTGCTGCTTTTTTTAAAAAAAGTGCTGGTTTCATACAAAACAGTGCTGCAGGTGTTTGTGAGTTCACTGACATTTGTGTTTTCATGAGATTTTTCTCCTTCATGTTGCTTATGTTTCTCTGTGGGGATAGCAAAAAAAGTCTGACAGAAAATGAAAGGAAATATGCCCTGAAAACTTCATCAACTGTGGTATTAGTTTAGATGTCTCAGATAACATAATCTTTTGGCTGGGAATATGGCATAGAATCAGATGTACTCTTTTCTTCTAGGACAGAGCTTGTGTGGTTTTTCTGTGTAACCAGATGACTGATGCGTTTGTGGGTTAGTGTGCTCTCAGTTGGATAGAGGATGGCCAGGTCTTCTCATGTTACCTGTTTGCAACTCTCCATATTCACTTTTTCTCACAGAATCACAGAATATTAGGAGTTGGAAGGGACCTCGAAAGATCATCTAGCCCAACCCCCCTGCCACAGCAGGATTCCCTAGACCAGGTCAAACAGAATCACATCCAGACGGGTTTTGAATATCTCCAGAGAAGGAGACTCCACAACCTCTCTGGGCAGTCTGTTCCGGTGCTCTGGCACCCTCACTGGGAAAAACTTTCTACGTGTATTCACGTGGAATCTCCTATGCTTCAGCTTACAGCCATTGCCCCTTGTCCTGTCACTAGGCTTCACTGAGAAGAGCCTGACCCCATCCTCCCGACACACACCCTTCACATATTTAAAAGTATAGATGAGGTCACCCCTTAGCCTCCTTTTCTCCAAGCTAAAGAGACCCAGCTCCTTCAGCCTTTCCTCATAAGGAAGATGTTCCACCCCCTTCACCATCTTTGTGGCTCTGCGCTGGACTCTTTCCAGCAGTTCCCTATCCTTCTTAAACTGAGGGGCCCAGAACTGGACACAATACTCCAGATGTGGCCTCACCAGGGTAGAGTAAAGAGGAAGAAGAACCTCTCTTGACCTACTAACCACACCCCTTCTAATCCACCCCAGAATCCCATTGGCCCTCCTGGCCACAAGAGCACACTGCTGGCTCATAGTCATCCTTCCATCCACCAGGACCCCCAGATCCCTTTCCCCTTATGAGCATTAATAGGAAAAAATGTAAATTCAAGACAGCAGCCAACTTTAGTAGTAATCAAAGATAACAGAACAATTAGGCATCACAAAAGTGTAATTAACTTGAATTAATTTTTACCATAGTTGTGTGTAATAAGGCAGGGAAAGAGCAAAAAGATATGAAAGAAGAGGCGTAGTCATTCTATAATATATGCCTCAAGGTAAATAATTACATATGGCAGAATGCATTAAAAACACACACACACTTAAAAAAAAAAAAGGCATGGCAAAAATTTTGTTAAAATTATCATGTCACAACAGCAAACACGAAGGCAAATGGCATAAGCTACCCTTCCGCAGACTACCCAGTCCACCTTCCCTAACCAACCCAGGTTTTGCCAAGGTGTGAATGAATGTATCAACACATTATAGGTCTTGAATAAAAACCCTGCTTCTCTGCTTAGCTTATTTAAAATTCATGAGCACATTAATGAATATGACCTGTTGTCATGGAAGCATCACAACCCTTGATCCAGAATTGAATTACTGAGTATAATGAACCATGACTTTTTCTTTAATAAAAGGAAAAAGAGTAGCATTATTGCAGTTCAGCAAAATAAGAAATATTTTATTAGTGAAATAAAACTTGCTATTTCCAGAAAAAGAGGGGTTTTTTTAAATGTACAAATTATTGATCAGCTTTGAGATGACATTCATTTTTCCATTAGCTTTTGGTAATATACCTCAGGGTATATCATTAACTAAGCTGAGAACATATGGTCTGAATATTCCATATTTGCTGACTTGGTTATATTCATTTCAAGTATTTTTCTTAACAGCCACGTGCCAATTCTGCTGAGAATGAAGAAATGAATTATGATAAAGTTCAATCGTTGTTCCTGGAGGCCTCAGATTGTTTACATCCTGACAATGTAGAGTTATGCCAAACAGCTTTTGTTTTACAGGCCCTATTTCAACCCCTGTAAAGCAGAATTATCAGCAAGAAAATAGTACAAAGTTTAGAAAGGAAGATGTTAATGTGTGTTTACAAGGCATAAGTGCAACAAGTATTTGTAGTGTTTTATAGCACAGCTTTAGAATCCTGGTTTTAAACTCACTTGACACTTTTCAGAGCTGGGACAAACCTCTGTATAATAGAATTATCTTACTTTTCCTTGTTGTCCCTTCAAGGCCCTTTAGAAGTAGTGCAGAGTTCTGCTGAGTTTCATGGACTTGCTGTTAAAAGCTACTGCTTAGAAAACTAAGCCAAACCACTTAGAGAGAAAAAGATGTCTGCCAGGAGCAAAAGTCATTCACTGTACTATAAACAATGGAAATATTAGTATTCCTATAATTACAAAAGGAAAAGAAGAATCAAGCTTATAAAAGTGATTTTAAAATGACCTGTATTAGACCTACATTATTATGAGCAGATTCACGTTTCAAACAGTGGATAATTTAGCACTTGCAAAAGTGAGACAGCATTTCAAAAGGAAAAGTATCCATCTTAGATAATAAATTCAGAGACAGAAAATGCATAAGGTGTATGCATATTGCATTGCTGAATCTCAGCAATTCCACAACTGAACTTGGCAACGCCAAGTTTTGGGTTAACTACTGATGAACAAATTAGCAAGCATGGGAAGATCTGGTTGAAGACACAGAAATATCACATCAAAAAATATATTTTGTTCACATTGTTTGGAAAGGATGATGTTGTTTTATTTCTGCGAGGATTTCAAAGCATGGTAATAAACAACCTATAGTAGGGTGGGATGAAGTCTCTGGTATGACCTCTGTATACAAATCTTGTGCTGAGGTATAGTTGACTGAGAAACATGGAGAAAATCTCATGTGATTTTTGTGCTGAGTTTACCAATGGTGGGATTCACAAGATAATAAGTCTTTTTTATTGGTCATAAAATCTACAGGGAAGATACGACTGTTACATTTTGTAGCTCTTACAAGTTTCAGTGATGCCATTATTGTCTGGGAAAAGTTGGAGGGTAAATTGGTCAGAAATAATATATATTTTCCTGCAGATATACTGTCCATTGCTCTTAGATACAAACCAGATAGGCTATCTATTGAAAAGTATTTTGCAGCTAATTCTTGACCTCACCTCTATGAACACTATTGTATTTTAGCTACTGACTCATGTTAATACAATTTATATGTGACTGGGTTATAAAGAATTAGGTAAAGAACTCCCATTAATGGAATTTACCTGAGGAGATGCAGCAATCTGATAGTAATAGTTTGTCTGTAACAAACTTTTTGCTGATTATACTAAATTAGATAAATACATTATATATACTTTATATTAATGATGTATTACATTAGGTTTTGATTAGGCTTAATGAGATTTACTTGATGTCAGCAACAGTGCTCAAATTACAACAAAAATTACAGAAATGGAATAAAATGAAAATACTCTCCTTCAGTTTGGTTGAAATGGCCTTAGTTTATATTATTATGCAGCCCATTGAGTTCTTTGAAGAACATCCAAGCTGTGTCCACAGTTAGTTCTTTTATTTACAGCATATTCCCATAAAAATATCAGAACTGTTCTTGTATTCAGCCACAAACGTTGTCATTACTGGCAGAATATCATATCATTCCTTTGAAATTAGAAGTGTTTGTCAGATATCGCAGTTTTCAGCTACGTTTCTCTGTGAATTCTAATTAACATGCTATGTTTAATGAGCTGCTCTGAAGGTTTTGCCTCATTTTTATAATGAATATCTCCAATACCTGCTTTAGGATTCAAAGTCTTCATATAGAGGTTTTGCTAAAATCCTTCTAATTTTTCTGTGTCAGCACTTGTTTCTTCCTATTTTTATTTGGTATTAGTGACACATGAAACTCCAGCTGACCAATGTCCCTTGTGCCACATACAGTATAGTTCAATGGGGAGAAGATCGTAGCCCAGTTTTCCTTCTAGAGTCAGAACTGTAAAGCAAAAATGAGGCACAGAATATCCCACCAAAACCCAGTAGACAAGCAGTGAATATTAAAGCCTGGAGCACAATGCGAGCCACAAAATCAGCAAGAGGCTTTGCTGTCCTGACTTTCAGATTGGATCCAGCTCACTGGGACAGGTTTTGGAGAGGCCCTACAGATATTGACAGGGGGCAAGCTCTGAACAGGCTGGTCAGGATTCTGGTACCCCAGCTTCTTTTCTCATCACATTGTCTTTTAATTTCGCACAATTATATTCCTTCCTCAGCTCTTGACTGGAGTGTCTATTTTGATGCTTTAACTGGACATAAAAGCAATTTCAGGTCCCTGGCTGACATTTTTTTTGCCAGAAGAGAGGAATTGTTTGTGCTGGGTTGGCTGACAGATGCACACCCAAGGCATGATGGTGAAAGGACTGTGATGCCTTAGAACTGAGTCTTGGAGACTATTGGGCCTTAGAGAGGCTGGTGGGTCATGGGCCAAGAAACAGCCTATTCAAGCATACGTACAGGCACCGATGTTCAGGTTGCTTTAATATTCAGATCAGGCTGGAGGGGTCATTTAAATACGCATCTCAGTTACACAGTGCTCTTTGTAACTTGTATACCCTTCATATTTAATTGGGGGGTGGTTTCACTAAGAGAAATTACTTGAAAAGGCCTTTTACATTCAAATTAATTTAGACTTTGTGTTATTTCTCCAAAACACAGCTTAACACAGTTTCAGTAAAAATAATTATTTTGAATATACCTTTGATATATATATGTTGCATTTTAGCTGAAAAGCTGATATAAAAATACGTTTCTCATAGTAAAATCGTCTGTTTTCAGCAATGATCACAATCTCCTTAGAATTCTGCCTTAAATTAAACCATATTTGTAGCCTTGAAAGCTTTTGTAGATAAAATGTTTTCATCAGCTTTCCCCGCACATATAATTTCTGAAGTACTGAGTGTGGTTAACTCTGAAAGGAACATCTGCATCAATATGGAGTATGGCAACCTGTGAGTCCATGCTGGCACTGATTTTGCCAGCACAGTGGGGAAGATTACAGATGTGCCAAGTTGTTAACAGGAATATGTTGATCCAAATTGGCTGCTAAGGGGCAACAGCCACTATTTCAGTCCACAGCCAGAAAGAGACTGCACTAAAGCTGTGGCCTTTTAGTTAATTATAGACCAATTACTTTGTCTTAAGATACGGAAGGATGGACTTCAGCCACAATATATGCATTAGATGTTCACAAAATGCTAGCCTCTTATTTTCTTTGCATACAGCATTCAGTTAAAATTCACTTCCTACACTAGAATCACTAAGTATTTTATTAAATTCATGGGCTCATAGATCTTGTTGCTGTTATAACATTTACTAACTAAACTTCTGTAAAGGTTGAAATGAAGCCTTGGAAGTTCACTTGGCTGATACACCAAATCTGCTCATAGCAGAGAGAACTATTGCCACTGTGGGACTGTAGGATTTTTGCCACTAAAATGCAAATCCTGAACCATTAAACAGAATAAAATTTACTCAGAAATTCTTTATTCTTATGGTATTATCCAAGTCCAAAACATTATTCACTATAATAGCATTGGCTATTGGCCATATAGGATTGGATATAAATTTGTCCATCTTACTTCAAGATATGACTACTGTAGTTTTTTACATTATCCAATAATTATCTGGCAATTTGCTGTCTTAACAATATTATTAACAATATTATGGTAAATCTGATGAAGCACACATTGATGTGATCAATAAGCAAATCAAAATGTGACCAATAACTGCCACAGCTTGCTTCATTTACACATCTTTTCATTCCTTTTAAATATAGAGTGACATTTTATACTGTGAGGATGGTCAAGCGCTGGAGCAGGTTGCCCAAACAGGTTTTGGAGTCCTTATCCTTGGATATATTCAAAACCCTGACTGTACGAGGCCATGAGTAATCTGCTTCAGCTGACCCTGCTTTAGGCAGGGGGTTGGACCAGGTGATCTTCACAGGCCTTTTCTACCTCAATCATTCAGTGCTTCTGTGGAATTTTAGAACAAATGTTGTCTATTGCCTCCGTAGTTTCTCTTCAATCACCAATATATTTCTTTATTATGAAAGCTCTACAAAGTTTGATAACCAGTAGGATAAAATCCATGCATTTCTTAGCTTAGTAATTTCATGCACTATGTTTTCCTCATGGCTGTCTCAGCAGGTCTTGTAAGTTCAAATCAGATTTTGAATAACTTGATTTTATTACCTAGTGCTAAGCACCTTTTTGTTCCCTATTCTCTATTTTTGTGTCTAGAGATTAATCTCAAGGTGGATCTTCACATAAATGTTTTGGAGAATGGAACTGTTTTTAAATGCTGTTTATAGATACCAAATTACTAGTCTTTCAGTAGACCAATATGGTCAAATGGGAAGTCTTCTGAGAATCAGTAAAAACTCAGATGTCCTTCATCTGTGATTTTTTTTTTTTAATAGAGTGTCCTACTTGTCCTTTTTGTTACCTCTAGTCTGAAAGATGCATATAAATTTCAGATAAACCTAAAGTCAAAGCTTTCATTTTCAGGTTTTGTTGATGTAAATGATTTTTTGTTTGTAAATAGCAAGATTTCTACTTTTAAACCGATGATGGAGTCCTTCTTTTGCAGTAATTGCTACTAGACAGACATTGATAATTGAATGTGTGAAACTAGCAAAACAGCTTTATGTCCCTATTTAGAATATAATAGCTGGTTCTATAAGTTTCCTGCTGATGACAGCACATCTGCTCTTTTGAACTATTAACAAATAGAACAGGAAAATAGAAGAAAAAGGGTGAGATACCAAAGGCCAAATATTCTTTACTGAACAGTGAGAGAGGCAGCAGTACGTATTTTCAAGCCACCAGACATCCAGGTACTCAGGAAACACTAAAGTATTATTGAGGTACAATTTAGCCAAACTATGCTTAATTTGAGTTATACTTTGCCTGTTGATCTTCTGTCTGAACCTGGTTTTGAAAGTTTCAGTCTAGAAAGCTCCAGTGTTTAGCAGAAACACGGAGAAACTATATTATTTTGTAATGTTGACATAGTTTTAGTGATGTTTCATTTTAAGTAATTTAAAATATTGTAGCCATATGACCTCTGTGTCACATGGATGACATTTCTGTCCTTGTGAAAAGCTGTCCAGGACTGGAATATTAATAAGCCTTTGAAGATTGTAATCCATCAGGCATGTTCAGTAAATACTTTTGTGGCCTATTCCTTGCTGGTACATGTTATTCTCTGGAAGACTTGCATGTATCTAGGCAGCACATGAACTCTTTGCCAGAGTTACTATTTCTCTGACTAGGCAGGTAAAATAGGATTTTCCTGCAATTTCAGTGTTTTGTGAGAGCTAGAAAAGATAAAGCACTATCCAAGACCAGGCAACTCATCATTCCTGAATTTTCAGCAACGGTCCCAGTCCTACCTCTGCTAAAGAAGGAGTTTGTGTTAGGTGAAAGGGTGGATGGGGGACAAGATGGGAGACTTGAATTGGGAACATAAAGAGACTGGGACTGGAAGATTGGATGAGAAGACAACAAACTGTGCTAGGAAATTATGAGGAGATTTGGAAATCAGTAGAAGAGATGATAGAGTTTGGACTGGTTATGTGCAGGAGCTGTGAGCTAGCCACAGATGAGAGACACGGAAATCAGACAAGCATAGAAGAAGGGATACATTGCAGATGTACATTTATAGTGTCTTGTTTTCAGAATTGCAGCATGCCTTTGTTCTCGTTGTTTGCTTAATAGACAGCAGTTTTAAGATCAAAATATATTCTTTTTAGATATGGGAGTAAATAATTTAAAATTTTGCCCAGTGGAATCACCGTCCCTGGAAGTACTCAAAAATTGTGTAGATCTGGTGCCTGGAGACATGATTTAGTGGTGGGCAAGGTAGTGTGGGTGGATGGTTGGACTCCATGATCTCAAAGGTCTTGTTTCTATGATTCTGAAAAACCTCCCATATTAAGTCTTTTGCACCATTTACAACTGTTTTTCAGATCTTTGTGTATTCTTGCCTCTAGAGAAAACTCTGGCAATATTTCTGCGAGATGAGATTTGTATGTTTGCTGTGATTTTTATGGATACTTACTTTCCTGATGCATTTTTGAAATGTCATTACTTTGCAGAAGCAACCACTGCCCTTTAAATGGTTCTATTAAAAGATATTTTAGGTATCCTGTAGCTTTCTCTAGTAAATCTCAACAATAACAAATTAAGCCATGTTAGTGAATGACTGATATGGTACACGTACTGTTCAAAATGCCTGATATTTTTTCTATTTTTCTTTCTGTTTTTAGCTTTTTTTTTTTAATTATTCCAGAGGAGTAAATTTTAAATAAAATGGAGATAAATAATATCATCGAAGAGATTGTCTTGGTACTAGCTGTATGTAAAGGAAACTTTAATTTTTCTAGTAATTTATGATAATAGCAATGAGAATC
This sequence comes from Galbula dea, assembly GCA_013399015.1. NCBI lineage: Eukaryota > Metazoa > Chordata > Aves > Piciformes > Galbulidae > Galbula > Galbula dea. The sequence continues at coordinate 350,927 of VWZX01003430.1, forward strand.
AGAATCTGATTTGATTTGATTGGAAAAGGGAGCATTAGCAACAGCTTTTTTTCATTGTTCTACAACTTTAATATGCAGGATTACTTGTAATTACTTCTGTTACTTCCATTTCTATTCCATGAACAACAGTTATCCTAAGAACATTTGTAGGGAAGCCATCCTTCTCTAAAGTCAAGGAATTTTAAGAACTGAGAAGGGTCACTGAGACATTCTGATCTCATAGGCGATCTGTTATTTCTTTTTTAGTTTTCTTTGGATACTGATGCAAAAATATGGAAGAACAAATGGAATTTTGTTGGATTCTTACCATATAAAAACCTATGTAACAGAAGACAAACCCAGTATTTTTCTTAGTAACTATTGACATTAATAGAAACATAGAATTAATTTTTCTAGAAAAGCTATCTTCAATTCCCTCTTCTTTAAAAAGAAAAAAAAGGTTTTTCAGATGGTTGGTTATGCCCAGTTAGAAACAGAAAGTCTAGAAAATCTTAATTCTCTTAAGATCAGACCATTAACTGAAGTAGTCACATTTGTTCTGATATTTTCATGTAAACTTCAGTTTAATTATGTAGCTTTAAACAAATGAACAATCTAGTTTCAGTGCTTAAGCATCTAACTAGCACCTTCACTGGGACAAATGTCGATGTGTGCACATGGGTGTACACGTGTGTAAGTGCTGATCTGAATAAAAAGTTCAGTGCTCTTCTTGACTCTTTGTAACTGTGGAAGGTAAAACAAATGTGTTATGAAATTTCAGTAGTCTTACTTCAAATATCATTGGAAGAAATATTATGGCACCTAACAGCATATATTTTATTTACATGAGAGTGAAAGGTTCACAAGCCATTAAGCAAAATTTACTTTTTCCCCAGAATGATTGGTATGCATTTAGTATATTTGAGTACCTATTAATTTTTGAGAGATATTAGGGAAAGACATTCCAGCAAAATGTGTGAGAATTTCAAATCTTCAGGTGTTCTCTTTTTTCCCCCTTTTTTTTCTTTGCAACACTGAATTTAGGTTTAAGGTTTGAGCAGAAGTAGTGGCTAATTATGGTCATAGTTTGAAGATGATTACAAAGCTAGTCATTCACCTGCTAAACCCATCATCTCTTTCATCTTTGTTGTAACAGCTTTTTGATGTCTATTACAGACTTCTAAATTATTTTTTAAAATAAAAGGAAGCTTTAGCAGTGTTGTGTGGCTGCAGAGAAAATTCAAATTTCTCTTTTTCATTCATGCTTATATTTACTTAAAACTAAGGTGTTAATGCCAATATTTTGAAAGGAAAAATATTGGCTTAGCTGAAGCCTGCCTCTTCTTATGCTTGTACATGAGACAAATCTGACTCCATCTGGTAAACGTCAGGGCTGTCAGGGAGAAGTGACAATTCAAAGGAGAGTGAAAGAAGCAGCCATGATCCCTCTCCCTGCGGTTCTAATAGCATATCTGTGTGTCCTTGCGCTTTTACGCATCTTCCTCAAGGTTGACATGACAAGATTGTTCTTTCCACCTTATCCACCTTCATAAAAATATATTGTTGTGGTTTGGGTTTTTTCAAACAACATTTTTCTATGAGAAGGATATAAACACTTTAAAATCAGCTGCATCTGTTAACTCTTACTGCACTGCCTAGATCCCAGTGGAAATAGCTGATGAAAAACAGAGAGAAAATTGGCAATGACTTTACAAGCCAAATGTGATGAAGGATATATGTGCATACTATATTACTTGAGATGACTTGGGCATGGCAGGCTGCCCATTACACTGTTCTTCCTCCTCCCTTCTCCCACCTCTGTTTTAATGATCAGTGGAGGCTTGAGAGTGAACTCTTGAATTCTGTCATCTGTGAAACAGGCTGTCTGAAAATCAAATTGCCCTCTGCACATCTTGAAACCCAACAGTATCTATACAAAGATGGTAGTCTGCACAGGAATGGTAAGAAAAAAATGACTTCTTCCCCACCTCTTTTGCTGTAGACCTTTATTGAATATGAAGCCAGCTGTGTATTCTGAATGAGCTTTCTGCAAGAAGGTTCACAGGCCTTTGAGACCTTAATTGGTAACAACCATTTTGATGACAGCCCACTACTGCAGTTACTGGAGCACGTGTCTGTGTAGGCACCTTTTTCTTTTCTGTACAATAACTCAGAAAAATATTTCAATATAATATCTTATAAAAGGAGATTCAATGCTGCATGTCTTATGTCTGCTTTACTCTCACGGGCCTTTGCTTTTTGAGTATTACACTCTGCTAAAAGTAGCTCTCTTATCATGTGTGCTTTCAACAACAAGATTGAGAAAGATCTGCAACTCCAAGACCCAGACTTTGTTTGTAGAAAGGATATTTGCTTTTGCTGAATTAACTGAAACCTGGAGTAGCTCTGTGTGGTCATAACTGGTCCAGCAAGTCAAATAATAATAATAGTGCAGCAAGTGAAAGGTGAGTCCATAGACCAGTGTAGAGAATGAGAGTATGATATGTATCAGTAAAAAAACCTAGTACATTCAAGAGTTCCTCTGTTTATCTGTGAAATATTCTCTCACTGTTGAGACTATTAGCATGGAAGAAATGGGATATTTTCACCAAAAATATATTTTTCTAACACTAGCAAGCCCCATTTCTTTCTGTTAATGTTACTGACAGTAGCCTTGTGGCATTTATCTATATAATCTCTACAGTTGCTGAAGATGTAAAATATTAGGTAAAATAAATTCTTAGATTCAGTTCAGAGAGAAGTACAATGGTGATTAATGCTGTACACTGGAGCTGAACTCCACCAGGTCTTTCTGGTGGTGGCAGAAAGGTTAAAAACATAAGGGGGCATGGCATGTGGATGACTCTTCTTCTTAGGCTATTGCCCTTGGTAGGATCAATCCTTACCCTCAGTTTACACTTCTGCAATGCGCGAGCAAGTATGTAAGCAGAGAATCCTCAGACTGTTTAAGCTGTGTGTGAATGAAATTCTGTAAAGAAGAGGGCAAAATGGGAGGTTCCTTCTGCCTGATATCCTCTTCTGCCATTAGACAACAATTAGACAATCTAGCTATCAGACAGGCCTCTTTCTTCTGTTAGTGCTTTCCTGCTTTGTAGCCAAAGTTCAATGTTCACAGGGCCCTGGACATGAACAGTGACTGTAGTTAATATAAAATTATGTCTTCAAGCTGAAGCAGACCCTAGAAGACAGAGCAGGAGAGTTCCCACAAGTATTTGGATGCACATTGTGTGATCTCTATGTGAGTCACCTAACACAAACTGTGTTCTCTGCCTTTTGTCTTAGATGTGCTCTGGATTTGCCCTTGCAACAGAGTCATTTGACACTGAAGAAAGAAAACTTGCCCCTTGGATATTGGCTGGACTAATAGAGCTCTGCATATAGTTTTTTTGTGGCAATATGTTAGCAATTAGGTTATTTTCTACATATCCCAGGGTAAAACACAAAGTTAGCTATCTCAAAGGATACTGCACGTGGATGTTTAGTTATCTGTCAGGAGTTCAGGTTTTTATATACCTAGTGTAAAACCTTGAGCCATTTTCACAATAAATATTAACTTTAGAGCTCTGACAGGGAGTAACTGAGAGTTCTCTAGTATGTGCTGCAGCTCTAAGCCAGCCTTGCATTGACATTTTGCTCAGCAGTAAGTGGATACCTTTGGGCAAAATTATTTGCAAAATGGGTTACCATAATCACAGCCATTTGATGGGTCTTCGAGGCTTGAAGAGACATCTGATCTCTGTTTTTCATAGCTATAAGCTGCCCATTTAAAATCAAATGAAGTGAATGTATGTGATCAGGCTAATATTTGGCTGTGAAAGTAAGAGCTATTGTGTGCTGTACTGTGAGGTCCACATCTGTCTTAGTTCAGGCTGGGCCTGAACAGACAATCTTCAAGAAAATTCCCATTGACTATCCTGACCCTTGAAGATGTGATACTTACATTCTTTTTGTGTTTACTTAAAAGAAATTTGACTGAATACTTTATACATTAGTGCTTGTAAGTACAGTGCCCTCTTAATGCTTGACATGATCCTGAAATATAATCTCTTAGGAGCACATCTTAAATGGAGAATAAATGAATACAGATAGCTATTAATTTTATATCTCCAAAAATTATTTCTGGCTCATAATGGATAAATGGATGTAATGGAATATAAAAACATACTTCAAAACATACTTAGTAGTCTGTATTTTGTCAATTTTGTTTACTAACATCTCCTGATTAGGGAGATGCTTGTATGTTGATTTAATGGAGAGATTTTCATACTTGTTGCTTTTTCTCCAGCGTGGCCCTACAACCTGGTAGGGAATGCTTCTGCTGTGCCAAGTGATACCAGAAGGGAGGTAACAAAGAGGATGGGTACAGGAGAGTAGGACCCCGGGGATCAGCACCCTAGTGGAAGGCATGTCTCTAGGAACATTGCAGCACTTGGACAATTGCTTATGTGACATGTGTAGCTGCTTGGCATATCGAAGGTGCTCCATATCAGCAGAGCAGTCCATAAACCAAAGTGGGGCTATGAAATCAACTATCATGGCACTTACTATTGGATTTAGGGAATGAAAAGGAAATGACATATTTTTTTGCATCTCCTTTTCTTTCCCTTCCCCCCAAGTTCTAGAAATGCAAGTCAAACTTTGCAAGTCATGTCAAGGCTTTTCATAAAATCTTTTGGCCTTTTTCCCCTCTAAAGCTTTTCCAGACTACCTAGAAGTTGTTACTTATTTTTTTCTGTCCTGTTTTGTTGCTACAGCAGTGAGAGAGAACTTTGATGTATGAGTGCTCACTGCACTGTACAAAACTGTTATGAATCATTGCATTTATTTCTGCTTCCTAGAGTACAGAGATCTTACTCAGCCTGTTTCATACCAAGATATACTGTTACTCACATGTTCAGCTGTCTCAGCTGATATGAATCATAGTTCCCTTACTAAAAGGCATCAAAGCTTCTGTCACAAGCAGGTTTTAAAGGGTTTTGTAAAGTATCTTGATTTCATTTGGTAGCTGTGTACGTTATTTAATTGCAGTTTTCCAGTCAACAGTAAAATACATGTAGTAAGTGTTATTTCTCTGTGTTATGGTGAATGGGAAGACATGATTTGTTGTGTCTCACAGTACATGCAGATAAAATGACTTTAGCTATATATATGCTATTTACAGATAAATTCTACCTGATTTTGGTTATAGGTTTGCAAAATAGAATCATACAATCAGAGAATTGCCAGAGTTGGAAGGGACCTTAAAGATCATCTAGTTCCAACCCCCCTGCCTGACAGGGACACCATCCACTAGATCAGGTTGCCCAGAGCCCCAGCAAGCCTTGTCTTAAAAACTTCCAGGGATGGGGCTTCCCCAACCTATATAACCATGACTTCTCACCGTTTTAGTGGAATATAGTACTAGCATATAACTAAATGAGTAGGAGTTTATTTAAGAGGGTCCTAACTTATATATAGATGGGTATTTTTCACAGCAGTTTGTACTTCTGCACTAAATTTAGATCTGTGAGAAGAATGTTGGAAATAATAGACTCTTCTAGGTAGCCTTGAGTTTATTGGGGTACAGAAGAGCATAGAAATTGTAAATAAGGATCAGGCATCATCTAGTTCTTGCATTCTTTGAAACAGACATGTTGGCTAAATCTTTAAAGTATTTATTCTCCCATCAGAACACATCCAGCAAACACTTTAAAGTATTGTTCAAACTTTTAAAAAGTCAAAATTCCAAAGTAACCTGCTTAGGTTTTCTGTTTATCCTGTGTAGGGAAGAAAGTCTCAGGAGTCGTCTCACGAAAGGAAAAGTGACATTACTGGACATGTAAGGGTCTGAGTCATGAGGAATTAGTTGTGAAAGTAATATTTATTACCATCTTCCATTTCAAAAGGACATAATACCCTTCCCCTAAAGGCATTACTATGCTCACAGCAGAGCTGTGAAAAACTGTTTTGTTTTTGCCCACAAGCCATTATAAATCGTTGCTGCTTTTTGCTTATCATTCACCTGCTGCACCTACCCATGAACTAGAGTAGCTGAGGTGGAAATGCACGTTTGTTTCTGCCAGTTCTCCCACAGGTGTGATAACCTCTGGCAAAAGGATGAGGAAAACAACAGTAAGATAATAGAGGTTATATATTTAGGAATACATAAAAATAAATGACTGCAAGATATTACAAGAAATGTTGCTAGGGTTTTCAGAGGTGTAGGCTGTCAGAGATATGAAACAGGATGTGTTGATGCATGGCTGTTTCACTTCTCCTGACCCAGTTAATGGTACTGACTTTCTTCTTCTTACTGCTGACTTTGAAGTTATTACACTCCTTCCAGACAAATGACTAATAGTGTTTATAAATTGCAACTTATATGAAAAACAAACCAGGAAGAAAATTTTCCAGATGCAAACAAGATTAGATAGATTTTTAAAATTCTATGGAAAAATAATTTCCTTTAGAAATGTAGTTACCTTCCTAAGAAGTAACTCGTTATCTAATGTACTTAGAGCTTATTAGGAATTTTACCTGTTTCTTTCTTTCAGTCACTCTTTCTTTCTCTTCCTCTTTCTTCTTTACTCTTCTTTCTCCTCCCTCCCTCTTTCCCTTCTTCTCTGCCTCCCTTCTTTTCTCTTTTCTCTTCATACCTCCCTCTCTTTTTCTCTCCCTTACTCACTCATTTTTTATATATATTCTAATAATTAAATCTCAAATGCATACTGCAGCTGAAGAACAGCTATTTTCCTACTATTCACAAAGCAGTCAGCTATTCCATGACATCAACTATTTTAAATGATCCTTCTGCTTGATTATTTGGTTGGTTATTTGGGGTTAATATTGGAAATATTAGACTTTGAGAATATAAATCATATACTGCCAGACAGATGGAAGTTTGCCTTGTCCAAAAATATAAAATACATGACTCATTTTTATCTTTGGTTTTCCACTGTAAAGAATGAGTGTCAGCTTCCTGTGTAATTTTGATTTGTTTATCCAGCAGTTTTGTTTGTCCATGCAGTTTTCTCTTTGCCAGTTGTGGTCTATATTTGGTTTCCATAAAAGGTATGTTTTCTTTGAGGCTATCTTTTTTTTTACCACTGCCAAAACCACAAGTGATGCACCATTACTTGGACTTTTGTTCTTAATTTAAACTTGGCATAGTGTCTCCCTTTGGTGTAAAACATAAAATCCATTCTAACATAAAAGCCAGGAGGTAACTCCTTCCTTTGAGATCGAGTGTGAGTTGTGCTGTAGGGAGTGAGCTTTTCTACTTTCTTTTTATTGGGAAGAGGAGAGAAAAGGTATGAGGCTAGAATGTTTACCTGATGGTTGTATATTTATTGGGGTCTGTCCATCTTATGGAATATACAGGGAAGTCTGTCATCAGGAATATAAAAGTTACATTTGGGGAAGCAGCAGTTTATTTTGAATATGTTGTTCTATCACAGGTCTGTACCAGTCCTATCTTACTGTTTTTCCTAAGCTGAATTATTTTGGTGCCTTTGAGCAAACTGGAAATATGTGAAAGTGGAAAAAAATCTATTCCAGTTGCTAAAGCATAATCATATATTAGTCTGCCCACTAGCAATGGTTAATAGCAAGTTCAGTGTAAAAACAGCATGATGACAGTAGCTGAGGAGGTTTCTTTTCTTTCTCCCCTTTTTCTTTTTCCCCTTCCTTCCTCCCTCCCTCTGTCCTCCCCCCACACCTACCTTTCTTCCTTCCTTTCTTCCTTCCTTTCTTCTTCCTGCCCTCCTGCCCTCCTGCCCTCCTGCCCTCCTTCCTTTCTTCCTTCCCTCCCTCTCTCCTTCCCTCCCTTCTTACATTCTTCTGTCCTCCCTCCCCACACTTTCCTCCCTGCCTTCTTTTCTTTACTTTCTTCCTTCTAATAACAAGCTTGATATGCCAAATCAATGTGATGTGTAACAGATTTGGAAGAGTGGATCGCAGGGAACTGTTAGACTTGGGAGCACAAAAGCTCCAAGTGTTTCTTCTTGTATTGTATATATACTTTATTTATTTATTCACCCTGGAAAGAAAGGAAACTACAATGTGATGTTTTACCATATGCAGTCTTAGCCAATGATATCCAAAGCTGTTTGCAAAGAAAATGTACAAAATTTCTGTGGGTTAAACTGTGAGCTTACTTACCTTCCACTATCCTTGGGGACCAGTTGTCTGTTCATGGTTGTACAGTCTGTTTGCAGTGGGTGTCACTGCAATCTCAGACAGCATCTGCTAAAGTTCCTCTGACAGTAAACTGAGCAAGCAGCATCCTTTGGCTTTTCACAGTGCTTCACTACTGAAGTCAGTATGAGCTCACTGACCTGTTCATTACAAGCTAGTCCTTAATCACCTACCTTTCTCTTTCTTCCCATTATTTAATGGTTTTTATCCTGAGGGAAGTAGCAGCAAGTTACAGGCAGCACAAGGCTGGTTTCTTTGCCCTGTATTGTCTTAGCCACTCAAAGGTGAGTTGCTGTGTTTGATCTTTTTAGTGACATCTGTATCTCATCGTAGATGAGAGAAGTAGGATGTGGAGAACAGAGTTCTGCAGTCTGTGCTGCTTTGTCGCTGAGCCTCTTCTCTTTTCCTTTCCTCGCCTGCTTCTGAGATGGGAAAATGTTACTATTTCAGCTCAGTTCAAACAGTAGTGAGTAGTGTTAGGTTGAGATTTAAAGCAGATGGTTCTATATTTTGTAAATAAAAAAGGTATTTCAGTCACACAATTTGAACAGCTAGCCTAAACCGTCCTAGGAGGTAGATGAAGTACTCTACTATTTGGCCTTCATACGTAAATGTGGGTCTCCGGTTTTCTCTGCATTCTTTGCTGTTGTGATGTGTGATGATGAAAGTAATTCCAACTTCATTCCTACTGACACTTCCAGTGAATGCTTTTCTGAATCTTTCCAAGCAGAACACACACACGAGATCCTAGTTGTACCAGATTTAATATTGGGACCTGAATATAACAGCAGGATTGGAAAAGCAAAACTTCATTTTGCAGTGTACCATTTTTTAACTTTTATCAAAATTTCCAGTCAGCTGTAGTCTGCACTTCAAATAGAGGAAAGAACTTTCCCATTTAAGTAAGAACACGGCTAAGTAGTGCTTTTGACACGCAGGATATTATTTTCCGGTATTTGAATACAGGCATACAGTTCAAAGTCCTAATTTCTGTGCACTGCAACTGGGAGAAGCATGCCTGAAAAGCCTGAGGAAAGAGACCCAGAAGGCAGCACCCTTTTACTTATAACTCTGGCTGTGGAAGTCTCTTATTTGGTACCAGTAATTTCTGTTGCCTTTAGGTTTTCAACTGCAAAAGCAGTTGTGCCTGCATCACAATATACTGCAATGGCTAATTTTCCTAACGATACGCAGCAATAAAAGGTACTAATAAAAATGTTATTATTTTAATGTAATTTAGATTTTTTTCCCAATAAAAAGACCACCATATGCTTTGCCACTTTGATTTCTTCAGGTTTGCTGTGTATAGTTCATTCATAAAGCATTTCCTTTTTTGACATACCTGTTTCTGTAAGGTTTCCATATATGACCTAGATAGCAGATTTACGATAGCCATATATCACTAGACAGTTCCATCATTACTTAGAAGAATAAGAAAATTGAATTTTGCTTAACAAGTATCAGTAAAAAAATAACAAGGATAAGACTTTAAGTACAAATCAGATAGTGCTAAAGTCAAGTGAACTCCTCAGTGTATTAGATGTCTGCTCTGTTGCTCTCGAGTTCCTTGATTTTTTTCTCTTAATCCCATCCAAGATGTTCTTCAGCTATACAAAATTAACTTTTGTTTTTATGCTGTTCTCAAGGCTTATTTGAGAAACAGTAGTGTAGCTGTGATGGCCTTGGCCATAGACTTTTTTCACAGAGATGCATTCCTTTCTCCTTGCCTGCATCACCAGGCTGTCATCCAAAACCAACTAGATTGTGTTTATATTGTGTCCTCCTTTGCTTGAGCCTTCGTTAGCATCCTGTCATGCTCAGCCCTCACACTATGTCACATTCATTACAGTGACTCCTTAATTCCCCTTTTCCCAGACTTTGTCGTGAGAACTGTGTCACATTACTTTGTGCTGAGAACATTTAACATTTTTTTTTGTTAGAAAAAGGATAGACAAAGAGATAGACGAGATCAAAATGTCTTCATCAGCCAAAATTCTTAGTACTCTTGGTAATTTTATCCTCAGCTAGATTTTCTAAGAATGCTCAAGTTCTGTAAATCAGAATTTCTAAAAGATCTAAAGCATCACATGTGGGACTGTCACCTGAGACTTTTCTTTCTGATCACTCCATGCCATTTTCCACTCTCTTGCGTTTAATGTTGCAATCCTCCAGTTCAGTATTCTTCAGATTAAGCCATTTGTTTCCAGCTCCCAGCAAGAGGTATATGATTGTTAATGCAAAGGCTTTTGACCGGTCCAACAAATTAGTGAATACAAATCTTCAGGCAATTCCATCTTCAGATGCCCTTGAAAACATTCTTAGACATTTTATCCTTACAATGAAAGACAATTTATGAAAGAACTCAAAAAGCTTTCCAATCAGTTTAGCAACATATGGAATTTGTTCTCATGTGTCTTGCTGCAGAAAAAAAATCATTTTTATAAAAAATATTTTTTTCTTGGACAATTCACTTTTGAATGAATATTGCACTTCAGATTTTCAGCATTATGAAAACTAAATGTATTCTACCTGCAAAACTGAGGAAATTGCTGAAAGTTGTTGGAAGAAATGCTTATAATTTGTACAGCCCTACCTTTAAATTGGGGAATAATTGTGTGCAGGGGATTGATTTAAGGTCCTTTCCTTCCCATTTTGGTCCCCTTCCTTCTCTTCCATTCTTTTTCCTTTTGATCAAATAAAAGCTACTGAAGTATGTGAAAATCTAAGTCTCTTTAGAGTCTTGGGTCACATTACGCATGAAACTGTGAAAGCCAATGATATGCTGAAGAGATGCAGAGATCTCCCTGAGGCCCATGTTACAATTTTGTTTCCAGTGTTTATCAGAGTGATTTATTTGTCTGTTATGCAGTTCTCAATTTCTAAATGCTGTAAGTATCTTTTGCACAGCTGACATGTCTCTTGGCTCATAAAATTTTCTCTAAATGAAAAAATATTGCAGATTTGGCCATACTAAATAGCAGGAAAAGAATTTCACAGTGGAGGTTATCCATAAACAAGTTATTCACCACATCTTCCATCAAGTAACACAAACTGAGCAGTGCATTATCCTATCTATATATTCTGTGTGTTTTGTCAGCAGCATATAAACATAGCCAAATGCAACTTAAGGAACTATCTCTTTTTTATTTTTAGTTAGGAAAGAAAAATATTTCTTCCTCTCTTTTGTCAATGATAAATCACAAAACATGGGAGAATGACATTTTTTTAAGAATTTTTTTTTAGTGTAGAGGAAGAAAAGTATCTAATGTTGAAAATTCAATGACACATCATGGCAAATGTACTTACTAGAGGCTTTTATATTTTTATAATATGTCTTTACATGTATATCTCTTTAAAAAAAATAAAGAAAAGAGAAAAAGCTTGAGATACTTTTTAAGTCCCCACATCTGTGACAAGTAAGCTTTTAAGTATGAAGCAAACTGAGTTCACCTCAAGGATTTTGCAATTAGAGGGAATATTTTTAAAAGCATAAATAACAGGTAGGTACAAATAAGTTTGTAAAAGCCTCTTTTGGTAATCATCTACAGTGTAGTGTACTCTGCCCAGATGATCCACTCACTACAAGCCAGTTGTGCAGGGGGTGTTGTGCAAATCCAACTGCTGATTTACACAAACGTGATTAATCCAAACTCTGTCTATTAACACCTAGGAAATTTGAAGGTAGAATTCACATGATTTTTTAAAATGAAAATTAGATGAAGTACTATGTTATTTAGTCAAGAGCCTTATCTGGTAGTCTTTTACTTATGTCTTTTACTGTGACCTATATGTCATTGTATTGGTTTCACTAACAAACTGAATGTTCTCCTGAGCACAGTTCTACCTCTCCTGTTCGCATGACTCCTCCTTCCTATTCCAGCTGCCCATAATGATAGTCATCTATTTAAGCAGGCTTTTAGCACTTGTAAATTGACATCCTCATGTGGGTTTGCAAGATGGAAATTAAAGAGAGAGACAATGAAGAGGGCAAAGCTTATATGAGATATTGTGGAAAACTGAATCTTGAGTCCCTGAAAATTTATCCTGGGCACAAACTTACATAAGTGGCCATAAAATATTCTGTTTGCAAACACCTGGATGTAAGGAGCTTACCTTAATAAACACAGGCTTCTGTTAAATATTGCACTTAGATATTTTATTGATAATTGTATGGAAGATAAAAAATTGAACCTTCCTTCCCAGCTTGCCTTTGGTGTTCTCCTACTGGGCCTACTGACAGCCGTAGTATGTATTCACAAGGTGGAACATCAGTCACAGAGCCTGGAAGATTCAGTCAGGGTAGGAATTAATAGGAATTTCCTATCTCCTAGAGTTAAGCTTTAGGCATGGGATTATACTTCCTTGTAGAGGCCAGTTTGTAATAGGTGTTACTTAATTTAAACTTAGGTAATATTTAGGAGTTTATGTAACTTCCTTTCACACATGAACAGTTCTCAGGGCCCTCTGAATCCATTCATGGACATATACACACATTTTTGTTATTTTCATGTGCATGGAGAAGCATAATTTTCCAGGAAATTCCCAGCTGAGAAATGACTTCAGGCTGCAGATCATTCTTCTGATCTTTCTTCTTCTCATGAATTTCAAACCTGCAGGAGATGCATTCTGATACAGCTGAGGGCACAGAAGTAATTATAAGCTTTCTTTGCTTTGGACACACTTATTTCTCTGGGGGTTGCTCTCCTAAATGTGGAGTATTAAGAACCACCTAAATAAACCAGGTGTTAGAAATTGATTCACGCAATCGTTTTTATGGTGAACTGAGCAGCTGAACCTTCTAGACTCCTGAACTCTGTTAAAGCCATAAGGATTCTCCAGTGTAAAATAAGGATATAAAGCTTTTAGCATTTTTTTTTTTCCTGAAGCTAGGGCCAAACGTTGCAGGGTAAGTTCAGTGTGTGTTAGGAAAATTATGTAGATGATTATGTAGATTAAAAAAAAAAACAACTTATTTTTCCTTTTACCTACTCTGCTTGTTGATAGTCATTAATTAGATGTTCAGGTGGAGTTTTTTTCATTATGAGCACTTGCTGAAGTTCTACCCTAAATCTGTATCAGCTTTTGATGCCATAATTATGAAAAAAAAGAAGAAAACTCTCCAGGCCATGCCAGTAAACATTCAATCATTCTTATCCCATGAGATTGATGCTGTCTTATCAAAAACCAGTATATTGCATTTTACATAGAACTAGCTATATATCATTTAACAAGGACTAAGTGACTTTATGTGCATTTTGAACAGTGCTATACTTGCATGCCTACAAAGACTTATTCACAGAATCACAGAATCATTACAGTTGGAAAGGACCCTCAAGATCATCTAGTCCAACCGATAGCCCTACACTACTCTTATCCCTAAATCATCCCCTGAAGAAACACATCAATCCTCTTCTTAAAAACCTCCAGGGATGGTGACTCCACCACCTCCCTGGGCAGCCTATTCCAATATCTCACCATTCTGCAGTGGGACCATCACTTGGCCTTGGAAAAGTAATTTTGGGGTCTTTTGACCTTTTTCATGGGTACTATTTCCATTATTACCCACAAAAGAAAGAACCTTGATATAAAATACTCTTTTCACTGAGCTGATGTCTCAGGTTGAAATAAATAACTAGAAAATGCTGAAAAGCAGACAAAAAAAAATCACTTGTTTTATAGTTTGAAAGGGAGTTTTAGAGGAGAGGGCTTTCTTGCCAAAAGCAGGCTGCTGGGAACAGAGCTAATAGGGTGAGTGGGTGGGCAGGATAAGAACTGAGGTTTGGGATACATTTCTTAGTTTCCAGTCTGCTTCTCTGAAAGAAGTCTCTGATCCTTCAATTTCATCCTGTTTTTCCCACTACAGGGTAGCACTGATCACCCTGAAACATTTAGCATCAAATTGCTGGGTGATATTTGCTCCTTTTCAAGAGGATTAACATAGCAGCACCCAATTACAACACACTTAAAAGCATTTTCATTTCTTGGTTATTAAAATCCACACAGGAGTCCTACACTTGCCAGCAGGAGTTGGCAAGAATTTCCCAGTATTGTTACCCTTGGTTTCGTTCCCTTGGTAGAAACAGCACTGGACTCCAGTGTAGATCTGGTGTGGAACTATGTTGATGCAGCCTGCACTGCTATAACATGCTTATAACATCTGTTGGTGAAAGGTATTGAAACTCCAAGGAGTAAAAGTGTCTGTGCATCAGAGCAGTTCACAACAGTTTACTGTTGCTCTGGGAACAGAGGTATTACTGGCATTTTTTTTTCCTGAAGTGTTTTGCTTCTTAACAGGAACAGGATGTTCTATCGAGTAGTAGACTCTTTAAAATAATCTTGTGAAATAGTTTAATGTAAATCTAGTCACAGGTAATAGATTCTTCTCTGTGTTGAACAGTGCTTGTGTTAGACTTTTCTTAGAGGTGCTGTAAGAACTATGAAGGGATGCTGATTTTCTGAACTGATACTTTCTGCTGAAAGCTCCAATGAGTCCACAGTGCTTCTCCTTATTAAAAAAATCATTGCATAGAGCATTCAGCAAACTTTAGCCCTAGAAATAGGACATCAGATATTACTCTATTATTAGAAACTTTTCTTTATTATTTAAGAAGCAGGGGGTAGCACATTCTTATTGTAAATTATGTATGGGAATTAAAACATTCCTAGGTGACTCGAGGAACAAATCCAATTAAAAGGGCAAACATCTTATCTTAAATGAAGTACAGAAAACAACGATGATCTTGTGGTAAAGACACGGAAATAATCTGCAGGGCTTAGAAATTTCTGGCACTGCTGTAAGGTGCGATATATGATTTCAGAGAAACAGTTTTCTTTGTGCTCAAATTCCACACCTCTGAGGTGGGAATAGCACTGCAGAGACAGGCAATGATGATAAATTGTTTTTTAAGAACAGTTCCTGTGCTGAATGCAATGTAAACCAAAAAATATTAAAAGTCCTATCAGAAAATATAGTACAATGATATGTCTCTTTTTAAAGTCAGTTTTGACATCATGCTACTGCATGTTGGCTTTAATTTGTTGGGGTTTTTTGTATGTCTCCTTGGCACATACAGAATGCTTGATTGCCAAGAACAATCAATTTATAGAGAAGCGAATGGATTCTGGAACTGTGAATATTAAATGATTTAAACATTTTCTGTAAAAACATATTGGTGCTTATGTTTGAATGTGTGAATTCTGCCTGCTGTGATCATTCCTTCAAATAGTTATTTAGTAATGTAAACCTCCTCTTCCTTTTTTCTTTCACTCTATAAAGACCAAACTCATTTCTCATTAGCAAGAGTGTTACAGCAACTATTTTTGACAACTTCATTGGAGGTCAGTGAGGATCCCGAGTTAAAAAAAATTGCTAAACTGCAAATATGAAATCACAGATTGTACTTAACTCTTCAATAAAAATCAATAAAATGTGTGAAACTTTCAGGAGTCTCTGAAGGCAAGATGCTCACAATTGTCAGGGCTTTTGCTTCCCTCCTTTCAGGGGCAGTTACAGGCCTTAAAGTCTTTGAGAATTTAGGTTTAACTGGTATCTCTAAAGGCCCAGTTTACAAGTCAAGGCTAGGTTTTCAAGGTGTCTTATCATGCAAATAGGAATTCATGGAGATTTACTTTGAAAGTCAGTACACAGGCACTTTTGAAAGTACTCTCAAGCACTTACCAGCATAATTAGGCAAGAAATACTTTTAAAACTTGATGCAAGTGACTTCAAAACTAGGATTAAACCAAGATGTTCAAAATTACTGACTTGATTCACTCCTGTTTATGTCAGTGGGAGTTAGGTGCTTTAAGTACCTTTGCAGATTTGGTCATTGGGATGTAAGAGTGCTTTACACTTCTGAGTCTGGATCAATGTCCCTGTATGCAGTAATCATCCATTCCTCAGGACTAATACGTGTTTCAACCCGTGTGTATTCAATGGATTTCTATGGGTTAAATTTTAAACTGCATTTAAATTGCAAGATTCCAGTACCTTTTGTGGGAATGAAATGCCCAAATACATTTAGAACCTTTACCTAATTGTTGTTCTGTTTCAAGCTGGATTGCAGCATGTCTCAGAGAAAAATGAGCTAAGCCAGTAACTGAGTAATGTAGTTAAGGCGTCAGGAGCAGACAAGCTGTGGCAACACCAAGTTCTACATGAGTTACTTTCCTTTGCCAAGTATGTTAACTTGGTTACATGCTGCCCTGGTATGTCTTACAGCTTGCTTACAGCTACTGCAGTCTTTTTTGAAAGAAAGATTTCGGTGCTTCCAAAAACTTACTTTGTTTCTTGTTATTTCCTTATACTCCACAGTGATGAATGTGATGCAGATATTGAAGTCTTAGACGTGTAGAATGACTCTAGTTTTACACCAGTGGAAATGGACATAGTTGTTGCTCTTGAGGTAGCTAAAAATAGGCTGGGTCAATATTCTGGCTACAAGAAAAAGATGTGGGCATACAGGATCTGTAATTGCATCACTGAGGCTACATCAATAAGCTGAAATGGTTGATATTCCTCCTGAGAAGGTAGAAATGTGAAGGGGAAAAAAAATTACATAAACCAAGAAATCCTGCCTTGCTTAAGACAATATAAATCTATTAGAAGGTCCTGGTTCTCCATATATTTCTGCATAAGCTTAATTTAATGGATGTGAAGAGTCCCTTTGAGTCTAATGAATTTGCAAGTGGGTTTTAAGCTGCTGGAGCATAGACACTTGAACTATGGGGTAGAAGAAATTCTTGTTCTTGGAAAAGAGCTAACAAAAGCAATTTCAATAAATACCCTAGAGAATTGCTGTGACTGTGTATGTGAGTGAGTGTACAAAGACTTGTAGGATGACATGGAAAATGATGTGTCTCTCCAGAATACCTATGTAAACTCAATTTGTATATGAAGTTTTTTGTTTTTCTTGGTCTTTCACAAATTCTTGCTTTGTTTTTGGGAGGGTTTTGAGTGTATTTATTTTGGTTTTGGGTCTGTAGTTGAAAGTGGGGGGAAATATAATTGTCTTCTTTTTTGCTTAACATTTTAGGTATACAAAATAAACCCCATAATTATTCAGTCGGCAAAGTGCATATTTTTTTCTGGCTTATTGTTTTCTGTGGACAGTAATTTGTTATCATAGATGGTCTTTTGGGAAAGAGATTTAGTCTTGCCCTCTGGTGATAGAATAGATGGGAAACTTTGAATTACTGAATTAGAGTCCATTTCTTGACTGGCTTAAAGCTTCTATGCTTCTTTCCCCACTCTGTGGGATGGCAAATAATATTCCATGAGTAGAACTGGTGAAAAGTTGTCCCTCAGTAGAGATAAGTTTTATGCCTGACATTTATCTCACGGTGGATTTATGGCTACAAACTTTATATGCTTGAAAAGCCTTCTTTTAAAATAGAAAGTATTATAGTTTTTGTAGCTTAATTAGAATATCTGTTGTTCAGAGATCTTTATACTTTGAACATTTAATGTGACAGTGTGTAACTGTTGGAGATGAGGGATTTTCATTTTGTGGTCTCTAGTTTATTAAAGTGGCCTCCAATATGCTACCTAGCGGTTGAAGAAGTACTTCCAGGTGGTCCGTGCAGAGGCCTTCCCTGCTGGCAAAGTAGCAATGCTCAGATTTCCTGTGGCTCCATTCATAATGCATTAAATTCCAAAACTATTTGGGGAAATTACATTTTAAAATACAAATATTTCTTTGCTTCCAGTTCCAATTCTTCAGTGCTAGGGCTGTTGCAATAGAGTTAGACCTAGTCAGAGTTTTTTTGGAAAAGTCAGGAGAGGACAAGCATGGAAGTGTTAGGTCTGTAAACAATGATGTGAATGCTAAAGTAAAATCCCATAACTAGGGAAGGAAAAGTAAGCATGATGGATACAATGAAGAAAGATGGGTCATAACCAAGAAGTATCACCCCTCATTAGTACATACCTATTGCATCTAGTTCCCTTCACAGCATTCTAGTACTATTTTTGGTACGATCAACATGCAGCTTTCCAAAGGAAAATATATGTGGGGAATGGCTGGCTCCAGAATAAGTGGCTGTAGGATATCACTTTCTTAAAAATGGTCTGCAATGTGACCACAGTTGAAAAGCAGTGTTAAAGGTTGTATTTGGCTATAAATTCAGTTCAATTTAAGTAAATACAAAAATAAAAAAAATTCCCAGTTAAACATCTGGAGAGAGGAGAGAGCCTTGGCTAGATCCCAGGTGGTTAGTGGTCTCAGGTGCTTCTATAATACATGAAAACTATGGATCTACTCCATCCCTTGAAAGCCAACAAGGGATTCTCCCTCTTACTTCACTAGATTTTTTGGATCTAAACACAGGAGGGCTAACCCAAGGGTTTCTGGACCTCTTATTTCATGTTTTGATGGTTTAAGTGGGACCTAAGTAGAGACTACATCTTCCTCTGACCTTCTATGCTGGAATGAATTTCACCCTAAATGCCTGTTTTGGAAAGAACAGCTTTTATTTCCTTAAGTGAAAACAAAATTGCTTATGATTTTTTGAAACCAAATAAAAGCATCCAAATCGATTCAGTTCTGTTTGTTTTGGGTTCTGAAAAAAGCCTTCCTCCCAGTTGGGTTCATACTGCAATTTATTTTGTAAGGGCTTTTTACATTAGGGAGGAGAAAGGGGATGTGGAAGGGGGAGATAACTATGTTAATTCAGAAGCAGTTCATTTTAGAAAATAGTGGAGAGTTCCTTTTCCCGTAATTAGCACGGTTTTTCAACTGCTGACAGAGCTGAACTGCTGCTTATTATGAATAAAAACTGGACATGGGCAACATTGGGTTGAAATTTTGCCAGGAAGGTTTTGAAAGCAGAGCTATATTTTATGTTCAAATGTTATATTTTTATCTTAATTTTCTGTCCCTTTTGACTACTATTATGAGATTAAATTTAGATGGATAAAGTCATTTGAGAAGCTAGGTTAAAGTTAAATTGCCTGAGTCAGTTCAAACAACCAGAAACAAAGTTGCATTCTTCCTGGATTTTGAGGATTACTGTTGATGGCTAAAATGGTCTTTTCTGACACTGAGATTAAACAGCGTTATATGATAGCACTCACTCTTGATTCTCCTCTTTCAGCTAAAGTACTTCTCTTTCCTACCAACTGTTACTACCATCAGTTCATTGTTTTCAGGTTGACTCTAAGAATCTCCTTTCTGGGCATTTCAGTGGTATCAGGATGTCTCATAATATATTCAGTGCCATAATAGAAAATGCTTTTCTGTAGTCTGGCTAAACATTATAATAAATAGAAAGGCTGTAACCATATAGTGCTGCTGCAGTTGTGCTTGGCATATGATGGCATGGCAATGATGTGTGCATCATTTTTATCTGAACGCTAGTGGTAGCAGCAGCAAAATAAATAAAGACTTGCCTGTAATTTGAAGACTGAAGTGATTTATCTTTTGTTGCATAAAGGAATGTTTCTATTTAATCAAGAATTGTTACTGTCTGTGTTCAGTTTTTCAGTCAATTTCTGTTCCTAGTTAAGTCATAAAGGTAAAAAATTTTTTGCTGTGTCATGAGTAAAATGCATGGGAGATGTGGAAGACTTGATTGAATATCTGAGAAAATACTGCTGTTCTCCCATACAGAAGTGTCCTCTAGTCTTCCCATAAGTTCAGTAGAACTGTTATCTGGGTGAAGGTATGAAAGGTCACTTGCAGATGGAAGTATGACAGATACTTTGTAATCTCAATGAGTTTTTATGTGTCATCTCTAAAGACACCTGCTAGGAGTAGAAAACCTGGGAGATGCAAGCAAGAGGAATTCTTCCAGCAGTGTCAAGCTAAGGAGAAAGTGGGTGTCTACAAGAAAACCAGGACACTCTTAGTGGCCAGGAAGCAAACACTGAGAAATATATTTCTCAGCTAGAATAAAAAGAATATTAGGACAACATGGGGACCTTAGCAGTACTTCAGTGGTCAGGATTTGAGTCCTTTTGAAATTAAAAGGGACTTTGCACTGACTCATTTAGTACCAGGATTTCAACCCAGAAGTGGGTAAGCCTGGTAGCTCTTGTAAAGGTTTCTTAGCAGCAGGATCTAGTGGGGAGCCATCTTCTTTGTGAACTGTCCCATGGGAAGGTTTGGGTGGGGGAACAGGTGGGCAGCGATGTGTGTGAACTTTGGGGATGTCCAAGAGAAACAGGGCAGCATACAGGGTTGCCTATCAGCCTGCTTCTCTGCCTGTGCCACCCTGTGCTCCACTGCCAGGCCTGGAGATGGTGCCTGCCTGAGCTTCAGGCTCAGCTCACAGGGGTACACCACAACTCTTTTCACTGTCGAAAAGTCAAACCCTACGAAATGTGGCTAACATTCAAAGCAGCATAAGTTCATACCAAGCTGCAGCAGGGAAGGATGTATTTCATTTAAAACCATGACAGGGATGTTGGAGCTGTCACAAGGATCAAGAGCACAGCTCCCATTGCTGATATCCCTGGCAGCACAAACAGGGACTGCTGGCATTTTGGTTTGCTGTTTTGCTTTTGTTGGCCTATACCAGAAGTGTTTCCAGGTCGATAGAGGACATTGCAGATGAGGGTTGAAATCCTGAGCTTCTTGAAGTCAATAAGAGTTTTATTGATTTTACTGATTCTTGTATTTCTGTCCAAAAGATTACTTGATTTCCTATATAGTGATAGCACAGAAATGCACTGAGAGAAAAAACTTAGCTTAGAAAGTGCAGGAAACTGTTTAAAGATTTGTTTTATTGTTTATTTGTTTCTATAACTATCTTTTCACTCCATCTGGGTTTTCTTATTTTAAGGTCTGTGTTTTCATTCTTTTTCCCTTCATTATTCTTGATAACTGTTTTTCTAACTCATTTTTTGTATATTGGAACAATATTGTTTTGTTGCCAATTTTACATTTTAGTCCAGATGACATACATTTTCTTCCTATACATTTGCTGAGATGCTGAGGACAGATGTCACAAACAGTTATTTGCAGTGTTTAGCTTAGGCAAATCCCCTATATGTTATGCACGGCACTGACTCAGTGTATGCTCTTTATTGTCCTTTAGTAGATCATCTGTCTAAAACCTGGGAGAACTGTACTCTTGGCTATCTTTGGAATGAAAGAATTTATTTCATCTATGTAAGACAGAGACAATTTAAAGGGAATAATCTTGGAAATGGTTTTATTTCACCATAAATTTTGCCAAATGAAATACGATTTTTGTATAGTTGGGCAGTGCATCAACAGCAATGTAGTTCAAACAAAGAAGATAATTTCTTTACTGTTTTGAGGTTGCCTTCACTGAAGAGTATTCTGGGTGAAAGGTAAACATTTTAATGGGAACAATTTATTCATATGAATCCCAAATCTTTGCTGCAAATGTTGCTAAGCATTCCA
Organism: Galbula dea; assembly: GCA_013399015.1. Lineage (NCBI taxonomy): Eukaryota > Metazoa > Chordata > Aves > Piciformes > Galbulidae > Galbula > Galbula dea. The sequence goes on from VWZX01003430.1 coordinate 372,472, forward strand.
AATCCTCATCTTTCATCTTCTCCCAGATCATAAAATAAACACTTTTTTTCTGTATTAGTTATTCAGTATCTTGGAGATTTCAGTGAGGAGATCACAAAATGGGAGTACTCTTAGGAATTACTGTGTAACTTATACTTCCTTATGTGTAGCAGCTGTCAGTCTGAGGAAAACCCCAAATATAGCATCTTCTTTACTGTTTGATGGGAACATTTTTCTCAGTGGACTTCATTCTCCTAATCAGGAAAATTTCATTAGTCTTCCTTTTTTTTTTTTCTTTTTTTTTTTAAATTTTGTTGTTGTTGTTTGGGGGGTTTTTTTTAATTATATAGCTTTCCAGGTGCAAATAGCAGTATTAAGGAATCACAAGATATATTTCTACTTCAAAGAAAAAGGTTAGATGAGATGCAGTAAGGAAACAGTTCTATTGTGGATTAGCCTGTGCATTTTTTGAGTGAAGTTTCTTCTCCTACAGGCACTGGACAGTTGGTAACAACCATCAATGGGAGTAGGCTGGATAAATGGGGTTAGAAGGTGTCATCCAGCATGGCAGGTTATCAAACTTCACTAAGTCTGCTTTGAGTATATATGGCATGTCAAGTCTAATTGTAAATGTCGGGGGAGGTTGTTTTGTGTCTTACGATAGCTCGATTACAGTCTTATGGGTAAGTTTTAGTTTTTGTTGGTATTTCTAAACAGATCCTGTGAAGCTTTGCTCAATGTTGGTCTATTTACAATGAAAGTTATTTTACTAGAGCTATTGAGGTAGGAATGGGTGGCCTGTAGTAAATGTTCAGAAGCATTATTTAAAGGTAATGTGAGATAAAAAATTGAACTGTGGGGCTTATCTATATGTGTAGGTGTAAGGACTGCAAATTTAGATTTGGAAATATCAAAGTGAATTCTGATTTTTGTAATGGAAGCATCATATATCAACTGAAAGACAACAAAATGTTCCTTGTTGGTTTTCTTTGATCCAAAGACTTGCTTTTAGCTTCGTACTGTAATGCTCTTGGTTGCAAGGGAGCTTGTCAGTGAGCAAAACAGTCTTGTCTTCAAGCCAGACTCCCAAAGGGAATACAATTTCCATGGTGTGATCAGAAGTGTAGGGGAAATTTAATTTTCTGCATCTAGGATAAGGCAGTTTTCTGGCTAAGAACTTACACCCTACACTGGTACAACTCATTGGCATCATTGCCATGGCCAAACTTTACAGCGGTTGTTTTACTGCTTCCTTTCAGCTCCTAAATCACTTGATCTCCCCAGATGCCTTCTCTGTCCATATGTGAGTATGGTGCTGAGGCATGTGGCTCTGTGTGCCACCTCACAGGAGATGCATTGCTGCAGCAAGCTGTGCCTTGTACAAAACCAGCAGTTCATAGGATCATAGGATTGTCAGAGTTGGAAGGGACCTAGTTCACTCATTGTGTAATGGGCTTGGGAAGTGCAGCTAAATGGGATTGTGGAGTGATTTGAAGCAAGACTTTGAGGTCTTATTTCAATGCACTAGAGCTGAACTGGAGAAAAACAACAATATTTTCTTTCCATTTCATTGCAGCATACTTTTCTAACTCATCAAAGCTGCACTGTTCCATGGAAAGTTGAAATTTTAAGGAGTATACCTTCCAGAAGGCATTTGGACAGAGAGCTTTCAACTGGAAAAAATTTTGGCGTGTTCCTAAATTCTGCATCTCAATAGGAGAATAGTGGAAAAAGAAGTATTTTTGTAACACTAGTAACTCCTGCATAAATACCAGAATAGAAACTTCCATTTTATTTCCATTCCACCATGTCACAATTGATCTAGTTGGTCTTCCTAGAAGAATAGAAAGCTACAGTGGAAAAAAAAAAAAAAAAAAAGGAAGTTGTTCAGTATTTCATTAATAGTCTGTGATGAAGAGAAAATTAAAGAACAAAACAGTAGTGGTAAATTATCCCAAGAGTGGCTGAAACTTGTGCACATACTCATGGAAAATCAGGGACTAATATGAATATGGTAGCTCAGATTGCAGATAATTAATTATTTACTGGTCTTCCATCAGGGTTGGGGTACTGCGGGAAAGACAGAAATTCACATACTTGGAGAGGGGAAAAACATACTTTATACAGTCTAAGAAATATTTGAGAGCAAGAATTTTTACACTTTTATTCCTAAAATGGGACTTAAGTGAGACATAAGAAGTACACAAGTTTTGTGCCAGCACTCTGCACAGGCGTGAATTTAATCCAGCATGAATAAGGGCCTTTTACTTATTTTGTTTCTTTTCTGCTGTCACTCTGCCCAGTTCCTGACAGTGTGGTTTTCAGACGGTGTTTTCAGACAGCAATGCACCACCTTTAAGTCAAATATTGAGGGCAATTTTCATAGGGAAGTTAATGTATTGCTTGAATATAAATCAACATGTTGCTTTTATGGACTCAAATGTTAAGAAATCCACTGTTAATTTTTAAATGCCTTAGTTTAGAACAAGTACTTAGCTTTTATGAACCAAACTACATGAAAAAAGAAATCTTTGGTAATAATTGGATCAGAAATTGATTTTTTCCCCTTCATTGTGTAGTTTGTGGTGCAGCATCTGATAGTTACTGGCATTACTTGTTTTATGAGAGCTTTTCCTAAGCGTGATATCCTGTTCAGTGTGACTTGTGGCTGCAAATTTTGACACTGTTTCACCTTCAACCTTATTTGTGAAGTGTGATTTCAGCATGCTCAAATGTTAATTCAATCATTTAAACATTTTAAGTATCAAAGTCCTAAACATTAATGGGAGTAATCCGGTTTTTTTTCAATACAACAGCTGCTATAGATGGTGTTAACGTGGTGAAATATTCTCTGTATTTGAAGGTAATTTGCCTTTACATCAACAATTTTTTTAGGTCTATTTTAAGTAGAGTAGTTGGTACTGAGGACGTAGGAGGAAAGTTTGGCTTTGGGTGTTGGAAATAATTTATTCATTATTATTATCAAAAGAAGTATAATAGCCTTCAGTAATACAATCAGATCACAATATATATATTTTCATATATTTTCCTTTTTGGATTTTTTTTTCATCTGAACAATTACTGTTTTATATTGCTTGCCTTTGTGTGTGTGTATGTGTTTGCATATATATGCAAGAGTATGTGCATTTAAAATTTGTCTTTCTTTTAAAATATAATTTATTGGTAGATGTGCTTTTGTAAAGATAGGTGTTAAATAAGATTTTCTTTTGTCCAAAGGTACCTGGGATTGGAATTCTTTCCAATATACCAGTAGGAATAAAGACCACAAATCTTTGTAATGTAGGTCTTATTTTCATGTTGGTGTCAGACATTTATTAATAATTCAGACAATATGGAGATGTGGACCCATGCCAACCTCATGAAGTTCAACAAGACCAAATGCAAGGCCCATCTGGGTTGGGGCAATCCCAAGCACTGATATGGGCTGGGTGGTGATTGGCTTGAGAGCAGACCTGAGGAAAGGGACTTGGGGGTGCTGGTGGATGAGAAGCTCAACATGAGCTGCTGTTGTACGCTTGCAGCCCAGAGGGCTAACCGTATCCATGGCTGCATCAAGGTGGCCAGCAGGTCAAGGGAGGTGATTCTCCCTGTCTACTCTGCTCTTGTGAGACCCCACCCGGAATACTGCATCCAGTTCTGGAGTCGCTATTACAAGAGGAATACGGAAGTGCTGGAGCAAGTCCAGAGAAAGACCACAAGAATGACCAGAGGACTGGAGCACCTGTCCTACAAGGACAGACTGAGAGAGTTGGGCGTATTCAGTCTGGAGAAGAGAAGGCTCGGAGGAGACTCTTTTGTGACCTTCCAGTATCTGAAGGGGGCCTACAAGAAAGCTGGTGAGGGACTTTTTAGGATGACAGGTAGAGATAGGACTAGGGGGAATGGATGCAAACTAGAGGAGGATAGATTTAGATTAGATATTAGGAGGAAGTTCTTCACTGTTAGGGTGGTGAAACACTGGAACAGGTTGCCCAGAGAGGTTGCAGAAGCTCTATCCCTGGCAGTTTTTAAGGCCAGGCTGGATGGGGCTCTGAGCAACCTTATCTAGTGGAAGGTGTCCCTTGCCAGGCAGGGTGGTTGGAACTAGATGATCTTTAAGGTGTCTTCCAACTCTGACAATTCTATAATTCTATGAATATTAATTTAAACTAATTCTTTGGTATATACTTCAAGCCAGATTCAGATATTCTTTCAATATATGCTATTTGTAAATATTACAGGGGTTAAAAAAATTACGATAATATTAGAACAAATTTATTCTGTACATATCCAAGCAATCTTACAACTGAACTCTGAAGGTCAGGTCTGTAATTTTACAAGGGAACTCTCATAGAGAGGGCAGAAGTATACATCTGGTTTTTGTTTTTGTTTTTTTTCGCATGTCAAAAAGAATGTTTATTTTATGGAAGTTAGAAATCTTATTGTAAAAAGTTACCTAAGCAATGGTAAACTTTGTCTCAAATGTTTTTTTGAAGCAAGCTATTTTCATCCTAAAAGGATACCATACGTTAAAAAACCCCCACGTACGGCTGTTTGTCAGAGGGACTGTATTCAGGATGACGTAACGTGGCATTTAGAAGCTCTTAGCTTTGGGGCTACTTTCAACTTGCCTCAGTGAAAAAAGTAGCGTAGATCTGTTATTATCTTTCTGTACTTTACAAACAATACATGCAATGTTGGTATGGGGGTATGAATTACACAGTTTTACAGTTGTCCTCAGGCTCCTTTGTGGAGTTTGAAATGACCCTGAAAAAGCTGTGAACTTTGGGCATTAGACCATTACATGTAGGCAATAAATAAGAAGGTACCACTGCAGTCTTGTAATGGATGCTTTTTGCAATTCTTTATGCTTTTGAAGGAAAGTGTGCAATGCCTCTTATGGGAACTTTGTGGCTGAGACAATGTCTGTGATGCATGTGATGCAACCCCTTACACTTTAATTTGGGGGTCTGTTAGACCACATTATTTTAAAACAATAGTTCTTTCTGTGTTGTCATTGTGTTCTTCTGGCTCATGTAATGGCCAGTTTAATGACACAGCTAGATTAATGTTTCTGAGGGTGTTATTTTGCTCAACCATAGTAATCTGTCTGCCAGAGTTTATGGCCAAGTTATAAACCTCTGGATGTAGGAATTTAAAACAAAAGTACCGGTAAGTCCTCAACTCCAGTGTCTTCTGTGTCATGGGGTAGCTGCGCCATGGTGGTGATCATCAGTGTGTTTTACAAATCAGGGTAGTAACCAGTGACCCTTTCATAATCTGTTCCTCCTGTTCATTCACAGCACTGTTTTTCTTTCATGATCTTACATCAAAGTTAGTCTTGGGAATAAACTACTCAGATGAGCACAGGCTAAATTAAAGGTGAGTAATAAATGTGTTAACTCTCAGAGTAGAATAAAATTTTGTTGCTGAAACGTTAGCTTTCACTCTAGATCAAAAAATGCTGTATAATTACATATAAAGTCATGAGCAATTTCAGTGTCAATTTTCTCCCCTTTGTCTTCCTACCACTTCCATCTTCCTCATCACTTAAAAAACCTGCAAATTATCTCTCATCAGACTACAAATGCACAACTTTATTCTCCTTTCGGAAAATATATGGTCAAACCTGCCAGATTTGATGGCATTATCAGGAAACAGCTAATCACAAGGGACAGAATTTTCTCAGCTAGTGACCCACTTAGTGCCATAATGGTGATGCTTCTCAGCCCCCAGAATTTCACAGGAATCCCTCAAAATGTGTCAGTAGCTTAATACGGTTTTTCTAGTAAACTCTATAGGATGTAAGGGAATGTTTTCTTCCCCGTGTTCTTAAACCCCTTCTTTAAGGTAAACCTGTGGAGACAGGTGTGAAGCTGCAATGGTACTCCTGGTATCCATCTCCCCTTCCTTTACAGCACAGGACAACCCAGTTTGATTCAGACTCCTTTGGAGAAGTTGGGATGGTGCTATTCTGCTAGAAAATAACTACATACCATTAACAAGGGGGACCAAGGCGGACTCATGCCAGATGGGAGTTGAGTTCCTCCTTGTACAGCCTGCAGGAAGATGAATTTGCCACAAAATCACACTCATTACACATCATATTTTCCACACATTTTAATATGGTTGTGACTTGGGTCCAAGTAAACCATCTGAAACAGTGCTGTTAATACACAATATTTCCTGGTCTTACTGGATCAACAGGCCTTCACGGACTAGTGTCTCAGTCTGCACTAAGAGTCCTTTGCCCTCCAAATGCTGTTGCATTTGGAGGAGGAGAAGGGATTGCCAAGATGCTTTTGTTCCTCCAGCAGTACATTCCTACCTGTGACTCACTTGGGGCCAGATTGCAACCAGCTCAAGTCATAGTAAGCTGAGGACAAACAGATCAAAGCAGACAGTCAAATGTCAGTTTAGCTTCCTTTTTTACCTATTTTCATTTGGTATTGCTTTCATTTTTTATTTTTGCTTCCACTGTAACTGACATCTGCAGTCTTGGTGCATTTTACCTTCCCCCCTGCCCAATATCTCAATAAAATGTTGAATAGGATCACAGGATCATAGGATTGTCAGAGTTGGAAGAGACCTCAAAGATCATCCCTGGCAGGGACACCATCCACTAGATCAGGTTACCCAGGGCCCCATCAAGCCTTGTCTTAAAAGCTTCTAGGGATGAGGCCTCCACAACCTCTCTGGCCAACCTGTTCCACTGCCAACACTGTTTCTTTTCAGCCTTTTGAATTAAACATTCACCTTTGTTAGAGGGAAAATTGTGCTTTCAGCCACAGATATTTCAGCTTCCATCGATGAAAGGAGAGCTTACGGTTTGTAGGGAGATGTGGTATCTGTTGTTATAACAGCTGATACAGCTGAAGGAAAAGGCAAGTTTTCAGTCATACAGTCAAGGACAAGCTTGAGAGAAAAAACTTTTACTTACTGCTTAGTCCACATTAAATAAAAATTGGATGAGTATAAGCTAGGGAAATCTTTGAGCAACAGCAACTGCTCAGCGCTTTTCAGTAGTTCAATATGGAAATGTTATTTCAGCCCGAACTCCCCACTTGTAACAGATGACATGAGAAGTGGTAATCTTGCTGTGTTCACTTGGAAAACAAGTCATCTCCATTCCACTTTCTTCTACAAACTTGCTAGTAAACCTCTGTGTAAAAACATTAGAATATTTTAATGATAGGTATGCTCCTTTATATTGTTATAGAGAGGTATGTATATAGAGATGTGCACATGCCATATGTTTGGTGGTCCTCTTTGACATTTAGAAAAAGCAGCCTCCTCAGGCAAAAACCTGCTATGCATAAACAGATTGGTCTCACCATTGATTAATAGAACTACCACTGAGTTCTGGCAGCGGAAGTCAGCCCTGTGGCATCTCTAGCCATGCTAGAAGTATTCAAAAATCTCTTTAAAGCAGAAGGAGCCTTTGCCTGAATCAGTCCAGTTCTCCAATGTGTCCAAAGCTGGAGCTTGGTATTATTCCTTTCCTGTCTACCTCAAATCTTCTTGGAAAATAAGTAACCAAAATGGGGTATTCTCTCTGTTCAGAGGACTAAGAACAGAAAATAAATATTTCTGAGGGGAGGAAATCCTGTCTTTATTTCCATTCTGTAGCAGTTTGGGAAAATATTTCAATAGCTCGGGGTTGCCTGTGTTCTGTCAACTGCCTTTTTCTCTTACTGTCAGAGATTGTTTTTGAATTCAGAAAGATGTGTTACCTAAACATTTTCCAGTGGATAAATCACCACAACCATCGATTCTTTTATTTTATCCTGACAATTAAGAACTGTACAACTGATTTCTAGTCTTAGTTTGTGGGGCTTTGGCTTTCAGCCCTCCTACACCATCTTTCTTTTTTGCGGTTCAGCTTTCTACTGAATGTGTTGTATTTGAAGTAGCCCACTTACCTGAGTTATGTGGTGAGAATTCTGGCCTAGGGAAAAGAATTTTTCTCCTCCAAGTGGGTTAATACGATTACAGCATTCATATAATGGGCTGAGATCTCTCCCTCCTTTTTTCCCCCCTTCACATTAAAAAAGAGAAGAAATCAATCTACTCAAAAATATTTATTACTTTAGGAGTGATAAAAGTCATAACATTAGAAAAAAAAGACTAAATAAAAAAAGGAGTAGTTTGTTTAGATTCATTATATGTTGGAAGTGGAACTTGTGGTGATCTAAAGTTTAATATTGGGGAAATTTTGCCTATTTTTGAGATTTGGTTTGCTTTGATCTCTTATTTCCTAGGGATTTTCCACAGCTTCTGTGTCATGAAAGCTGCTTTGCCTGTTTGACCTTAGTAGAAGTCGTATAGCAGGCTGTTTCCTTGTGTTTGCATAGCCTGAAGTTTCTCTCTTTCCTGTACTTTGTTAGGTAATCCTTGACTACTGTTATTGTTAAATAAAAATTTTCCACGCATCCATCTTAAATATCTCCTTCAAAGGAATAAGACCTGCCTTGTCTTCATTTTTCTTCACTAGTAAGGCAATCACAGTTTTATGCACTGCCAGTGGACTAAGGTTTTTGCCAGAGGAAAGAAAACACTAAATTATATTAGACAACATTCTAGCCTTTTTAAACCTAGCTGGAACATATGCATACATCAAATCCATGGCATTTGGTTTTGGACTAATTCCTCAAATTTTAAACAATACATTTCAGACTGTGTTGTTTCAGACTGTTCATTGCTTTGCTTCTCTAAATCTTGCTGGGGACAATATACATACCCTTTTTATCTTTTATGATGGCATATCATGATTGTTGTCTGAAATAAATTTCTCATTTCTGCTTCTTCTGTATATTTTAGAGTAGTAAATTCTATTGTTTGTCCCATGTCCTGCTTAGAAGAAAAGATCCTTCTAACATGGACTTTTCTTCCTGTGTAAGTAACAAAAATATAGAAAAGGAAAATCTCAATAATCCAGAAGCAGATGACCTCACATTACTCTGTGTTGATAATCATTCTGAACATATGCCAAATAGTCTTTAAGCAATGTTTGATACATATTTAAAAAACAAAAAAGAGAGAGAAAGAGATTTGATCATGTGTATGCTTTTGGAAAAATACAAACATCCTGGATGAGATAACCAAGGAGTGAATTTTGTCTTCTATTGGAAACTCTTGAAATGAAATGCAGTAGTTTTGACCCTGTTGCTGCCATGTTTACAGGGACAAAACATTCCTCTAGGGAAAATGTGCAAGGGCAGTCCAGACGTGTGTCTCCTGAGTGGGATTTCTGTGCACACAGTTTAACAAAGCTTTAAGAAACCAAGTTATTCCTTTGCCTAGGTAGCATTTTGAAAACAGTTCTAGGTAGATAAAATGGCTGTGTAGGAATTTAAAGAAAGGGTGAAATTTCCTTTTCCTTTCTTCTCATGCCTGAATTTTTGCTCTGCTGACCCCAAGTGTGTTACATTCTTTTATTTATGAAATAAATTAAATCCAAATCAAAGTTTCTTTTCTCTAAGTTCTTTTTTTTGCCTTATTGTTTGTTTGTTTGTGTTTTAATTTCTTTTCCTTCTTGAACTCTATTGCTCGGATTGGGTTGAAACATTCAGTCCTATTTTATAGCAAAACCACAGTTTTGTAGCTTTTTCCATGCTGAATTACAAATCAGTTTTGCTTTCAAGGATGACAGACATGGGCTTGGTTAGATTGGTGTGTCTGTCTTAACTTGGGTTTCTTATGTTCCACTCTAGCAAAAACTGACTTGACAAATATTTTTATTGGCTTGTCACCTTTACTGTTATTAAAACATTAAAATCTATTAAAACCAGATTTTAAAATGCCTGAAAATCTTAAATATGTGTTGCAGTAATATGTATGTGGTCATTCTAGTGAATGTCTGATTTTTCATTAATTATTTTTAATTCTCAAAATCAGCTTGCCTAATTTAAGAATTCCTTAGGCACTACCAATGCTATCTTTCGCTGTTTCATGAGGGAATGGATAATTAGTCTGAAATCTGTGAAAAGTTTCAGCTAAATTTTCTCTTTGTAATGTGAGGGCAGGACATGGTAGGAAGAACTGCCCTTGGAGCAAGATGATCAGCAGTTTCACATGGAGGGCAACGTGTCTGACAGTAAGTCTCTAGAGATGCTACCTCAGAATATCAGAACTGGAAGAATAATTGTAGAGAGCAGCAAATTAGATCCATTTGAACTGAAATGGAAGTTCCTGAAATAAAAGTAGAATGAGTGTGTTTTGTTTGGCATATGAATCTGGATGAAGTTGTGGCAGGCTTATCAACTTGCCAAAACATTAGTGACAAATACACTTTATTAAAAAAGAGCCTGTGTATAATATAGATGAATTTTGATTTGCAGTACTTTTCTGAAAAGCATTTTGTGATGAGGGATGTGGTTAAATGGGATATCATGTTATAGTAACAGAGATCTTAGTAGCGTTTCTTCTTCCTTCCTGCCACAGAGCCGCCTCTAGACCTCCAGTGCCTTTTCTACATGTATTTGCTATAAAGCTACTGACCATCATTGACCTGCAGTTATCTTTTATTGCTTCATACAAGTCTTTAGGTTTAATTTTCTTCCTTTAATATGACTTTATACAGTTTTCAATTGAAACTCAATGAGATATCCTGATAATCATTTCATGACACTAGATGCATGCACTTCTATGTGTAATGTATTTGGTGTACAAAATGTTGTATATGGAAAAATAATATTCAGGGTTCAAAAATCATTAATTCTTGGTCTCGACTACAAACTGCACCTCTGGCCTTTCTTTACAGCCTTGTTCTCAAATCTTGCTTCTTTCAGATACTTCCTTTACATTTACAGTTGAACAGATTCTTGCACCACAGTTATCCAGCTTCTACTGCTGTTTCCAGATGAAAAAAAAAAAAACAAACTATAAAAAATATCAAGCATATGCTTCTGAGTTTTTGGACATGTACTGGAGCAGAAACAAAAAGCTGTACAAAGCTATTGAAAAATAGTCCTATGTGTCAGATGCAAAATATGCATTTCTTACTCTTGAAATGCTGATGTTCATCCATAGTTATTTAATCTTTAAAACAATGACCGTTTCTTTGAGTGGTTAATTTTTGTGTGTTTTGAAATAATGTGAAGACACAGCAGTATCAAACATTGTTGTATGAGTGTTGAAACGGGCAGACTTTGTTTTCTGATGTAAAGCACCGGTCTTCAAGGATTTCACACCTAGCAATGAGCTGACATATAGTAGATGAAAGCTGTTTTATTCATATTTACTCTTTCTTTGAGTGAACTTTCCACTAAAGAGCCTAAGAATACAGTCTTGAGTTTCTTTTCTCAGACACTGGTTTTCACATTCTTTTCAGTTGTAATTACTCTTCAAATACGTGCACTACTCTGGAGCACCTGTGTAAAATTGCATGGGCAAAATCAAGATTAAATTGCACAAGAATTAAGTAATAGGAAACCCAAAGGTGAGTACTTTGAGTAGAAATTTTTTAAAGGTGGAAAAGAAAACAATTTACATACCCGTGCATACATGCTTCCCGTCTTTGCTAAAATATAAAGGAAAACAACTAGCTTCTTGTCTACAAGTCTAATCCACTTAATTTGATATTGGTGGTAACCCAGACACAACCAAAAAGCCAATAGAGCTAACTTCAGAGGAAGGTGCTGTAGGTTGACTTTGGTGCATGTTAGAATGGACTGAGGAATCCCATATTACTGAATGATCAGCAGACTGGTTCTCCTTTAGTTCTGCCAGCTGTATTGCATCTCTACTTGATGTGAAGATAGACTCAAGATGGTATTGCGCCTTCATTCTGTGTAACCAAAATGACACTGCCTGTGGTACCTAAGCAGTACAGGGAGGATAAAGAGTCTAATGCTGCAATCTACATTTTAAGTAGCATTCTAATCTATCTGTGAATATATGATGAGCTTTTTCCCTGGATCCTGCTTCCATGATTGTTTGGGAGATGGGAATTGATCAAAATGCATCTGAGGTTGGGAAGGTGAAGAGAGCCTGGGACAGTGTGAAGTTGTGTGTGCTATACTAACAGGTATGAGAGCTTAGAGTTGCTCTCAAAGACCCCTTGTTTAGATAGAGTCTCTGTCCATGGATTGGGAAATGTCTGCTTCTTTGGAGTAGAGAATGCATAAGGATCTTTATCTTTTCTTTTTCTTTTTTTTTTTCATTAAAAATAATGGTGCTATAGATTAACAGTTGCACCTCTGCTGAGATCTGCCAAGAGCTACGGAGTACAATGAGGGCCAACCCTGCCTTGTGTGAAACAATGATGGTTCTGTTTGAACTACTAAGGCACACAAATGTTTGACAGTATGAAGTTGCCAGGGCTACAAATAAAATAATTCTATTTCTTTAATTAATTTTTAAAGTATTAAGCAAGGTACTGAGCTCTGAAGTATTTTAGAATAATCAGCAATTTGCATGCACTGTTATTTAGTAATCATGGAAGTTTGCTTTTTTGTTGAAGAGACTCTACATCACTATATAAAACTGATGTAATTGAATCTCAAAAGAACAGACTAATCAAATTATTCTTTTTTCTTTGACATGATGCTGTAGGAGAAATTCAAAGGGAATTTTCATAGCCCTCAAAAATATGTAGTGTACAACTGTTTAATTTATTTTGCTAAAATTTGCCACTTAAATTATAAAAGAGTTAAATATACAAATAAATATTTACAGAATCAAGAACTTTGTTTTTAAAATATATATATATTTAAAAGTTTTTCATTGTTTTTGGACCAGCTTTTGCTTTATTATATTAAAACCAATTTTGTTTGCTTTCCCTTTATATTGATAAATTATCTGTTGAAGGAAAGAGTATAGTAACACTGTATGAAAAGGAAAGTTATTAATAGTAATTCTGGCCTGAAATCCTGTGGAGAACATGTTGTGTGAGATGTGATGCAATCAGTAGCCAAGGATTTAGATTTTTCAAAAATATGATCAGTGACAGAATAAAATTTGACGAAAAGTACTGAGGTGTTGCCCACAAGAAAGATTTTAGGGCAACTTCCCAAGTTACAAGAGCAGCAACCCTAATATTTCCTGCTGCCAAAAGCCTTCCCTGTATACTGATTCCCTTGTCATCCGAGAGTCTCCTGAGCCAGAATACATGCTGGTACCAAAATACTGGCTGATGGGAAAAGCTTTCTAAATGCTTTGAAGATAAAGTACTGGAACAGGTTGCTTAGCAAAGCTGTCTAATCCCCTTTGCAGGACACAGTGAAGAAACACTCAGGCAGCGATCTGATGTGTGTGGCCCATGTACTTAATTCTCTTCCATGGTTTGGGTGTTGATCAGATACCCTCTGGAGACCTCTTCTTCTGCACATTTCTAGGATTTTTATGATGCTAACCAGACAAGTATTTAATTGGCACTGATATTCCTTATGTTATTAGTGTTGGTGGGGCTGAATCAGTAGTAAAGTGAGAAAATTCCCTAAATCGTGTAGCATAGACCCAGTTTGACTTGTAAATCAATAAACATTTTAGTTAAGGCTGTACCCAGTTCTGTGATCCTGAAATGCATGGAGTGATAGGAAGTGGAACTGTCCTTCTAGCTAGAGAAAGTAATTTCAATTCTTTGGCTAGACAAAAATGCGTATGTCCTAACAGCAGGTTTTGCCACCACTCATGCTAAGCCAGCTGAGATCATATGAATTGCAGTCACAGTGTAACATATATTCCAGATAGCTCTGTGCTACTTCTAGGCTGATATTCTTGGAGCTCTTGTATCCTAAGGGCAGAAAATAAAAAAACAAGAATGGAAATTAAGAGTTAATTTGTGCATTTCAGCTAAAATATATTGTAAAGACCATCCATAAGCAACAACACTGAAGGATAAATGTAAATAAGAGACTTTGTAGTAATCAGTCTAGATGCCTGCGTAGACAGCTCTTTTTAAGGAGTGAGATGTGGTCAGAAAGATTTAAATGGCTAAAGCAAAACCACAAGCGGAAACTATTAATTTTTTATTTTTTTTTTTACTGTTAAATACATACAAGCTAGTCCCAAGATAAAAAAAGAGTTTCTGCTTTTTATATATAAAATGAAATGCCTTGATGAAGTTTTCATATAACTTTGTGTCCTTCAGCTACGGAATTATAAAATACACCAATGTCATTCTGCTGTAATATTCTGGAGCTGAAGTACCTTAAAGAAATCTTAAAGGTTAGACAGATTATTTAAATGCAAATAGCTTTTGTTGTCAAGTTTGCCCAAGGACAGATATTCCCTTTGATACTTTATTACTTCTTGACTTCTTGGCAACCTTTTGGATGTGCATACAATGTGGTTAGCAGTAGGTGGTAACAGGCATTAAATGTTAGATTGGAAGCACGTGGGGAACAATTTTCTGTATGAACACAGATGAGAACTGAAGACAATTGCCTGGTCTTCAATTCGTTCGTAGGTGTTTTGTGCTGCGCCTAAAATCAATGAAAAGTGGGAGTTTGTCATAAGGCTATGACTTTAAGCTGCATTGGAACCAATTATTTACTTGCCAAAAAATATGTTCAAATTTGTGAGCATGTACAAAAGTTGTTGAGACTTGACACTGATTTTACAGTCTGTGAGACTTATTTTTCCCCCAAAGGAATTTTTCAGTAGTGTAATTCTGTTATCTTACTGCTGTTATTTCTAATGGTATTCATCACTTGAATGGTCCCATATGTATGATGAAGAGTAAAATCATAGCCTTGTATTTTTATTTTTGTTTGGGCTTACTATTGTGCTTAAGTGAAACAGATCTCATTGTGCTACCTGATGCAGAACTGTAGTTTTCAGATTATCATAGAACTTGCAGCAAAGCCGATGCTGTGTTCAGTGGTGGCCTTTAATGTCTCTATGATACCTGATTCTTAGTTTCATAATGAGAGTAACTGGAAGTCTGTGGCAGTGTTGTAAGCTAAGAATTGTCCAGAAACTTTGAGAGCCATCAATTTAGAGACAGTTAATATGATCTATTGACCTAAAGAACTTGCCATCCAAATGTATTCCCTGTCTCTGCCCAGGGTACCAGTTGGTCCCATCTCAGCTGGCTTTGGATGGAACGTAGTCACCATCCATAAATCTGAGACCAGTGCACAGTTCTAGTCTCAGAACAGGTCTTTCATGACTAATTATGTAGGATGCTCCTGTCCATGGCACCAAAATTTGGGTTATGTTGGGTAGTTGGAAAGAACGTGAAGCTCATCGAAGCTCTTGTTACTGAGTTTGAGATTGACTTTCGAATGACTCAGAATAGACTGTCAGTCTTTTATTGCCATTGCAAGCAAGTGAAAAAGGGTAATAAAAAGAAATGGAAAAAAGATGTTTTTACCTTTTAGAAGTTCACATTCCTAGGAGCACAAGATATTTGGTTTCAGCGTGGATAATTAAAACCAACAAATACATGTTACTAAGCTCACCAAACTGCCAGTGGCATGGGGACTTTTTTTAGACAGAATGTGGGATTTGGGATGCTTGTTCTGGTTATGGCTAGTTCAAGTTTAAAACTGTCTTCTAGAAGGCTCGATCTTCAATTCTTCACAAAATGCTATGAGCTATGCTGGATCAGATTAGGCAATTTATTCTACCCTTAAAAAAAAGAAAAAGAATAATCCTTGGGGGAAAATAAGCTTGGTTTTGTTTAAAAAGGGATCCATTCTATTCATAAACATGATTGGCACTTCCTAGAGTCAGAGGGCTGTAACATGGAAGCGGGAATGATGTTGAGGGCAGGAGGATAGAGGTATGAATAGTTTAACACACAAAAATTCAGTGTTTCTGCAACATTCTTTGTAACCTAGAACTTTAACCCTGAGTGTCTGAAATCAATCATATGTAAAGGGGGCTCACAGTACGATCAGAGGGAAGAAATAAGCATCTCAGGAGATTGATTAGTCTCATTGTTGAACCAGACTCTAGTTTCTGTCTGTTGAGCATAATTACAGTGGGGAATGATGCTCACACTTAGATCAATAAAGGTACATGAAAAGAATCCTTCCTTGTATGTGTCCTAGAACAGGAAAAATTCCTTCTGCTACTTTAATCTTGCTGCTCAGAGTGATTTCTTTCTGTACAAACCAGGTCCTAGCTGGGACTTTTGCTGTTCTTCTCAAATGCTCCCTTGCCGTGTTCTGTTGTCTCCCTGCCTAAAATTAAATAACTATTCCATGGGCTAATGTTGGTCAAACAGTTGAAGAAGTAAATAAACTTCAAATTGCAGCCTCAGTGGTTTTTCAATGTTATTCTTCCACTAAGATGTCAAGCATCTTTTGCAGGAAGGGCAGCTGTCGGGGAAGTAATTTGATAGGTTTGCTTTGGGCAATTTTAGACATGTGTTCTAGCATAATACCAAATGTAGTTCATAATGTGATAGAGACATGTTCTTCTCTGTAACGGATACAACAGACAGATGGGGGAGCACAAGTTTCAAGAGAGACAATTATGACTCATTTGCAAAACGTGTGTTGCACAACAGCTGATTGCCAACATCAGCTATTCTTCTTTCACCCTACAACTGTGCAAATCTATTTTAAAATTTTTAAATTGCTTTATAGAGAAAAAATATTCTGTTTGATCTAGTATGTTTGAAATGTGTCGTTTTGTTGTTTTCCTTTTTTGTTGCTGTTTTTGTGGATTTTTTATATCTGGAAGTAAAACATCTGGAATGTTTTAAAATTAAAGACTTTCAAAATTAAAAGTTAAATATTTGGAAGAAATATACAGAAGACATAAATTTTTCAGTATATTTTTGGCTGCCTTTAATCACAGAAATTGATTTAAAAGGTAATTTAAACAGGTTAACTTGAAAGAAGAATTTTGAAAGAGAATAAAGTAGTTTACAGATAAGAAGTAGGACTAAAAATACTTTTAAAAGTAAGGGTGGAATAATTTGCACTTAATAGTTCTCAGGCTGAAATGTAGATTTTCTAATATTTGATCTATTTTTTATTGAAACTCTTCCTCTGTTGCCATCTTTCTCCTCATATCTTTACCAATTCTCTTTGTTAAGTCCCACTCCAAATTTAAAACTATGATGATCACATGGCTTAAAAACTGGAGGAATATCTAAATTAATTTCCCAGTGAAATCACCATTGCTTTAAATGTAACAGTCCATGCTTTTATAGTTATTAAGTGTTCAATATGGATTGAGTTGCCCAGTGGATAGCAACCAAGCTTGTACCCTACTGTTTTAAGTGGAAAGTTTATTCCTTCTGTGACAATGTTTCTTGCTTTCTTGGAGAACCAACTAACATATATACATTACAATAGTAATTTTTAATTGTTTCAGAGCCTTCCTGGAAATATGGGATGATTTAATGTTTCATGTGGTTTCCTTTCCTGCTTTTGTGCTTCAAAGGATGGTGAACAAATTAGCAAAACCTCAGAGCCAGCTACTGTCTATATGTGCACAACTTCTAGCAGCTTCAACTTGCAAGCTCTGCTTAATGGCTTGAAATGGATATTCCTTTAGAGCCTGCATCTGCTGATTGAACTCCTTCTGATGGCAGTGACAATTAAGTATGTGGCAGAGCTGCAAGATCAAATCCTTAGGAAGTATGTTATGCTAGTGTACATCTGCAGGATACCTGTATGCCTTAATTTATTTCAGTATAATTGAACTTGTGTATTTTAATCTATACCTTTGACTTCATGTGAGAAAGAAAATTAAAAATAATTCATTAAGGGCAGTAATTTATGCATATAGCAAACAAACTCTGTGGACAGAGAGATTGTTTCAAAAGAGATTGCACTACATGCAGAAATAATGTCTGGCGACTTTCATTCTCCTCTTTAAAAGCTGCTTGTAAGTAAAACTTTGTATTTAGTATAGAATCTTTAAAGTAAAAAGAAATATGGCAAGTAAGGAATTTTTTAAAAGGGAAAAGAAAACCAAGTATTAATTTCAATCTGGGCACATAATAGTTATAGGGTACATTTTCAAATCTATATAATTAAGGGCTTTAGAAGGATTAGAAGGCAGCTTAAGTCAGAGGATTTTTAACTGAAATGTAGTCATGGGCTATGCATAATAATCTGGATTTTTTCCTACACTGATCAGCTGAAGGACAGTAGAATGGGCAGTAATGAAATTTTCATAGAATCCAAGTCATGACTCATAAATGCCCCTAACTGCAAGCATAAGAATACAGTAGTATAGTAGAATACTGCTTGCTTGTTCGGTCTATAGGTATATGAATCAAATGATCATGAAAATAGCAAATAGCCATGCTTTTACAACATTTTTGACATGGACAGATGGATGGACAGACAGAAAATCTAGCATCTTCCTACAAAGAAATACTTTCCTCATTATCTGCTCTGGTCCATCTGCATTCTACTGGCTGAACAATCATAAACACT
Organism: Galbula dea; assembly: GCA_013399015.1. Classification (NCBI taxonomy): domain Eukaryota; kingdom Metazoa; phylum Chordata; class Aves; order Piciformes; family Galbulidae; genus Galbula; species Galbula dea. The sequence continues at coordinate 390,801 of VWZX01003430.1, forward strand.
CCCCATTTCCTTGCATCATAGCTGTGATGGCTTACTAGTTATCTCCTGTTTCCTAGTTCAGATCTCATCTAATAGACTGGCATATCGGGTGGTGGTTGAGGAATCACCAGCAAAATCCAGCTGAAGTACAGGATCTTTTTTGTTCTCTGTACAGCTCTTTGTGTCCTCATCTCTGGCTATGATTCTGATACGCTACAGAAACATACAGAAAAAAGGTACTCAGGTTTCTTACTGATTTCCATTGCCATTATAGCACAGTCTTTCCTATAAAATCAAATAATGTTTCTAATATACTTCAGGACTCCTGCCTTTAGGGCTAAAACTCTGAGGCATGGAAGTTGAAACACTTTTGGGAATAGAAATTTTGCTTGTACTCTGGGTGTCATGGCAAAAAACCCAATGGCTCCTCTCAGCAACATTCAGAAAAGGAGAAAACCAACATGTTTATATTGATACAAAGTAATTTAGAAAGCATCTGAGGCTTCCGAGTTTTAAATCCTTTCCTGATTTCTCAGACTGGCATTTTCAATATAACATTCATAGATTAGTTCTGGGCAACAAGTCTCAGCCTTTACATAACCCACTGCTATTCAAATGATATTTTTCAGTTCATAGATGAGTTTTGACTTCAGCTTGGCTGGTAGTAAACTAGGAGAATGTGAATAAATAAATTATTAAAGCCAACCTTAATAATTTTTCTAATCAGATCAGAAGATCTTTTGCTTAAGCCATATTTGTTTCAAAGAGTTCATAGAAATGATGCCATATATTTTGGCCTGCCAATTTAAGCAAATCTCATAATGTTCCTAAAGTTTCTACCATCCCCACTAATTTATGCATTTTCTTAGAACTGATTTACATAAATGAATAATACAATTCCACCCTCAGACTCCCTGAGTGAGAACTAGTGAGCACATGTGACCATTAAAGTCTATGGAAAGATTTCTGTCTGTGGAAAGTTTTTTGTGGAAATTGGTCTTGACCCTTGGGTTCCCTAAGACCACTGCAGTTAGGGATGGATTTTTCCCCTCCCTTTCATTGAAATCAGTAAGAATGGATTACCCAGAGACCTTTAGAATTCTAGCCTTTCAACAGCTTAACTTGAAGCTATATTAAGGAATAAGTTTGTCTGTAAGGTTTTGCTTTCATTTGTACTATGTGAATCCAGATATTATTAGTGAGAACTTGAGGTGGCCTAAGCTAAAGTCTCAAATGACTGTGGATATTCACACCCAGTTGATGGTATGGTGATAATATTTGACTTACTTTAACTCTGTTTCCTGTTGGGAAAGTCTCCTGTTGAATGTTTTTGGTGTGTTTTGGGTTTTTTGTTTGTTTTAATTGAAACCAACTGTCAAGAGAATGAGAGTGTGGGATTTTTGAAATTGCAGATCAAAGGAAAACAATCCTCTAGTCCCAGCTGGACAATGTTGAAATTTCTGAGCTCCAGGTACTTTGGTGTTATATGGAGAAACAGGGTGAGTTGAAGCCGCTAGCATTCACAGGCATATGTCTGTGACCCTACTGGCTTCTGTGGACAGCAAACAAAGGCTGACTTTAACAGCGAAACTGTTTCAAATAGAAGCCTACTGGGATAGATTTTTAAACAGAAGTTATAACATCAAGGATTCATATTTTGTTAAATCTAACAAATTGTTGGCATATAATATAAACAATAAATTGTTTCCTGCTGGAGGAAAACTCACTGGAATTGATTAAACTTGTACCAGGGATAAAGTTTACCCAAAGCATAGAAAGTACACTTGGTTGAAATAATTTTTATTTGTAATGAGCTGAATGATTGCAGAAAGTTGTGTAACAGTTTTAAAATTATAGATTTAGAGAACTTTTTGAACTGCCTGCTAATTGAACTCACAGCAGTCTATAAATGAATAAAATTAAGAATAAGTTCTGCAGACTTAAAAAAGAGCTGTACAGTCATGCGTGCTGCCTGTGTCAGCAGTAAAAAATGCTGTTTCTGTATTATTCTCAAAGATTTTCTTTGGAAAAAAAAAGCTTCTCTTGATATTTATATTCTCAGTAGTTACATTTTCCCTTGATTTGAAAGTAAAATATTTCCAAATATAATTTGTGTTGAAATTTCCAAATATTTATGACATCAACCTGTAGGATAGCCTGAAGGAAAAGAGGCAGTTAGGGTGAAGAATAGGAATGTTCACAAGTGTGTTGGAGTATAGAAATCTTAAACAGGGTAATATTTATGAGCAACCAAGAGGCTACATTCTGCTCTCAATTACTCTGACATAAATCTAGACTTACTTATTGGAAGTTCAAAGTTTTTTGCTGCAGATTTGCACCGATATAATAAGGAACAGAGTTTAGTTCTGTAAGGGTGGGAAAATGTATTTGGCCAGAATATAACTAGCCTGGAACTCAAACTCTAATCACAGAAAGAAATCTTTTCCAGGTCAGATATCAGACTGCAGACTGTATCTCTCTTTCTCCTCTCTTTTTTTTTCTCTTCTTCTTTAGCCAATATATTGAAGCAAGCATACAGTCCTATTCCTTACTGTAGCATCCCATGTCATTAGGTATTGGGCTGCTTCAGTTCCATCATTTAAGTCAGAATGAAAGTGCTTGGATATGATGGAGTCAGGAAGTTCCACAAAAGTCCAAAAAGAAACAGGGCAATGGAAGCAAAAGTTTCTAGATTATAGTTTGAGGGAATAAAGTGTAGAGACTTGCAAAGGACAGAGAAGAAGACTCAGGGAACCATAGGAGAGCGTCAGGAAGGAAAAGAGAGTCAGAATAAAAATCCATATTGTGGGAATCTGGGAAAAGGAGAGATTTTTCCTAAATTGAAGCAGGTTTCAGAAAAGACTAGAATCTTTTGACAAACCTGTCAGTGCGGACTTTTGAATTAAAAGTGCTGCTTGCACAACTTGTTCTTTTGGAGAAGAGTCATTCACTGGGTACAGGGAAGGGAATGGAATGAAAAATAAGACTTTCAAAAGCAGTAAAAGAAAATAATAAAGGAATAAAAAGGAATAATGTGTGGAATTTTGTTATACCTTTTCTAAATGAAGAGAGTGAGACTGTACTAGGATGTTTCAGACTTTGCTGGCAGAAGGAGCTGGAATTATGCAAATTTTTTTTAGCTGCTGAAAATCTTCCTGGGTCTATCAACAAAGTTATTGAACTGTTGGTGTGGTGATAAGACATTTTCTGTAAATAGTTGGCTCTGACTTTGTTGCCAGTGAAGGTGTTCATGCCACTGCTGACATTTTCACTACTGAGTGTGTTAACTTAGTATTTGATGATTTTTAGCTAACAGTATCTGTTTAACTGAATGCTTCAGCTAAGTAACCAGTTTAGTCTCCCTTCTGGTTTTCATAAAACTGTGCTTTCTTCAGCACATCCTAGAGCTATTGTAGGTGGAACAAAATTATTTTGGCTTTCTATTTTATTTTGCAATTTGTGAATGCTGATGTTGCTTTTATGGCTGCCATATGCTTGTTACATATGTCACTTCTAAAAGCCCCACTGATGAATGAAAGCTGGGACAGGAGTTCTATCATTTTTCTCCCATCTAGCACTTTTCTTGCACTTGAAGGTAAGTTCATAGCTGTCTTTTTTTTTTTTCCCTTCAACATGCCACATCTGTAAGGTAATGTTTCTCCCCAGTATACTGAGAATCAGGAAGGAAGCATCTAACATCTGTGGGATTTGAAGTTATTTTTGACAGCTGTGTGCTATTGAGTGTTTCTTTTTTTGTGAAAGATAAAACAACCCAGGTGAATTGCTCAAAGGGCATTAATGACTGTCAGACATGTTAAACATTTGTACTCATACGTACGTAAAGATACACACAGAAGATAAAATCCTGTACTTATAGACAGAGTGGCAGTGAGAAAATATAGTTTGCTGACCTGAAAAGCTGCTATTGTAATGTACTGTTAGATTTCTGTTAAGATTGCACAAGGTATATAGTATAGATGATAGGTGTTTGGTAATGAGAAATAGCCATTCATCCTTCACACCTATTGATCAAAAACCTGGAAGTTTTGGTCTAGCAACATACAGAATCCATTTCAGCAGTTGGCCTGGAACATGCTCTAATCACAACAGAATGGAGCAAGGCACAAGTTTTCAAGGCTAACTGTAGGAAAAGTTCACATATGGCCAACAGGAGATAGAGGCAGATGGTTGAAATTTTAAGTATGTGCATTAGACTAATTATTATTTGAAAGAGAAGAGCACACACAACTAAATCATACATAGTCAAGGTTTTTCATTCATTGTCACACCAGGCCTATCTGCTTAACATTTTTCTGGTAGAGATGCGTGACCATCTCTGCCCGGCTCCAAGATGACCAAACACAAGTCAAGGGCAGGAAACCACAGTGAGTGTAGTGATAAGGAAGCCCTGGTGAAGAAACACTGCTGAAAAATGCAGGCTCTGTGTATCTTAACTCCTCAATCAGAGCAGGCAAATAACACAAAGACATGGGCAGGAAGAGCATCAACACAAAATCAAAACAAAATAAAAATCTTAGTGTGACTTCAAGGTACTTTACAATATCTGTTCTTCACCTCAGAACTTGAGATCCAAAATGGCAGTACTGGTCAGAGCAAGCATCAGTACCTGCTTCTGATCATTGGCAGTAGAAGACGTATAAGGAAAGTGTATGGAAATGGGGTATATAGAGTGACAGAATCATTTAGATTAGAAAAGACCCTTAAGATCATTGAGTCCAACTGTTAACCTAACACTGGCATGGGTCATAATGCTTCCCCCAGTACACTCATCAGGCATCAGAGTAAAGAAAATACCAGATTTCCCAATGGGAATTGTGGCAGGGAAGGTGATGTAATGGTGATCTTATAAATCTTCAACAAGAACTACAATGTTTGTCCATACAAAGCAGACAGTAGATTGAGTCAGAAGGGCTCCTTCAGCTGCAGTGCAGCTCACAGTTGTTAAAGGTCGAACATCAAAGCTCATCCCTGAAAATCTATCCATTTTTGTTTATAAAGTAGTCATCTCTATTGTGGGGTTTGTTTCTGGGGTTTGTTTTTGTTTTGTTGGGTTTTTATTTTTTTTTTAAGCCTCTACTGCTAATCTCTCACTCATAACCTTTTTCCTAATTATTAAAAAAAATTTCTTTTCTTCACTGCTGTCTGTGTACACTTTTGGCAAAGCAACTTTTCTTCATGTCTCCCAAACTTTCTATGCAGTAATTTCCATTGACTGCAGGGATATCTGCTGGTGATAGCAAAGCTGATTGACTTCAAAGTCTCTTACTGCCGCGCTTGGCCAAGAGTCTGCTCATGACTGTGGCAGATGTTCCTAAGCCTTCTCTTTTTTTTCATTTTTTTTTTTTAAACTTGCTTGCTTTTCTTTTTTTCTTTTTTTTTTTTTTTCCAGACCAATGGGAACCTTATGGAGCAGTTGTTCACTGCAATCCTGAAGTGAAAGCCAGTATAGCCATGATTTTGAAACCCTCTATCAGATCCATGGTGTTCATAAGAAGGAAGTTTGCCTTTCCAGCAGATGAAAGCACAGATTTGCCACTCTGCCAGCTACCTGGTGGCACAAAATCAGCAGATTCCTGTTTAGTCTCAGTTTCTTTATCTTAACAAGTTATTTTTTATAGTTCTTTAGAACACTTCATAGAAATTTTTTTCTCTGAAGAAGTCTTGGATGAAAGTTCTGAACATTTCACACTTTGTATCAAGAGTCAGAACAGCTTTGATTAACCCACAAATATTGCCAACTTCCTTCTCATCTAATTAGGACTTACAAATATCTTCTTAGCATCATAAAATATTCTATCAGGATGTTAGGGTGTATGTGCATTGAAAGACTTTTTCTCTAGGAGGATCTGAGTTGAGAGCAGTGGTGATTGGAGAGATTTTATGAGGACTTTTTTGGGGTACAAAAGATAATGTAAAGCTCGGTCAAAGTTTCAAATGGAGCTGCTTCCATTAATAGCATTAATAAAAACAGGCCAAAAATACTATTCCTTATCACTTCCACTGAAAGTAATGTTAACACTTAAGAATTTAATAATGTATTTTAGAAGTGTGTGGGTTTATGGTGTATACCTTAGACATTTCTCCAGTAAATCTAGAGAGATCTGGAACAGATCTGAGAAGTGAGGGAGATGCTCCTTTGGCAATGAAGCACTGAGGTCATGCACCTGCAGTGTATTCTAAGGCAGAAAGATATAGGACAAGCAGGAGTTGAAATAAGTAACTCGCCAAAGATTAGCCAGAAATACAAAGCCAGAAATCCTTTCAGAGACAGAAAGCCAGACAGGGAAAGAGATCAGAAATGCAAGAGGGAGAAGGTACCTCTCAGTGGCCAGAAGGATGCTGGAGAAGCCAGTGTGCCTGCTACAGCATACTGCATCCTGGAGTGTTTGTAAATTAATAACTGAGGAAACAAGGAAGAAAAGGCAGAAAAGCTGGCACTTCAGTTCTTAGGAGTGTAGTCTTTCAGAGCAGTTTATGCAGATTGAAGTAACTGGGGCTTTTCCTTGTTAGCTGCAGTTAACAGCAGCTTTGAGAGTCTTCAGCATTTGTTGTTTGGTTCATTTACTTTAAAAGGAACAAATGGATTATCTTTTATTTGTATTTTGTGGTTGGTTGTTTTTGTTTTTTTTTTTTGAGAGGGAATGGGGGGTTTGGTTTGGTTTGGTTTGGTTTTTTCCTTTTCTTTTCTTTTCCTTTTCCTGATGCTTTCATTAAGCTTTCCCAGCTGGCTGTATGGTCTAGTCAGTAGGTCAGTATGTAAATACTTACATAGTGTGTTCTATTGCTATTAGTCCTGTCTTATCCTTACCAAATTTTTGTTTATATTTCCCAATCCTATAGTGTTTAAACTTGATTCCTTTGAGCCAAATACTTCATGATTAAATGCAGTGCATAACAAAGAGAAATAATTATTTTTAGTGCACACAAATGTATAAACCAAAAAAATCCCCACTTGAGAGAGAGAACACTAAGGCCTCATATAGACTTGGGGAGGTCATTTAGCCTCATGGTTCTGCTTGGCTATATTTTAATATATCTTAGAAACTTCACAAGGAGGTATAGTACTAAATTATGTATAAAGGTTTGACACCATCTTATGGAAAATGCTGCAAATGTACAGCATGAATAAAAGTTATAAAAGAGCTGGTCACTTCTATCAGTTAATACTTTCAAAACTATAAACTCCTGGCTGAGCTCTGAAGGGCCAAATTGTTCAGAAGATAAAACAATATCCTTATTTAAAAGTTGTCCTCTTTCAAAAACTTCCCTGAACATTCAGCCAAAGCAGAAGGATTTCCTTTAGGAAGCCGGATGCACCTTTTTCTGTGACTGTAACTAGGCTTTGGATTATATATCTTTGGGAATTCCAAAAAGAACAACAATAGCAGCTTACCCATTAGCCTTACATACTTGCAGATAGCATTAAATACTTGTTACATGACTTATCTTGAGACTAATGGATTCACCTGACTTTTGAAATAACAAGAATAATGTCAGTAGAATTATACTGTGAACATGAGTCAGAGCTGACAATTTGCTTCATCGTTATCTGACAGATTGAACATATTTTGTTATGCCAGACAGAAATGTGGCATGCTTCTTACTTGCATTATAGAAGTTTATACCTGGCTTACTTGTATTTAGCAAATAAATCATAAAACCCATTTCAGGTACCTTCAGTATTTTAGTAGTGCTGGTTGCTTTTTCAAGAGTTCTCTATCCCAAGCTGGGGAAAACTTTCAGCTCAGACTGAAGTCAGTGTGCACAAAATCATGTGATTATATCAGCACATTCAAGCTCATTCAGAAGTTGGCCTGGCTCATGTAAGCTATAGACACAGCTGTTACACCAGTGGGATGAAGTAGGGAAACAGCTCAGAACAGACCTCTGCAGTCTCTGGACCCCTGACATTTCCTGTTTGACCCTGGACACATGCAGCAGCTTCCTTGTTGAAGATCACAGACCAGAAGGAGCAAACAAATCTCTTGGCTCCACTTTTGAGGCAGGTGTCCCCTCTCTTGATACTTCCTGTGGTCTGGGAGATACTGCCAGCTGTCTGTTCAGTTCATGTGAGCAGTTTCTCTGGGGGATGGGGGTATAGAAGGGGAGCAGCCTTCACAGGACTTGTCCTGGTATCAGATGCAATGAAGGAGAGGAGATTTGTGCTGGGATGTTGTGCTGTGATGGTTGTTCCTGTTAAGTCTTGAGACTTAACATTACAACTGACAGATACCTTCTTTTATAAGGTGTCTTGGATTTCAGGTGTATTTACTCTTGTTATATGAAATAAATATTACAGCTTTTTCTAGGACAGGGGGTTTATTTTACTGAATGCATACATACTGTCTTACTCTGAGGGACAGATCATTCATCTAACTGATAATTTCTGTAAAAACATTGATTGCTTGATGTTTTTAGAGTGGTGCTTTACAGCCAGATTGTCACCATTTCTAAGCAGTATTAGCTAAGGTCCTGACTTCAACATTTCACTGGAACTGGCACTACTGCTGGCAAGACTCCTAAGAATTGTCTTTCAACTTTTGCTGTTTTCCCATTTTTTGGTCTCTCTTTCCACTTTTATCTCCTTATCTAATGTCTCACTTGAAATGTTGCCCTCTGTTTTTTTTTCTTTCCCACAGCTCACTGTCTTCTAGCTTCATCATGGCTCTCCAACCTTCCCTGTACAACTTTATCATTCCCCAGGTGTCAGAGCTTCAGCCAAGATCTTTATTCATCCTCCTGCATCCTAAATCCATATGATATCCTCTGCAAGCTTGGCTTGAGGATGTCTAAGCTGTGAAATGTCTAAGTGGGTAAATAAGAAACCTACAAGTGCTCTCTCTGTATAATGTTTAGCCTGACTTGTTTCTTTGCCATCCCTTTCTATATATATATCTCTGTCAGCTTCATGTAACCAAGTGAAGATATGTGTCCTTTGTTTCTGTCAGCTGCATCTTTTTCCTCACTACTTTCCCTATGCTGCCAACAATATTTTTACCCCTCAATCCAGGTAGTCTGGTATTGTCTTGGATTTCACGTAACCCCAGATTGTAGCCATTGCTTGCAAATTCTTCACTCCTGCCTTCTCACAGATATGGCTTCCTGTTTGGACAATATTTACACATATCTAAGTCAGCTTCATTCCTTCTTTGTATTATCCCTGGCAGCCCTACTTGCTGGTTACTTAGCTCCCCAGCTACTGAGGAGAATCCCACCAAATTCACACTGCCAGCACAATGTCTTACAAAGCACTCGTCTTTGCAGCTTCCAGCTTTTTCCTTTCCCTACAGTTATGCTCTGTTCCTCTCTTTACAGAATCCTAGTGGGCCCAGGCACCTTTTACCTGTGATGTCATCCCCTGCCTGTCCAGCTCCACTGCATCTGGTGCTAGTTTATGCACATTGTCCACAGACGCTTTATGCTGTGCTTTTCTGTTTGCATAGAAAACACTACTGAAGCTTAGCTGTTAAATATTCGTTTCCCCTGATATCCTTCATAAAACCCACATTCATCATGAGGTACACAAAAGCTTTTCAAGCCAAAAGATGTAACTAACTGACTTCTGAGGATAGCAGATGTTTGTTTATTTATATTTTGCTTGGAGTTAGAGAAAACAAAGAGAAGGAAGACCAGATTTGCTAGCTGGCTTGTAATCACATTCTTACCTATGGAGTATTATTAGTAATTTCCTTCATTACCTTTCCTAATTCCTGCAAATAATCTTGTATGTTCTTCTTTGTATCTTCAGTAGACCAGAAGCAATTCTGGGTTTTCTCTTTGTAGAAGTTCTAGCTAAATGGGGCTATGAAGTTGATGGCTCTGACCAGGTACAAACTTAAAAGTCATAATTTAATGAATAATTCTTTTGAAAGGGTAATAATTATTTTGAAAGAGTAACACCAGCTTCACATTATTGTTTCCAAACCCTGTTGGTTGTGTATTACAGATTACTTTCTCCTAGTAAACTTGCTTACTTATTACTTTTAGAGTTTCTGTGCTGGGAAAATGGGTTGCAAAAGAGACTGTGGGTATCATGACCTCATCATTTGTATTCAGAAGAACAGCAAGATTACCATAATGCATTACTTTGTAAAATTATAACCCTGATAAGTAATAAGATTCAATTACATTTTTTTGGCAGAGTTCTTTTTAAGAAAGTATCTGTCTCATGTCTCTAGTTTATTCTTTGTCTTGATCATTGGTTAACAGTCCTCATGAGGATTTTTCATCTCCTCAAACCTTGCAAAAGATAAATCCCTCTTTTCCTGTGGTTCGCTTCAGCCTCTGCATATGTACACTTTCTAAAGCATTAACTGTTAACAGTTGTGCCTAGGAAACCTGGATTCCTTATCCAGCAACAGTGCTTTACGATGCTGGAGAACAAATGCAGACTGCACAAGGAGCTCTCTTCCTCTTTGCTCTGCACAAGACCTGAAATGTCACACTGAATGAGAGTATTCCACTCCTTGGAGCAGAATGGAAGATCCTGTGGGACTAATTTGTCTAAAATGCAGAACAGTTACCTCTCTACTATCTTGCATAAAGCCAATCGTGGCTACTCTGAATTGTGGCAAAATGAAAGAGAAGATAAGCAGAGGATGCTGAAATGGGTTTGTTGCTCCCCTGTACAGACACTTCAAAGCAGATTCCTAAACCAGATCAGATTTACTCCTAGAAACTGGAAACAAGGATAAGATAGTTTATAAGTTAATACAGTGAGTTGAATTTTTAAATACCCCCAGTCTTTGTAAATGAAAGATAGAGGATAATAATGTGTATTATAGTTTTATTCTGCAAAGTAATTACAAAGGGTGACTTAAGAGGGTCCTTTTAGTCTGCTTCTCATTTACTCTGCTTTCTTTTCAATGTGTTTTTTAACTCTTACCCTCCTTAGTCTGAGAGAGGGAAAGTCCAGAAGACTCTTGTTTTCTCTTGGGCTTACATCTACAGTGTATATATTTTATATAGTATACATTATATAGTATATACTGTTCAGGGAAGGCATAGTTAAAACTATGTATGATATTAGTGGCAGAACAGGATTCAGGTCATCCTACCTGTCTATGTTTTATATTAGAAGAGATAACAAGAAAAACATGTGGACCATTTGTGTCCATAATGCTGAGTGATAAAATCCCTATTGGATTTTAACGGTGTGCCATTTCTGCACATTTTTTTTTCCCTTATATCACAGTTTAAAATGGGTTCCTCCTGCTGTAGGCTCTCAAAGGAATTTACAGTTGTCCTTTTAAGTAAGCATTTATGCTGCTTAGCAATTTGGACTGTCCATTGTGACTCATGTTATAGTCTGCTCTGCTTGCCTATGTCTTGTATTTCCTAGTACAAGGATTTGAAGTTGCCAGCAAGAAAATTTCTATGAGCAACAAGCAGAAAAGATGAATTGGACATGGACTTCATGGAGCTTTCAATGTTTTTAGAAAAGGAAGTGTTAACACTGAATAGATGACGTTAGCACCACCACTAAGAAAGAAAAACAAAAATAAACCACCTAATACAAAAAACCCCACCGACTCTGAAAGCTGCACTGACTAAATCTGCTAACAATGCTTATGATTTTCCTATATCCTGCTCCGTGTTTTTTATGGATTTTTCATAGTGCAGGCAGACGTTACCCATGCTGTGATTCAGCTTCTGCTCCTAGCCATGCTCTTGCACGATTTTAACCTGATTTCATGGGAGGAATAGGGAATGAAGCACCGTAGCTCATGGTTGTCAGCAGTGAAAAATAGTCAGGAATCAGACAAACAGCTTCATTGCTGAGATTATTTCCGGGATAAAAACTCTTCCAACAGCTGTTTGCTTTGGCCACTACTCAGGTCCCTTTTTTTTTTTTTTTAAATGAGAGAAAAAAAAGAGGTTGTTTTTTTTTAAGTTGTGGGTTGGTTATTTATGTAGTCAGGAAGAGGTCTCTGCTTCCAGTGTTGTGGTCTCAGAGCTGTTTTGACAGTTGGAGTACGGGGAGGTTTCATCTCTTCTCTCCCTCCTTTTCTCCCGTCCTTCATTCACGTAACACACAGACCTGGAATGCTGTAGGAAGAAGAGAAGGCGAATTTATGAGTTCTTTAATCCCAGACAGGCAGCTCTGTGGCAGTTACCTTCAAGAAAAGTTCACGCCCCAGAGGAGTGTTTAGTCTTACAGAGCCACTGACTCACTAAGCAGTGCATGTGAGTGGCTGCAAGGGAGAAAGGGAGAGATGAAGGAGAAGTTTTGCTTCCTTGTGAAACTCGTAATATTATTGTTTTAAGACATTTTTGAAAAGATGACTGCTACTTTTGTTTAAAGTATTTGCTCTGGAATTGCTGAAGCTGGAGTCTACCAGACTGAGGTCAGGAGCATTTTCTTTGGCAGAAAGAAGATACTTTTATAGAAGCCATGCCTGTGCTTGGGGTTGCCTCCAAGCTAAGACAGCCAGCTGTAGGGTCAAAGCCTGTTCATACTGCCCTCCCGATACCCAACCTTGGCCCTGCCAGCTCGCAGCAGTACTCACCAAAGTCTTTGGAACTTACTGGGGCGGAGAGCTCGATGCTTTCTTGTCAGCTAACATTAAAGTCAACCTGTGATTTTGGAGAGAGAAGAGCGCTGCAAGGAAAAACCCAGGAGATCGAAGATAGCAAGGTTAGTTGTAAACTTTCCTGTGGATCTTAATTCTTAGAAAATGTTAATTTGCTCAGAAAAATATCTGGTAGAAATCTTCTTGCAGAACTTGGGGGTAACTGTATAGACTTTTACTGTCACCAGTGAGTTTGCATAGCAGCCTTGAAAATTTATTTTGCTCAGAGCTGCTTTTGAATAAATAATCTGTTCTTAAATATTAGTGTTAAAAGCGTTTTGATAAAGATCAGTACATTCATAAGTAGAGATAAATCATTCTGGCACCCAGTAAGCAGAGCAATGAGATGACAGTACTTTAAGAAAAAAAAACAATAATAAAGAAAAATTGGCTGCTTCATGTTACATTATGAAGTTTAAAAAGAACTCTCACGCCCACACCTATACCCACAGGGAGGCTCTTTTAAAGTAAAAACAAGTAATTGATTTTCTTTTCAATTTTCAAATGATCTGGCTACTCTTGCTCCAGAACTACTGAACCAGAAAAACAGCTTCTCAGTGAAAAGTACCTGTGCTTTTCTCTTCTGCAAATAGCTTCTTCCTAGCCCCTATCTAGCTCTGAGTCATTGTGATTATATTTTTAAAAAGGTTTGTCTGTAGTAGGATGCCATGACATTTTTTAGACTGCTTAGGTTTTTTTTTTTCTTTTGTAAGGGGTTCTTTTTTTTTTGAGTCTTAATTAACAATTAAAAAAATTCTACTTGATTTTCTACTAGTCTTTCTGCTGCAGTTGAAAACGTTTTTCATTCTTTGAACATGAGTATTGAGTCAGTTCTTGTCAGAAGTATATATTCTTGTAAATCTTCCAGTCAGTACATTAGAGCTGCATGTGTGGTTTAACAGCTTCAGCAAGCAGTGTTATGTGAGGTTACTTTCCCTTGCTTTTCTAGTATTTTTGGTTTGTGGAACTGACTACCACATTGGGATTAAACATATATTTGAAGTTGCTTCTTATTTAGTTTGAGGAGACTTGAGTGTCATCAGAGCTGTTAAAGTGGCAAGATACACACTGTATATGTTCTTGGCTTTCCTTTGTTTTTAGTTATGAAGTTAATTCAGTATTAGTGAAGAAAGTTGGTTTTGTGGTTAAAGAATAGGGTTGGGAATCTGAACCTTTGGTTTCCTTTTAATCCCTGCCACTTATTTCCACATGAGCTTTTGGTCATGTCACTTAATTTTCCCTTGGAGTTTTTTGCATCACCTCTTCCTGCCTTTTTAAGATGATGTATTAGTGGCCTTAGATATGCTATATAGAAATATAAATAAGGAGCAGACTATTCATCTCTTGATTACCAGAATTTTCTATGACATGAGTGTGACATGATGATAATAATACAGCTCCTGGTTGCTTGCTTATTTTTAGCAGAAAATATACTTTCTCTTTAATGTTGTTCTTTAATGGATATTACTTGAAAAGTGAATTAGATTTGAGAATACTTTTTTCAGAAAAAAAGTTATGCTTATATTGTCTACAGAGAGATGTTTCTTGATTCTATAAAATGTGTGGAGACAGACATCTTGCCTTCAGTGTTTAGAACACTTGGGAACATCTAATGATTAGCATGAGACCTATAAAAGTCATATCCTTGCCCTACTGAGGTGCTAGTGAGTAAAGTAACAAGCTAGATTGATGCAAACTGTGATCCCAATTTGCCATTTCATGTTTCATGGGTTTGACTATACTTGTAATCTTAGAGACTCCCTTTTAAAGAAAAAAAACACCCACAAAATAAACCAACCTCCAAAAAACAACGTACCAGCCATTAGATCTCTCTCTTTCTATTTACAGCTGAGGCAGCTGAGCATTTTAAAAAATGTTCCTTAAAGAGTAAGGCAAATTTGTGCACCTGATGGCATGAAAATCTCCACTGGCCACCTGGATTTACAGAAGTGCTGAGCATTCAAGAAGTCACTAATTTACAGAATTACAGAATGGTAGGGGTAGGAAGGAACCTCTTGGGATCATCTAGTCCAACCCCCCTGCCAAAGCAGGTTCACCTAGAGCAGGTTGTACACGAACACAACCAGCTGGATTTTGGAAGTCTCCAGAGAAGGAGACTCCACAATCTCTCTGGGCAACCTATTCCAGTGCTCAGTCACCATCAAGGTACAGAAGTTCTTCCTCATGTTTAGGTGGAACTTTCTGTGTTCCAGTTTGTGCCTGTTGCCTCTTGTCTTATTGCTTGACACCATCAAGAAGAGCCTGGCTCTATTCTTTTGACACCCTCCCTCCAGATACTTGTATCCATTGATAAGGTCCCCTTTCAGCCTCCTCTCCTCCAAGCTAAACAAGCCCAGCTCCCTCAACCTTTCCTCATAAAGGAGATGCTCCAGCCACCTAATCATTTTTGTAGCTTTCTGTTGGACTTACTCCCGGAGCATAATGTCTCTCTTGTACTGAGGAGTCCAGAACTGAACACAGTACTCCAGGGGTGGGACCACACCAGGGCTGAGAAGAGGGACAGGATCACCTCTCTTGTCCTGCTGGCAATGATCTTGCCAATACATCCCAGGATACCATTGGCCTTCTTGGCCATGCGAGCATACTACTGGCTCATGGTGAACTTGTCCACCAGGACTTCCAGGTCGTTCTCCATGGAACTGCTTTCCAGCAGGTCAACCCCTAAACTGTATAGCTGCAGGGGGTTATTCCTCCCCAGGTGCAGGACTCTGCACTTGCCCTTGCTGAACTTCATGATCCTCCTCTATCCAAGTCTCCAGCCTGTCCAGCTGGCAGCACAGACTTTTGATGTGTCAGTCCCTCCTCCCAGTTCTGTATCAGGAAACTGTGCTGAGGGTATACTCTGGCCCTGAATCGAAGTCATTGATGAAGGTGTTGAACAAGACTGAGCTACTACTGACCCCTGGGGAGCACAGTTAGCTACAGGTCTCCAACTAGACTCTGTGCTGCTGGTCACAAACCTCTGAGATCTGTTGTTAAGCCAGTTCTTAATCCACTTCACTGTCCACTCATCTAGCTGACACTTCCTAAGCTTGCTTTTGAGGACATGATGGGAGACAGTGTCAAAAGCCTTGCAGAGGTCTAGGTAGATGTCAACGGCTTTCCCTTCATGTACCCAGCTAGTCACAGCATCATAGAGGTCTGTCGGATTGGTCAAGCATGATTTCCCCTTCATGAATTCATGCTAACTTCTCCTGATAATCTTATTTTCATCCACATGCTTAGAGATGACGTCCAGAATGAGCTATTCCATCACCTTTTCAGGGAAGGGGGTGAAGCTGACTGGCCTGTGATTTCATGGGTCCTCCTGCTTGATGTTTTTGAGCACTGGAGTGACACTGGCTTTCTTCCAGTCCTCAGGCATCTCTCTTGTTCTCCATGACTTTATTCTAAAGATGATAGAGGGTGGCTTAGCAATAACATCAGCCAGATCCCTCAGCACTCATGGGTACATCCCACAGGGGCCCATGGATTTGTGGATCTCTGGCTTGCCTAGATGATCTCTAACCTGATCCTCCTCAACTAAGGGAGAGTCTTCCTTCCTCTAGAATTTCTCTCTTACCTCCAGGTATTGGGGTTCCTGGAGGCCAGTCCTGGCAGTAAAGACATCACATGAATACCTAGTCTGAGTTTCCAGCTGAGAGTAAAATATGCCTATGTAGTGTACTGCTTGTATTCTTATATCATTAGATATAAGGCAACACTGATTTTTTGAGGGGAAAAAATATGGATATCTGCAAAAAACAAAGGAACAAATGAACTAATCACCTGGTTAATTTTTGCCCTTGCCTGCTGGATTGGAGCCTCTAGCATTACTTTTTTTGCTATTTTGCATATGCTGTATTGTGGGTCACCAACTTTCTCATCCTGTCTGGAAGGCACTTAGATTGACATATGTAGTCACTTTGACACATCCTGTTGCTATCTGTAAGTGTTACGAGTTCCAAGATAAATATGGGTTATACATGTCAATACAGTAGGTCATTGCCTGTTTCCTGTATGGCCTTCAGCCTCACCACACCTGATTGTTCAAGACTTGTGACACTTGTGTTGGCTTTCTCACAAAACTGTCTTGCCAAGGCTGTTTAGGAATAGAGATGCAAACATCAGCTCTCTTTTCGCTAGGCGTGTCTCAAATCTCGCACGATTTTGCTGCACTTGCACATGTAGTCTTGGTTGTTTCTTTTTTGTGGACATGATGAAGTTTGAAGTTTAATAGTGATATTATTTTAATAAAATCTGTGTTAGAAAAAGATTGAGGTGATTTTGGTCAACTTTTTTCTTAATTGCATAGAACATAGTTAAGCCTAGGAAAACAAATAATAAGCTGCAAGTGATTGAAATTCTTTTCTGTATAGTTTATTCAACTACACTTTTGTCGAGAATTTCATAATTTGTGCTTTGCTCCCTAAGTCATACAGGTCCTTCTCCTTTCTTGCTAAACCTGCTAATATTTAAATGGACTGCGTAAGCTCTTATGGTGTGAATAGTCAAGTAAAATATTTGAACACAAGCAGTCAGAGCACATTCTTTTTCCCTGAGTATCTTATAGACAAAATTTTATTTCTATATATGTACACAGGAAGGGAATCCAGCTGCTAAATTCATGAGGTGAAATCTGGCTGCCTTTGAAGCCCATGGAGTTTTGCTGTTCAGTTAGAGCGTTTTTATGCAAATCCATGTCTGAAAACACCAATATCTTTCGTAATATTTTTCTAGTTGTGAGTACAGTATTATTTCTGATTCTGTGGCACCACTTTTACACTACTGGCTAAATTAGTGAGACCAAACTTACTGGATCATGCTAGGCTGCCTTGTGGTACTGATCTAGATGTAGAATGAGCTATTAAACAGTAAAAAAATGAAAAAAAATCAGGTGATATTGTAGAAAGGTAAATTAAGCAGTGGCTTAAAACAAGGACCAAAGAAAGAGTTTCTTTGCAAAAAAAATCTTTTTTGGTCACTAACTGATAACTGCACTGTATGGACCTGTATCAAAATTCAATGGCAATAGCAATATCATTTTACTCCAGGTCACCATGGTTGATTTCAGCTGCTGTCACATATTTGATGGTGCAGGCACAAAGGTACTGCCACGAATCTTCTCTGGCACAAAGCTGAGCAGCTGCTGGGAGTCAGTACCTCTGCTAGGCATGCCAGTCTTCTGACTTTGCTTCCCAGGACTGCTCCTTGCCGTGCCCTGCTCTGTGTGTTCCAAGGGTTTTCCTCCCAACATCAAACTTTCTTCTATCAAAAGCACAGCACCATATGCTTGCAAAAAAAGAATTTTCTCCAAGCTGAATCTGATATATTAATTATAGTATTTTGGTTATATGACTTGGATGATAAGATTTTATCCTTCTTTCCTGAGTTAATTCATTCCTTCACTGTCATATTATCTTATTTCTTTTTTTTTTTTTCTTGTTCTCAGTTTCTCTTTGTCCTTGCTATCTATATGCTGCTGTCTGCTTTATCTGCTTCTTCCTTCCTGTTGGCAGACAACTTTACAGGCTTCTGCATATGACTTATTTTTCTCTCTATCCACTCATCAAGTCTTCCTGTCATGACTACAACATTTTTCATATCAGTGTTCATTATTAGAAAGTGCTAGTCAGGCTCTCCAGATCCACCAAGTTCATCATTAAACGATCTAATTTTGGTAAAGGACGATCTCAGTGGAATGCAGGAAATGGATCTGCTGCAACACCTTCCGGAAGAAATGACAAAGAATATGGTGTGTTCACCTGAGGAAAGAGACACAACTGGCTGCCTCTGTAGAGCATTTGGGCTAGGAAAGTCTGTAAATCAACAGAATACAGAAGAATAGATGTGCTTTACCTGGGTAGCAAAGAATGGGGCCTCAAACCCTTAGTTTTACCGAGTGAACATCGTTACAGCAATCTCTAAATGAATGTCAGTGTCACTAAGTTAAATACTTTGATATGATTAGGCAAAACCCCCCCATACTGCTTCTATTAAAGTGACTCTTGAGGTTCATTTAATTTACTATAATGCTGTTGCATCTAAGTCTCGGTCTGACGGCTTCCAATGTCATTCAACAAGCTCTGTTGCAGTAGGGCATTGGAATGAGCACGGAAACTTCCCATTTTTTCCTCAGTTGTAAACAGATTGTCAGTAATGTGGTAACTTCTGCCTGTCACCAGACACCAGACTTGGAGGACGACTAGGCTCCTCTATCCAGATAGATCTCAAGACAAATATTTTTGCTTTCCATACATGGGTGGAGCGCCTGCTCACGCCAATGGGAGTACTGTGCACATTGGAAAACCAGATGTGTGCCATGAATGACTTCTATATCTCTGTCTTTCCTCAGCTAACCCTTCCACACCATTTACTTAGGTTCTGTGTGACCCTTTCCCACCATTCCCCAATTCTCTCCCAATCTCTCCCATCTGTTGCAATCCCATATCTTTTTGACCTTTCAGTTTCTTGGATACCTTTTTGTCTGGTCTCTTAGGGACAAGCTCCACTGAATTTCTTGACATAATGAATTTAGAGAATATAAATAAAGAGCTTATTTCCCCATTTTGTCATACGCTTCCTTTTCACAGTGCTAGTTCATTGGAGATGTCTGCCTTGTGGGTTGGCAAGAAAGGAGGCTGTTCACTGTGCCGAGTGTTTCATTTACAGCACTATGGCCAAGGCAACAAAAAGGGCAGCAGAAGCAGCCAGAGACCGCCCATCTTCTCCCCATAGTGACCGCTAGTGATGGGAAACCAGCATTGTTTCAAAAGCACAGAACTAGCTGCCAGAAATTTCAGTCGGCACTGCTGACACCTGGGACTATCTGTGTTTAAAATTCACACAGCCCAAGCAAAGCCAGGACAGTTGGCAGGAGTTCAGATTGTCAGCAATTTTAGCTTCTTGCCTTGTGCTCTGAATTATTTCTTTATCAAAGAGATATCAGTGTCTTTAATTTGCTTTGTATATCCAACACCATCTGTCGACGCTATATTATAACTAATTTCAGAGCCTCATGCTGTATGAACTTGGAGTCTGCTTCACTGTTACATGTTTATTTTCTAATCACCTGCATCATACACATTTTCTTGTAGTTGAGTAACGTGACTTGTAGCTCTCATAGCTTTTGCATTTGTTAGGAAATTGTATTGACTGCAGGTTGAAAAATACTTTTCGGTTGTAATTTGTATCATGGATGGGAAGGTGTTTACTAACTGGGGCTTAAGACCTCTGCCTGCCTTTCTACTGCTTTTCTTTTATTTCTGTCACAAAATAAGAATGTAGAACTCAATGTATTTCATATTAATTTGTGAGTTGCAAGCTGGTAGTAGGCATCAGAAGAAAATAATTACTCTTTTGTATTGCATCTGCTCCTAGGGAAGCAGCTTGGGGATTTCCTGACAAAACCAACTTTTAATTAAAATATCCTTTCCTTGAAAATGGGAGTGTGTCTGAGAGTTGATGCAGTGTGGATGCACCAGCAGAATTTCAGAACCTGAAGCAACCCAGCAACATTTGCTTGCTGCAACAATCTTGCAGCCCCTTGGGGTAATCTGTTCTCTGTGACCATAAATGGAGATAAGTGGTCTCCATCTCTAGATAAAAATAATGGGCTTATATTATAGCCCAGGAGGTTTCAGTCAGGCTCTAGTAAAATTTCCCAGCAGTAGCAGTAGTTAAACAGAGGAATGCTTTGCATGCAGAAGGTGTGTTATTCTCCATCGCTGGAGGATTTAAAACGGAACAAGTACACTTACCATTCAAGAGCGTTACTAACACTGATTCTTCTCATTCTGTTTTCTTATTCCTTGATTCAGCTGAGTGCAGGCCTGCAGTAAGTAAACCATGCTACTCTGGGAACCCAAGCTGAAAGCTCTGTGGCCCGCATTTCCATAGAGATGTGAGGACTTCCTTTGGAGACAGATTTACTAGCTTAGAAAAAAAGTCATTGTGCATGATGGATGTTTCCAGAGGCGTTTCTCTGAAGTATTGTAGTGCCAGTCAAGTTTCCCCAAAACACAGGTAGGATATAACTGGAGACCAGTGAGCTAGCTGTTCTTCTTGGAAACACTAATATCCGTGACATATAAGATATCAGTATTGGAGTGCCCTCGTATCTCAAGATCCTGCGAAATCTGGCAGTGGAGTGACTCTCAGGGATTCAGTTTTCTGTTCTAGAACAAGGAGCATAGAAACCCTGTGAATCCAATTCAGTTTATGGCTCTTGAGATCTTTTAAAAATCCCTTGAGGAGCACTGCAGTGAATATTTCAGCTGGCTGCACTTTGTTGGGGCTATACGGTCTGCTCTCTAGAGACAGGAGCATCCCAGTGCACCCACCAGAGTGAGGGGTAGCACCAAGAGTAGAAAGTTCAGCTCAAAGACATTTCTGCCTTCGAGTAAAAACATATGAGAATGTTCTTTCTGTGGATTTTTTTGAGTTTCAAACTGATCCTGATCCTAGAAATTTTTACTATATTGATGCTTTATCATGACAGGTAGTGTGCATGGACACAGAAGTTTGTTGCGCCCCTAGAGAATGTGTGGCTGCATTACACGGAGTGTGGGAGAAAGGGAAAAATATTATCCTTGCAGTGCAAAGAGAGAGGAGAAATTAAAGGGGAAATGGATGGTTTTCCCACACTCAGACTGGGACTTTGTGGCAGGACTAGGAATTTCAAGTCATATATATCTTGAGTCCCAGTCTCCACATTATGACCACAAGCCCATCCTTTGTCTTTTCTAAGGGATCAGTTAAAAATAAAATATCAAGGACAGTTTTGCCTTTTTCTTCATTACAGTGTTAGTGGCTAGCAGCAGTGTGGGCCCAACTCTGAGCTGGAGGTGGAATTTTACTCTAGGGGCTATATTCTTTGATTTTGATGTATACAATCAACACAGGCTCTGCCACAATTTATTAGAGATGCAGAATATGTTGTGCCCTTTGTGGAGCAGTATAGCACTCATCAGAAGTCCTGTGTGCAGTCCTGTTGTTGACAGGCTGTTCACTTACTGAATGTGATGTGAAAAGTATAAATAGTTATGGAATAAAAGCAGGCCTTTTTTAAGGAGAGATGACTTTGTCAGTCCTAATTTCTGCCTTTGAATATACTGTATAACTTCTTTGTGTGAGATATTCTTGTATTTATTAAATAATAAGGGCATCAATTACAAATGAGAACGGCTGATTTTTTAAACTGTGTTCATTCTGGTCTAGGAATACTGTCTTTTTTTCTTTAGTACACTGATTTTTTTGTGTCATACAGTTTTTCTTGCACTTGCACACAGGGCACGCAAAGAGTAGTTCATTTAAAGCAGTTCTGTGTTTCACTTTGACCTGATTCACAGGATGTGGTCTTGGAGGAAGCCCATGCCGTAACAATAGCCTTTTGACAGTGAGGGTGTTTGGGGA
This sequence comes from Galbula dea, assembly GCA_013399015.1. Taxonomy (NCBI): domain Eukaryota; kingdom Metazoa; phylum Chordata; class Aves; order Piciformes; family Galbulidae; genus Galbula; species Galbula dea. Next base: position 412,787 of record VWZX01003430.1, read on the forward strand.
TTAAGCTGGAAGAGAAGGAAGCATCTATCTATTCTCAGACCCGCTAGTGGAATATTTTGTGTGAAACTCCACTTGCCCATGATGTTTTTAAGGTCACAAACCTTTCTTTTTTGTTTTTACTGGCAAGAGGACATTGGCTGAAAGATAGCATAACTTATTTAAAATTCAGAAAAGGAATGCAGAGTGTTTTGTCTGGTAAATGTGAAGGAATAATTCCCCCATGTAAGATGTGCAGATTTCTGATGGTTCTTTCGTATATTCTGTGTAAACCAAGTTGAGATGACTTTGAAAATAAGCAAATCAAAGGGAAGCATAATTTTAAAGTGGTTAGGATTGTAGTATTTCTGGATATATAAACTGAGAAGGTGCCAGCCACTAAACGTCTGTACTAACTCTGCATAAAACATAAGAGAAGTTAACCAAGTATAATATTAGTATTGTCCTAACCTACTTTCAGCATGGCATTTGGTCTGACTTACCTTTTTAGTTATGTTTATTTTCCTGTAAACCTTCCTTTACTTCTCTGTCTCTCTGATCTTATTACATTGGAAAGCATTTCATCTTTCTACATATCTCTCAACAGTAGTTCAAAATATTCTATTCATGTGAAAACCCAATTAGTGAATAGCAGCAAATTTGAAAAGCTAGAACAAAATAGATATTGAGCTTTCACTTGTGTTTTCTGTTTCAAAATATCTCCCTTTGACAATTTGAACACCTGGCTTTATATCACGTTGATATTGTGTTGAACTCCAAAGATATGGCAATGGAAACTTCCTGTTGTACTTTAGGATTTGATTTAAAGGGCATCTGTAATGCCATCACGGCTTAGTAATCGGAGTGGGCATGCACAAAAAGATGACTTCTTAGCAAGTGGTGTAAAACATTTGGCCACTTTCATTAATCAGGAAAGACTTGCATGGCTCATACATGATTTAGGGTGAGTAAGACATAAGTCAGGGTGCAGGACTTTTACTCACCACTACAACAATGGAATTTCCTGGCAGCACATCTGTGCAGTAAACAAGCTATTTTCATTCTTTTGTGAGTATTTTTTGGGTTTGGATTTGTTTTTGTTGGGTTTTTTTGTAGATTTTTGGTTGGTTGGTTGGGGTTTTGTGTTTTTCTGCTTTGTGTGTTTGTTTGTTTGTAGTAGAAATAAACAGGCATGAAATAAGAATGTGAAATAACAAGCAAGAGTTCAAAAGGAGTTTAGAAATTTCCTCAGCTGATCAGTCTGCCTGCTTTAGTCATTGCTGGGCAGCTAACCAGCCAGAGACAGTGTTGGAAAGAAGAGCTGAAGGGATCTGTTGCTCATGATGAAGCAGCACAAATATAAAAGCGTGAGAGCTGCAGGTTCAAATTTACTTTTGAAACATTTCTGAGAAGGAGCAAGGCCTAGTGACTTGCATGGGAAGGCACAATCTAGTTTCACTTCTGGTTTCAATCAAGAACTTTCTTGAACTCAGTTCATATGTGAATTGGTAATAATGCCATTATTTTTAGAGTAAAATTGTTTAGTGACTATGTAGTATTTAATTTGTTTTCAATACTGAAGAAGTAATCTAATTAGCTACTTTTAAAAATGTTACTGAAGTTACTTTGAACAACCTTAGAAAAATGGATTTTTTTTTTTACCTAATCATTTACTGATGTTAACTGCTTCCTGTCTGTCAGTTTAATGATAGATCCCTTCTTTGTTCTTGCTTGTAATAAGAAGACACAAGTAGAAGGCATTTTATATACAACATACAATTTTTCCTGTGTAAATTTGTGGTCCTGACAAAGGTACAGAGAGAATAAGTGTCTTTGCTATTTTCTGAAATGCAGTGCAGCATCATGCTGAAGACTGGGACAACTCTGTATTATTAGCTGAAATCTAAGAAGTTGGTTGCTTTGCAGAGAAACTGTGTAGTGATTGGCAGTTATATGGTCTGTTCATAGGTGATGCCATCTCCAGATGATTTTTTTGTTTGGTTGGTTGGTTTTTGTGTTTGCTACAGTCTAATTTGTAAAGTTTTCAGATATAGATTTCTCAAGAACAAGGTTTCTTCAGATGAGTGTTGGTGGTTGTGTCAGCAATGAATGAGGGTAAAGAAGCCCTCTCAATCCAGGATAGCTATGTCAGTTAAAGCCTTGAAGAGTTCTGGTTTATAAGATATTAGCACAAGGGAGAGAGAAATAAAAGAAGAATGTGTGGAAATGAAAACAAGACTTTCTTTTCAGGGTCCCACCATGTCAGTACAGGATTTTTCTAGGTTATTCTGCTTCATTTGTGGACACGGTGCAGAGAAGATGTAGAGTCATGAGGGAAGCTCAAAAAAGCAAATCAAATTAAGTTTCAGAGAAGGGAGCACACAAAACTGAGCATATTTGGAACTGGCATGTCATTCAAAAAATTACTTAAAGGGGATTTGGCAACAGAAAAAGAATATAATACATGAGATTTAGATCAGCAAAAGAGATCCTGGGGAACTCAGACACCCTAAAAGCAAAAGTGTTAGGGACGTATTTGCAGCTACATATTTACAAAAGTTTAAAGTATAATTAATAAAATATTTTTTAAATATTGTGGAAGCTGCTTTAGAAACATAGTTAAATGAGCTATCCACTTTAATATTTTTTATTAATACGCATGTTTATGTCACATACATTACATACCTGTATTAATACATGTTATACATTGTCTATATATGCATGTCATGTTTTCTTTTTGGTGAAGACTTAGGATAGAATTAGTTTTCACAGTAATAAAATGAAGTATACAACACATCTTTTTGCTTTTCATTACTTGTAGAAATAATTGAAACATTCAATACTGAGGCAGGCAAAACCAGCAGAAGCACTGATCCCACTTTACCATTTAGACTGCATGCTTCAGTCAGTGCATCCACAGCATTCTTAGCAGCAGCTCAGCAGCCCCAATTCCCAGTGGCAGGCCAGGGACCAGAAGGGAGTTCTGTAGTCTGTCCCTCCACTGTCCCTCTCCCAGGCTGCATTGCCTCCTCCAGTTTCTCTGGGGTGTGTAGCTGCCTCAGAAATGCTGAGGAGACCAATGCAGAGAGAATAAATAAAATGTTTAAGATATTGATGAATCACTTTCCAAACAGACTAGAATTTGTTACCCTATATTTGCATGCTTCTGCAGCTCTCCACTTTTATCATTTTCTGATGCCCTTTAGAGACATATGCATTGTTTGCTGCATCACTTTAAATATTTCTTTTAGAAAGATGGCAAAACCAGACTTCTGAAATCAGAACTCACTATGTTCTTGTTGAAATCAGTGGGGGTTTCTCCATTTATTCAGTAGAATATCATCCCATTTCATTGTGGCTAGACAATTTGTAACCTCTTACATTATCACAAGATGGGCTTTCAAGCCATACAGACCATTACTTCCTCCACAAACTGACATCATGGTTTTTTAACAAACAAAGTGCATCCTATCTTGGAGGGTGTTATGTCTGTAACTCATTCTCATTACTCTACTACAGGACCACAGGATTGTCAAGATTGGAACTGTAATAAAGTGTATCTAATGTCATGACTAGATAGGCAAGTAAAATAAAATATTAAATAAACCTATTATAATGAAAAATACAAAAGATCTTGGTTTAAAATTTTACATTTGTTAATTTTTAAATTATTCACAGACACATATTTGTTCTTGGAGTATTGCAGCCTCAATCAAAGCCTAAACTCCAATAAGATACATATGCTTAAAATCTCTATACTTAACACTTCTTCATAGCTCAAGAAATTAATTCAGCAGTTTGTTAGTAACATTAGGCATCGTCCCATAGTGAAGTTGTTTTTTGAGAAATTTGGTTAACATCTCTGCCAGACATTCTATTTTACAAATAAACTTGGGCAGAAACTGCACCAGCTAATTCTGCTGCTTGGGGAAATCAGTCTAAGGGTGTATTGGCATACTGTTCCTGATTTGCTTGGGTCACAAAAATTGTGTATCCATTATTTTGAGGAGTACTTGCTGGTCATGTGCAGAGCTACAGTATGTGTCAGGGTCCCTAGCACTGTATGGGGAAAGAGATTCATGAAATAAAATGCAGTGTTTTGTGGGTCCTGGACAAAGGCTTCTTTTTTGAGGATTGTTAGGCTGTGTTGGTATCCTGAGCCCTTTTGTGGCATGTGGGTGGTGGTTTGTGATAACCAAGTAGTCTCAGACTTTTTTGACTCTCAGAAATTGTGGATTTAAAGGAGGGAAAAAAGAACTTTTTCTATGCAGTGAAAACAATCAGAATTATTTTTTTATGACAGCCAAGCTTGTTAGACAAAAAATAAAACTCTTCCCATCTCTATTTTTTCTTGTATTCTGTATGTGTAGATGACCTATGGAATTTGGCTAATTAAAAAAATCTCCAAATACTTAGGTTATGCTTGTTGCTGAAGAGTTTGGAAATAAAGATTTTTTTTTTAATGAGTGATATCATATTGTGTATTCAAACAAAGATTTAATAACCATGGTTGGCATGTCACTGCCTTTAATTTCCTTGTATGGTACAGTATGCAGTTCATGTCCATTTTGTGCAGTGTAGAGCCAAACTTGAGGAGGCACAAACTGTATGAGGAAAGGGTAATCAATCTGACTGTGTGAAAACTCTGAGGAAATACTGATAAGTAAAACAGCTCATAAATTCTGCATAGAGAATTGTTCACATTCATGGCTCCAAAGATTAAAATTGAGGCTCCTTCTGTCCCACCCATAAATTACTTTTGCTAGTAGAAATGTGCTCAGTAAAAATCCCCTCACAAATCCTTATTGCCAATCCATATCTGCCCTTTCTGTCTTATTCTACATACCAGAAGAGTCCAGTCTGTATAGACCATTGTTTTGAAATGGTGTATTTCTTTAATGAAATCTTTGGGTTTGAGTTTAGTAATATTAGGTCCTGATAGCCGAGTGCTGTTAAGTCAGGATTAAGTGCATGTGATAAATAGCATGAATAGAAGATGTAGAGCACAGGGGACAGGCTGTTTGGAATTGCTTTTTCCAGTCTGCAAATAACTTGGGATCAATGGAAAATATCAGGAAAGTTCAAGAGAGTCCTAGCTCTTTCTTCTACATCATAGATGAGTGAAGTCCAGCATCAATGCAGAGCGGGGACCACAAAACAGAAAACAGTTTGAGGAAAAGTTGTTAATTCTGACTTGTAACTTTTTTATTTATTGAAAACTGAAGCAGTATTAGTTCTATTTGTCAGACTAGGAGAGTGTGGAGGACTTTAATGAAGGTTAACAAGAGACAACACCCAGGCAAGAAGTTAGTGTCAAGGTATTTTTGGAGACCATCTTATTTTATTTTTTTTTATCTTATTTTATTACAGCCCCTTAAAAGGTTTGTTTCTAGTCTGAGCTAGTTGCTTGGCCTTCTACTATGGCCAGATGTTAGAGATAAATACTTCTTGAGGGCAATTCCTTTCACTTTTCTGAGATGTTTATGTAAAGGTAGAATGGCTCACCATCTAGAGATATGTACATCTATTCCTTAATTAATCAGAGATGAACCAGCTAGTTTAAGTTAAAATGTAATTTTCAATGTCCAAAATTAGTTAAGATGAATCTTACCTATAGTATAAATTTCTATTTGGGAAGATTTTTTTTCATGTAGTTATTACTAGTGCTACCATGATTATCACAGATTGTACATCTGTGTTCCAAAGTATGTTATTTAAAAATTTGAGGCCACTTTGAAAGCTAGCACAGACATAGTCCTGATAAAAGTGATGAATCTGGGCATATTTTTGTCAGAGGGACATCCTTTTTTGATTCTTAAAACAGATTGGTGATATAAAGTTATGCAAAGTCCCTGGAAGTGGTAAGGAGGAGTGATGGGCAAGAAAAGATAATACTAAAATGAGCCAGTTGCATAGGAAATGGAGATATCTCTGTGGAGACATGTTTCACTTTGATATATTCTCACAGTTCTCTGCTTAGTGCTATAGAGATAGCAGAGATAGTGAAATGGATCGTTACCCAGAACTACTGAAATGGATTAGTTTGCTGAATATATGGCAATGCAACCATATTTATACACACATAGGCCTTATATGTATACACAAGGAGAAATATTTAACAAGTTGATGGGCAATCAATGTACTTGCACATATATCAAAAGTTCTCTAGTATCTCAGCAGCATCTCACTATAGATTTATGTAGCACTTGCATTCAGCTGCCAGCATTAGAATCCCTCCTTCTCCGCTTGCTGTCACTGTCATTTCTGAAGAGAAGGATGACATTAATCTAGAAACTACTTATGTATTTAAATAAACAAGATCTAAAAACAAGTGACTCAGCCAGTATAAAAATGAGTTGTTCATTGAAGTCTTCTCATACTTTCACAGAGTATTGCATACATTGTTTTAGGAAAGTTTCTCTTGAGGATTACCTCCACCCTCACACCAGTTATTTTCCTGTTAGGAACTGAATGACATTTCTGGTACAGCTACAGCCATTGCTGTTGGAGAAGGAGAGCATTAAGGAGTTGTGGTCACTGCTTAGCAATTTTATGTAAGTAGGAAGGCTTATAGCAAGTGACAGGGCTACATGCAGCCTTAACCAAGTTGGATGCATACTCTGCAAAGAGTGCTGCTCGTTGGCTGTAGTCACTGTAACCCCTTTGGTAAATCCCCTTTTGTGCTGGAAGCTACTTTGCTTGGCAAACTATCTTGAAGTAGAAGAGTTTAGAAAGCACTGGAACTGTCACCTGTCTAGCCAGTCTGCTTAATTTCACTTTGGATGTTGCACTTGCTGTCTTAGCAGGAATCTGCAGGTTGTCTTGAGTATACGATGCAGATCTGTTTTGGTGCTGACCATTTGGTTGCCACCATTTGTATTTCAAACCAGGGAGCCCCAAGCACACAGATGTAGAGCCTTATATCAGAGTAAGATGGAGAAGGCTTCAGGCACATTAATGACCTGCAAAACAGAGGGTGAAAGGTAGCTAAGTCCCTGCTGTCCAAAAATGCAAACACTTTTGATATAGCAGTGTTACAGGTATATGGGAAATAGGCTTATTAAAGGACTGACTAAACCAATTTGTGCATCTGAGTGTATAAGGTTTTTACAAAGTAATGCCTTTTTCACAGAAATTAATATCCATTCAAAACTTTCAAGTTTGGCATCCTAAAATCTTGGACTGTCAAGTTCACTGGATACATTTAAAAATCTAAATCCCAGTCATTTTGATTTTCTTGCTAATTACTTGTAGAGGCTTGTTCAGTGTGTTGATTTACTTGTTTGTTTAGGGGTTGGGGTTTTTTTTGTTTTCTGGGTCTGTTTTTCCTTTCCATCCTCATAGTTTATTTATTTTGTCTGAAATAGCCACTGTCTAGGTCTGAATTTAATGTAACTTAGCTTATCCCACCAGGGGGATGGACAAGACCTTTTCTGATTAACTTCATACAGTATCTGTCACTTCAAGCTCTTTCACAGTCAGCAGAGAGAGACCTGCAAAGATGGCCCTAAACTTGAACTGCCCTCAGAATGTGCTTTGCTTTCAGTTGGATATTGAAAGAGAGAACCTCTGGTAATTTATTTCCCAAGCTGGCACCTACAATGCATGAATGTGAGGATTAATCTCTTAAACATGAGATTTGCTTCTAGAAGCTCACTCAGCTCTTCTTATTCATCTCTTTTTTTGAAAGGTTTATTTACACTTCAATTCAGTGCAATCAAACTATTGCTGAAGAATCAAATCTAAAATTGATTACAAAAATTTACCAATTTAGGAGTAGTTTGTATGCCCAAAGAGTTTGTGATAGTTCCAAGAGAATAATAAGGCTTTTTAATATCAATAGTTTTAAACACTTAAGCAGCCTATAGGTCAGTGGAGGTTAGTTACCATTAGTACTTGGTATGTTCTTCCTTTTGTAGTTCTTAATCAAGCAAAACACTATTGATCATCTTAAGGAAAGTGCATAATACTATATTAATTTCCTCTTGTCTCTCTCATTTCATTACAAGTGAGAATAAAACTATTTAATTCAGAGAAAAGCAAGTCACCAAATTGTTAATGTTTTTGTGTTCTTTGGAACCAGTTTTGAACCACAAATTTAATTCAAAATTTAGCAGACTCAAGTCAGTTCTTTCTACAGTTCCTCTGAAATTTGTTGGTTGCTTATGTGAAACCAGTAATGTTTTTCATTTCCTGTCCACCGTGGCAGCTGTGGTACAGCTATTGTACAGCATTGCTTTTTCTTAAAGGACTTCACTTCTTGCATTAAATTTTCTTGTATTGCCCCTGTGTTTAGGGATTTTCTTAACAGTCCTTTAACTTTTTAAGGCTAAAGAAACAATATTTTATATTATTTAAGATAATAAATTTGGCAGTTGTCTTGGGTAAAAATGAAGCATACTGTGACAGCAATTTAATTAAAAATAAACTTATATGTTCTACCATCTTGTGGCTTAGCAACTATTAAATGCAAGTACTCAAATGAGGTCCAGTGATGCTAGATGTTGTGCAAGAGGCATGGTGATCTAGAATCCATTCTAAAACATTAGTGATGTAAAACCAGCCTCAAATAAGTGAGGAGAGAGGGAAGAAGCTCACAGCTAAATAGAAATTTTTATCTATGTTTATGTTAGAACATAAACGTTTAAATGTTGAACTTCTCTTAGCCTTGCTGTAGTATGCTAAGTTATTTCTGGTCAGATATCATAGCAGGAATTGTTCTTCAGAAGGGGCAATGAGAGCCTTATAGACTTTCAGTGCCCTAAAAGTGGGGTGAAGAAAGCATGTATATTTGGGAGAGGGGTGAATGAGTGAGCAGTGAGGCCCTGCTACTGCTCTGCAGACAGTGGAGCAGTGTTAACAGTTGATAGATATGAGTGAGGGCTGTGTCTGTTTGAAAGGGCTTGAAGTTAAAGGCTGCAAATTTGAACTCAAGTGAATCAAAGGAAGGATGTTCAGAGAAATGGACAAAAAGATCTTCACAGCTGTCTCTTCTATTTGGCATGCCCTATTTGCTATGATGTTTTTTTCCCAATGCTTTGATGATTAGAGGACTCTTTTCCAAACAAAGTACACATTGAGGCTGATACTGCAAAGTTATCTGGAACTGTTTGTATGAAAATGGCTGCAACACAAATGCCACAGTCACTGCATACACTTGCTTGACCAGGCAGCCAGCAATTTTTCTTTCTGATAGAAAGTGTTTTTCTCCCTAACTCTGCAGGAGGGAAGAAGCAGAGAAAGCAAAAAATGAGTATGAATTCTCTTATCTTATTCTTTGCTGTGTCTGTGAGTCACTGTGCTTACAGCTAGCATGTCCCTCCCAAAGATTTTACTGACACCTTGTAAGGCTCAAACTAACAAAAGAGATGTTAAGGAGGCATGTGCAGGGAGGGGGGATGGGGGCCCTGAAGACACAGGAGAAGATCACGGCTATAGAGGACATGGCTGTGCATCCCAGAGCTCAACAGAAAAGGTTTACTCACACAGTCCGTGCCATGACTGTCTGTAGACACAGTCCAATAACTTTTTTAGTGACTCCATGTGCGTTTAAGAAACTTAGCTCGTGGCCTACATAACAGCACTGGCACCAGCCACTCTATTCTTTGTAGGAGGATGTCCTTTCTGATTCCCCAATTATCCTTGCAAAGAAGGCCCAGATTGTGGTCCTATCTCTACCAATCTGGAAAAGCTAGATGGGGCGTTTTCTGAAACATATCAGTGAGCTGTTGGCTTGTCTGGTGAGGTTAACTTCTTGGGAACAGCCCCAGATGATTCATCCTCCCTCCCTGCCTGTAGGGACTGAACATTTTCCTTACCCTGCACTTCCAGACCTTGTCAGGCTGCTCCTAACAAGAAGAGCTGTGGGAAGCATTGCTGGCATGGGCTTCTCCATGTGAGGTTCTGGCTCTGGCCCTTCTGGAAGACTAGGGATGTATGTTGTCATTTAGAGCAGATTTATTTTCCTGAGGCTAGTGAAAACTTTTCCAGTGGTATAATCTGTACCTGTGGAGTCCTTAATATGTGGGAAGGTGACAGACTCCAATCTTTGCAGGTTGTGTCATACCTGACTAGTAAGTAAATTAAAAATGTTCATGAGGCAAGTTTGATATTTATAAATCCATTGAGCACCTTTTGTGCATTACTCATTCGTATGATTTGAAATTATCACAGTCCCTCTAATAGTAACACATCTTCTAGCATGTTGCCCATTAAAACAGTGGAGGAATCTGGTTTCTCTGTGTTTTGTACCTTTTGATGATGACTTGCTCAGATCCAAAGGCTGAGTGAGTTCACACTGAAGCCTTAATTGAGAGTCTTTGTTTTGCCCAGCTGCTTATTTCCATTTGTAAGGGGGGGGCCGAGGGGGGGAGGGAAGACAGTAAGAATGTAAAAACTTTGGGAACTCTCATTTTCCTTCATATTTTGTTCAAATTAGCCAGCATGTTCAAGAGCTGCTAGGTATGTGAATGAATGGAATACAGGACTATAATCCTATTTGCATTAGAAAACAAATTTATAATCTGGTGTCAGAGGAGTATATATGTAAGGAGAAAACCCCCACTCTATTCTCCCTCTCCCTCATCATCATCTGTCTTTTCTGTGTATAGTATCTACACTATATATGGAGATGTATATGTCTGTATAACCATGTGTATATATATTATATATATAGATAGTCTCTACAGATTTTACAGTTCACATTTTTTCTATCTTCCTCTCAGCTCCTTTGCTTTTTATCATATTTTCTGAAAGTATGTTTCAAAGTCTGTGCATTTTCTTACTTACATGCTTGTCATAGAGTGAATCGAAATTTTAGTGTGAATCTTGAAGAACTTAAGCTTTAGCCTCGCACTCGCTGGCGGCCCAGAAGGCAAATCGCATTCTGGGCTGCATCAAGAGAAACGTGACCAGCAGATCAAGAGAGGTGATTCTGCCACTGTACTCTGCTCTGGTGAGACCTCATCTGGAGTACTGTGTTCAGCTCTGGAGCCCTCAACACAGGAAGGACATGGACCTGCTGGAGCAAGTCGGAAGGAGGGCTACAAAAATGATCAGGGGGCTGGAACACCTCCCCTGTGAGCATAGGCTGAGAGAGCTGGGATTGTTCAGCCTCGAGAAGAGAAGGCTTTGGGGGGAACCTAATAGTCACCTTCCAGTACCTGAAGGGGTCATATAGAAAGGCTGGGGAGGGCCTGTTCACAAAGGCCTGTAGTGATAGGACAAGGGGTAATGGATTTAAATTAGGGAAGAGTAGGTTTAGATTAGATATTAGGAAAAAGTTCCTTACCATGAGGGTAGTGGAACATTGGAACAGGTTGCCCAGGGTGGTGGTTGAGGCCCCATCCCTGGAGGTGTTCAAGGTGAGGCTGGACAGGGTGCTCGGCAACCTGATTTAGTTGGAGATGTGCCTACTCACTGTAGGGGGGTTGGACTGGATGACCTCTGAGGTCCCTTCCAACCCTGATAATTCTATGATTCTACGATCTAGCTAGACTTCATTAAAGTTAAGAAAGTATCTGGCTTGTGGAAAGTCACATTTTCCAGAGCAGTAACAAGAGAAAACTGTTATCTGTAGCGTTCCTTACAAGCCTTGTTCTTTCTGTAATATTTGTCCAAATCAATAGAAATTCCTTAAGCAGTTTGAAACTCAGACAGGACAAATAAGACCAAAAAAAAAGGCTAGGCAAAAATATTTGATTTCTCTTTCCTGTTACCAGGATAAACCTTAAATACTAAATAGGCATTTAATTTTTGGCATTCCAAACCCAGATATGTGGGTTTCTTGGATATTCATTATTTTTCCTATACGTGGTGAAAGCTGTACTTAATGCCAACATGAACAATCGTTAGCTAAATAGGCAAAGAAGAGCTTTTTAGGGACAACTGTTCAATCTCAAATCTAGAAATACAAGTTTTAGTAGTTCAGTTGCACAGGTGTTGTATTTGAATACAGTGGCATTATGCAAGAAGACAAAAAACCAAAACAGCATTAACCATTTGGCATACTTCAGAGCAATTCAGTTGGAGAGGAAGAAGAGAATCTAAAGGTCAAAATATTAGAAGCAGCTGTGGATACCTCAAGCAGGTTGAAGACTTCAGAAGAAGGGCATATGGCTTTAAAAGAGAACAGGGAGGAGTGCTGGCATTGGCTCATACAATTTTTGAATGGCAGAGAACATAATATTTCAGTAAGTCTTAGTCAAGCTGTTTTAATTAGCCTACAAAAGAAAAAAAGATCTTATGAACTGAAAACATCTTGCACTGAGAGGGTAAACTTGATCAGTTTAGTCTGAATTTTTTGGCTTTGGTCTACATGTCGCATTTGATGTTTGTTGGCCTTTGTACAACTGCATAAGAGTCATGTAGGAGAGAAGAGCTGGAAGCACTGTAGACTGTTCTTTTCAGAGACATTTGTCCCTCAAATTTGTGTACTTGAGCCAGAGAGTTCAGGATAACACTTTGAAAAATAGTGCTTGTTGAAGCATAGCCATATTTATCTGGCATAAATTTATATGCAGTGGATACAACACTGGCACAAATACAGAAAAGAAACTGATTACAAAAGTGTATGGAGTGGTGGTTTTAATAGGGTCACAGTTTATTAAAATCATAGCAGGCAAAAAAGGAAAAGTCTTTAGAAAATTTTGTCTTATTCTTCTCCCTCCAACCTTCCTCCTATTTATCTATTAACCTCTCTTTTTTTTGTTTTAAATCCAAAAAGGAACACAGAGAGGAGACCTTTAAATATTTCACCTTTGTCAGGCTCTTCAGCCACAGAAAAACCAAAAGTTCATTTGGGCAAACAATCATTCTTATTAGGGCCATAGTGGTGAAAGCAAGTTCTAGAGGATTAAAATTAATAGTCTATGAAATGCTCTTTTTTGTCCTTCCTCAGGATAGCATACATCACAAAGCATTCACTGCATATGTAAAATCTGGAGATACTCTGAAGGTTACATAGTAGAACCAGCTTTTCTAGCTTTTTAGGGCTAATTTTAAATTATTAGTGAACTGATGCCAAAAGTCCAATATAATACACATAATATATATGTATCTCTGAGTTAGAAAATATTTTGGATGTCTGCAAATGCATAGAGACCATCTGACTTGAACTCTTCTGACATTAGCCACCTGCTGCATAAGCTATAGCACTAGTAAAATACAGTTGCAGAAGTATCTTGTTCTTTTTACTTTCCAGACAGAAAAGCATTGCAGCCAATTTATGAAAACAGAGCAGGAAAGAGAAAGGAGGCAGTAAGAAAAACCCTCTAGAGATTTGAAGTATTTTTCCTCATGGTTGTTTACAGTACTGTCAAAAGGTATGATTGTGCTCTTACAGAATAGACTAGAACTACATTCCTCCAAGCCATTAGAAAAATTGTTACTTGGACATTGTCCAAAAATCTATTGCAAATTAAGGGTGTGCCAATTTTATAAGCTGATCAAAGAAGCAAATCAATCTGAAACTATTTTAAAGTAAATCTCTCATATTCCAAATCATAAAGTAATTCGCTCATTTTTCCCAAATATATTTATATGAATTCAAGATTTTTTTTCTTTCTTCTTTTTTCCTTCTTTCTGGTGTTTTCTCAGTAGAGATTTGGTTCTTGCAGGTTTTTTTTTCACTTGGCTTTCTGTAACTCTTAAGGGGCTTCTCCAGATGTTGGATGCTCATTAAAATTAATTCTGTTCCAGTTCAAAAGTCTTTGGAGAAGCACTGAGTAAGGCAACAGTCCATTGATTCCCTCATATTAGGTTCAGTGTTGGGTTCATTTCATGGACTTAAGTTCAGCAAGTAAAAATGTGCAGCTGTTAGTTCATTTATCAATAGTGCTTTTGGCCAAAGACTTTCATGTACTATTGCGAATACTTACAGTTTTTATTGTGGTAAAGATAAAGGATGCTCTTTGCTTCCTACAGTCATTGTTGTGTGAAACTGATGCACCATTGAAAAATTACTTTTAAATCCCCACTGACAAAATTCAGTTTTCTGTCATTGGTGAAAGAGGTTCAAAATAACATGACCAGACTTTGCTGAGTCTGCTGAGTAATTTCAGAGTGTTTAGGTTGGCTTGTTTTTATGTTTGGGAGAAGAAAAAAAGAGAACAGGAGTCAACGTTAAAATTCATTTTAAAAGCAGGGTAATCCCACATAAAGTAAGAACATGTTACAATGGAAGGAAGTAAATTCAAGAGCACAAAAATTATATCCTACTTCCTTTCCTTTTTGCAGTGGCACTTAGTGATTTAATAGACTGTACTAAAGAAGTGGATAGGGGAAATGTCTTTGTTTTTCCTAGGAAAGACAAATGATTATTTTTCAGATTTGAGTGCTAACTGCAATCTTATTTTTTACCTAATGCATGTGTAGTTAATCAGATGTGTAATTTTTGGGTTAGTAGACTGTTCACTCCATTAAACTGCTTTATTTTAACCTAATTGTTTTTCCCACCTATTAAAGTGATTCCTATTGTCTTGGTGAGACCCTGATAATGCCAAGGGATTTGTCCCTTTTACAACACTGCTTGTTAAGCAAGTTTCTAGAGTGTAGAGCTACACATGAGAGATTATAATTAATACTGATATTTTTAATGCCAGTTTTAAGTAATCCCCCTGCAAAAATTACAGACTGTTGATGTGCATGTGAATTTCATATTAATCTTGCTGTTTCATGACCATTGTAAGAAAAACCCAATTCATGTTAGAGCTATTACTATCAAATGGAAATAGACAAGAAAGAAGGTTTATTTTTTCTAATAACTGAGGGAACTCCCAGAACTACTTATGTGTCTGTACTTAGTAATGCATTCCATTATTGTAACCATTATAAGCTGGGTCATGTGATAATCAGCATATCTTATTTGTTGCATCTTTTAGTATGCTAAATTTTATTGTGTTACATACTCCTTAGTTTTTGCCTGCTTTCACTGAAATAAGAACCTTTGGATTTTCTTAATGGGAAAGAATACAAATTCCTTGATGTAAAATATACAAGATGCTTCTGGCTGGCTGACTAGAGGCAGCATTTGAGGAAATGAAGGGAAAAATGTTGGAATGTGTACCGAAGTAAAAGAAATTGTTGAAAGGATTTATACTTAAGGGAATATAAAAAGATGGTATGACAAAGCTACCTAAAATGAAGATGTTTAGCTTTGGGGTTGAAAGTGCTATTTGAAAATATCTTTCCTGTAGCTTACCACCTTTTAATAGTTTACTGAGAAAAGTATTTGGTTGCTCCATGAAATCTATGGCAATTTTTTCAGGCATTCCTATAAATAAGGCCAGTATTCTTTAGCCCTGAAAGACACTAAACTTTTATCTACATGAATGAATTGCCACAAATTGCCACTAATCAAAGGATTTATACTTCTTTGCTCTCCTGTGGTCACTCCATGTGCACGTCTTTCATTCTAACATAAATGCAAGAAATATTAACCACCAGCTTATTTTACAGTAACTGGTTCTTGTTCCCAACCAAAATTACAAATATTTTGGTTTTTCCAGGGTGCACAGAGTGAGCAGGAACCACTGTTACTGTATGTAACTGTCACTGATATCAAAGGCATATTTGCAGTGACTTCAAGGGGGCCTGGATTAGAGCAGATGTGAGATGGAGCAAAATTCACACCACACCTGACATCACTTTGGGCTGAGTATTTTATCTGTGGGTACATCTGGGCGCTATGCATGTCCAAAAGCAGAACCTGGTCTTTTAACTCCTTGCCAGAAGGTAAGGATTTGAAAGTCCCAGTGGCCTCACAGTTGTTATTCATTCTAATGAAACTATCCTAGCACTAGATCATATAGTATATATTAGGAGTGGCCGCATATGTGCACAGCAGCAGTCTTATAGTGGTTGGCAGGTATCCTTGCCTCACTCAAGCATCAAACTGTTGCTTCTTTGCCTGAAATTCCTGCACACGGAAAGATTATGCTCATGGTTACCATCTGGTTGGCCACATTCTTTTGTTTTCAGACAGTAGGGAAAATCTATATCAACTCGATAAGGAAAGTGTTTAAACCACATTTGACTGTACTGCTTGTTGTGTGTAGTTCTGCATTTCAAATAGTTTATTTTTTTTAATATACTACTTTAAAAAGTATGCTGCTACTTGCATTTCAAAATATGTAACATCTTAAGATAATAGATTTGAGTGTGAGGATACTTTTAGTAGATCTACTCAGAAGATATAACTTCCTTGCAGCCTAATTTTCATGGAAAACTTTCTTCCTGGCTTTGGATAGGGAATTTTTTTTTTTCTGATAAATATTAGGGTATAATCTTCAAATTGTTCCACTGTGCCTCTTGTCTTGTCTTTTTTGGTGAATTGTGTATTTTTCCACACTTCAGCAGGGCCTAAAACTGAAAATTTTGCTCCTTGCATGTTCTTTGTCAACAGTAAGGGCATGATCTTTGAATCAGCACTCAACTTTTGTTAGCCAAACGTGTTCTTTATGGCATCTATTATTCTTCAGCAAATACTATTGAAATGAGATATGTAATGTCTTCTTAAAGTATCTTTCTGTGATTTTACCTCTCAGATTGACTTCAGTTTATCAAAAAGATATTTTCATTTCCTTTCCTGTCAATGTATGGCTTCTACTTTAAGGATAGGTTATGACAGAACTTACTTGTGTGCTGCAAATGTCTGTACATCTCTGTCACTCTCTACTCTCAATGTTATGGAGAGAATGTTGGAACACATCTTTATATGCATTAACTCTGTGTGTACATCAGAATGCCACTAAATGCAGGTCTCCAGGCACTGAATCACACTCTGTAAAAGCTAAGCAGCAATGCAAGGCCTTGATGTACATGATCAAGGTAGTGCAGATTCTGTAGGCTTAATGACTGATAATTCTGCCTAAAAGACTTTGGAGCCAACTCTTTTTCTATTCCTCAGCCAAAGAATAAAATTTTATTCCTAACAAGTTTTTGCTTGCCTTCCTCCTGAACAGAAGGAAATCTGCAAATTTCACAGAGATTGCTATTGCAGCAAATTGAAGGGTTGATGGATTTTGATCCCTATAGTAGGCTTGGGATGGAGCGGTAATTCAGATTCTCATTACTTCAGGCCAAGTTTAAAGATGGTCTACCTCACTTCGCTGCAAATGGGAAGATGGATGACCTTAGCAGGCATCAGCCCTTTCAGAGTTCCTGTGTGTTTATGACATGATTCCCTCTTCTCTACCACCCACTCACATCTGTTTAAAGATTTGCTATAATGTCATATATCAGCACAACTACAGAGACAGCTCAGAGCTTCCCTTCACGGTGTTTTGCGAGCTAGAAGTAGTTGCTTTGGCACCTCCTACACTTGCTCCCCACTCAACAGGAAATAAAAGAGGCCTCAATAAAGGTGTTGGCTGTTTTTCTGGGTGTTTTGTCTGTCCCCTCCTGAGGGCCTCTGGGGAAGCTGGCGTTGATCTGGCAGTGGAAGCTAGTTGTTTGGGTCACTAACCCTAATTTAGACTTTCTAAAGCAGACTTCCTGTAATGCAGCATGAGGCATCATTATGTATTGTAAACAGCTTGGCAATGCTGTCTAAAACAGGCAAGCTGGAGTGCTTTGGGTTGAGTCTAGGTGTCTCTCTTCTTAAGTGTTTCCTTTTACACCAGAAAAGTAGTGTTTCAGTTTCAAACATTTTTATTTTACTTATTTTTTTTATTTTACATGAGAGAGGACGTAACACTGACCTTTGCAGAAACCCACAACAAACACTCAGTGTTGATGTTTTTAGGAGTCATTTAGTCCAATAGAATTTCATTTAAAGTGTGGCAAAGATGAAACAGCTCAGATATTAAATGGGACAAAGAAAAGCATGGTTATTAATTCTGAATTCTAAGTTTCCTTATTACAGCATCCTTTTTTTGCCACAAATGGTACTGAATTATGAACAGTACTACTCTTCTTGAATGATCGTGGTTTTCATTCTCCTGAGTGGGCAGGTGAAAAGATGGTGTAATAGACACCAAATGGTTATGCTAAATCTTCCATTAAAGTCTATCATTATAGTATTTGGTCAGAGGTAACAGCTGAAGAATGTATGGGCTTGACCATTTTGGTCAACTGGCATTTTCTGACTAATATGTACTGCTTCTCTTCTGCTGCTGTTATGTATAGAAAAATGATGCTTATAGACTGGCCTCATCTCTTAATTTGAGAACATTGCTGTTAGATCCAGTTATAGAGCTTTATGTAAAGAAAACCTCAGGCATTATTTTATTTGTAAAATTGAAAAACCTGTTTGCTTTTAACAAGACTGTGCTGGTGCCCAAGAAATTTTATCAAGCAACTCCCCCAAAACTTTTTATCCCCAGGTGTTATATACCTGATAAATCTCACTGAAGTCTATGTCACATTCTTTTCAGCACACAAGAAAATTGGAAATGTAGGTACTGAAGATTAAAACTTTAGATTAAGAGCTACTCTTGATAGCATATCCAGATCTTAAACAGATCGAAGTGTCAGTAGCTTTTAAGAAAGATGCCTGACATTAAGAGAAAGGTTTTACAAATGTAAGTTTAGGAAATTCCCTGGCAATCACTGAAAATGTGTGGTTCATTAGGCTTATTATGGGTTTTAACTATCAGATTCTACTGAATATATAGTGTGTGTAGTCAAAGTTATCAAGAAAGAGCAACAGGTTTTTATGTCTAAAATTCAGATGGTGCTGTCTTCAGTAACATTTATTTCAAATGTATGCATTGACTAAAGAGTTTTATGATCAGTGTGTGAACTACACATCTCTCAAAGTCTGCCTATCATCCACACATTACTTTGAATGTTTGCTGAAGTTGTGTGCAATACATAAGGTGCTAGTGCTGTTCCACGTTCATTTTCTAGATAGTTGTTAACCTCATCCTGGTATGGGATTTTAACTACCCAGACATTTGCTGGAAAAACAA
>VWZX01003432.1:2092-12093 GCA_013399015.1 Galbula dea
CAGAGAGGTTGTGGAGTCTCTTTCTATGAAGATATTCAAAACCCGTCTGGACACGCTTCTGTGTTACCTGGTCTAGGGAATCCTGCTGTGGTAGGGGGGTTGGAGTAGATGATCTTTCGAGGTCCCTTCCAACTCCTAATATTCTGTGATTCTGTGTGATTTCGAACTCCTCTTGTTTATTCCCCATGCTGTATGCATGGGTATACAGGCATTTCAGGGAGTGAGCTGAGCATGCCAATTCTACCCTAGGGGGCTGGGAGGCCTTCTGGTCTTTACTAGTTCTAGTACTAGAACATTGTCCCACTGGTGCAGACCACCCCCCTTCGAATCTAGTTTTAACTGTATGGATGAGCCCTCTTAATCCTTGACATAGGATCCTTTTTCCCCTGGAAGATAAGCCTTTCCCACCTCCTAGCATCTTGCCTGGTATCTTGTAATACATTATCAAAGAACCCAAAGCCCTGCCTGTAGCACGAGTCTTGGAGACAGGTATTTTTGGATTGACTTCTTCTACTCCATTCCATATCATGGTCAGGTACCAGAAGTCGGGAAAAGAAAATAACTTGCACCACAGACCCTTTTACCAACTGTCCCAAGGCCTCGAAATCTCTCTTAATTCCCCTCAGACTACAGGATGCAGCTTCCTCTGCACCCGTCTGAAAGATCAGTAATGGATAAAGGTCTGATGACTACACCATGTTGGGAAGTTCCCTAGTAATATCCCTAGTTTGGCCTCCAAGAAGGCTGCAGACCTCCCTGTGATGAGGGTCAACCCTGCATATTGGACCCTCTGTTTCCTTTAGGAGCTAGTCTCCAGCAACCACAACTCTTCTCTTCTTCTTTGTGGAAGAGATTGTTATATGTTCAAAAAGCCTAACAGACTGTGTAATGGTTTGACCCAGGCTTTTCCTGGTAACCAGTTTGTAACCAGGGAAGTGATCATATTTACCCAGTATTCCACACGATTTTATGTAACTGGGGGTATAAATACAGAGGGGGAGAGGGTCTCATTCTCTTTTGCCTTCTGGTGGAGCTGAGGACGCAGGTTCTCTGCTATCGGTCTCACCCGTGTGGAGGAGTCAAGCCTTGCAGGCCTTGTAGGCCTTGAGAGGCAGCTGTTACTGGCGTCAGTCAGTGCGATTCTGCTATCTTAAGGAGAGCAGTAAGATTCTGTTTTTATTAGTTCTATNTTGCCTGTCATCCACATCCCCATTAGACTGGCTGTCTTCCAGCAGGGCCTCATATCTATTTCTCAGAGGTACCCGGGGAAATGCGGCAGGCAAGGAAGGCACTCGCTTTATGTTGTGGCCATGAACTGTCCTCCAGACACCTGTTTCACTTGGGCCTCTGTCTTCCAAATTTGCCCAGCTTTCTGTTACAAGAGCCCCATACCTGTTGTGTATGGGGAACTGAGAAGACAGGGGAGGTCGGGAGGAGTCTCTCTTGCCTCTCCTGCCTCTCTGGGTAGGGACCTGGCTCCATTACCCCCATCTCTTGGGTTTTCCTTTTGTGGGAGAGAAGAGGGCATGGATCCCCTGTTTCTGATACAGACCACACCTACTATCCCTCTCCCAGGGACAGCAGAGCCTTGCTCCACCATTCTATCTCCTTTTCACATTCTCTTGTAGTCCGTAAGCTCGTGACTTCTTCCTTCAGCTCAGACACCACACTGAGCAGATCATCCGCTTGTTCACATCTGACACAAGTGTTACCTCTGCTGCTTTCCACTCCAAATGCCAGGCTTTGTCACTCTCCACAGCCAGAGACCTGGACACCAACGTGTTTGTGTGGGGCCTCAGTCTGGGAGCCCACAGTTTTTCTAACAGCAACCCTCAGCTGACTTACAGCCATTCCTGAATATTTACAGGAAACTGACCTCTCAAGCAGCAGCAAGGCACATGGATGACCCACCATGCTCCATGACTGACCATTTCTGGTGTACACAGATCTTGATCCCTTCTCTCCTGGGCTGTTTAAATAGCCAGGGTGGACTGCTCCCCTCCCACAGCTGCTCCTGCCTTTCCCTCAAGGAAGTGAGCTGGCCAAGTTTAGCACATGGGCTAGCATGCGGTCATGCAAACTTAGCTGTTCACAGGAGATAAAAATCTCCCCTGAAGTTCCATTATACTTGAAGTTTGTGAGTAAAGTCACCACATCATGCTTAAGCTTCAAATTCTACACATTAAGCCATCCTTTCCAGGTTCAAATTGCTTCCACAAAAAACATACTTTTACCAGAAAGCATACATAAAGTTTGAATGATGCACCAGCTTTGGACTTTAAGCTGCTACTCAAAGAAGATTTTTGGAATTATCATGCAAGTACCACACTCATGCTCACTAATTAAAAACAAATTAAAAAAAAACCAACAAATCAAACAACCAACCAAAACCAACAAAACTAAAAACCACCATCAAAAAAACAAACACAAACCACTCTAACTGAATAAGAAAATACTCAAAAGCAATATATGTTCTTAAGAGCTTTTCAAGTGTAATTCTTCCAGTTCTCCCTTTCACCAAATAGCACAGGAAATAAAAGTGGAAAAGCTTTAGAGAGTGACTCCAAGGATAAAGAATGCCTTCCACACAAAGAGGGACCGTGGCTCTTTATTTTGTAAGAAGATACCAAAAAGAGCAATGATAAAATCCCATATAAACATGAAGAACTTGAGAGCACCAAAATGGTTAGCTACAAGACCACAACAACCAGAAAGCTTTTATTTCATACACATATTATGTTAAAAAACAAGTTAATAAAGCCTGATTAGTACAATAGACTCAGCCCTAGTTCATTGTATCTGCTTGGAAATGTGTTCAGCTTTGTTCGTATAGTCTACATAGTTGGTTTAATTTCAATGAAAACTCAGCTTTTTGCAAAACTGGATTATAATGCAAACAGCAATGTCATATGAGACTACGTTGAAGAAAACTCTGCTTAGTCCTGGTTTGTTATCCAGAAGTGAGATATAAATATGATAGTTTGTGGAACTCCATGTTTGATACGATCTGTGTCAGCATAATAAGAATTATGTGAATGCAGAGATCTTTCTTTTATATTCTGTTATCTTTAAAAGTGATTGTATACAATGTTACCAAACAGCTAAACAGATATTAGAAAAATATATATATAAAGAATGCTAAGTCACATTAAATAAAGGCCTACAGATTTATTTTCAAATAAAAGTACAAATGATATTCAAAAGCATATTGAACAAATACAATTCTTGAAACAATATAACACACAAAACTATCCTAATCAAAATGAGAAACATAATGTAGTTCATGCATACATCCATGGCAGTAGTAATAGCAGCTACAGGGCAAATCTTTAAATAAGCCTTCTCTGGCAAATTGTTAAACTGCAAAGAAAGAGTTTGCAACTATTTTAAGACAACTATTTGACATTATAAATTTATGGATTTATGATTAATAAAATGAAAATTTCTTGCTTTTTTCTTCTGTTTGAATAGCCTATTAAATACATGTAGAAAGCACTAAGTCCATTTTATCAAATTAAACCTACCTCAAATCTGATTAAAATCATAGGTAACAGAAAAAAAGTAAGTAATTTCTCAAGCCACATGACTCCTAGGAAGAATTTGTTTTGATCTTATCTTCTTAAAGAGCTGGCAGATGTCATAGCAAGTCCTCTCTCTATGATTTTTCAACACTCTTGGGAGTCTTGGGAGGTCCCAACTGACTGGAATCAGGCAAATGTTCTGATTTTCAAGGAGGGTAACAGAAATGACCCAGCTAACTATAGGCCCGTCAGTCTCACTTCTGTGCCTGCCAAAATTATGGAGAAGATTATTCTAGGAGCTATAGCTAAGCATCTGATAGATAATGTTGTCATTGGTCCTAGCCAGCATGGGTTTATGAAAGGGAAATCATGTTTAACTAACTTGATTTCCTTTTACGACAAAATCACCCATCTAGTTGATCAAGGGAGACCAGCTGATGTCATCTTCCTGGACTTGAGCAAGACTTTTGATAGTCTCCCACAGCATCCTAATGGATTAATTGTCGAGTATAAAACTAGACTGGAGAATTAAGAGCTGGGTGAACAACTGGCTTAGGGGTTGGGCTCAGAGGGTTTTGGTGAATGGAGCTATGTCGGGCTGGTGACAAGTGATGAGTAGGGTCCCACAGGCATCCATCTTGGAGCCAGTCCTGTTTAATATCTTTATAAATGACATGGACTTAGGACTGGAATGTATAATAAGTAAATTTGCAGATGACACTAAATTGGGAAGTGCTGTTGACTCTAGTGAGGGCAGAGAAGCACTTCAGAGGGATCTGAGTAGATTAGAGGACTGGGCTGCCACAAACCACATGAAGTTTAATAAGGACAAGTGCCAAGTTCTGCACGTGGGTAGGGCCAACCCAAAAACAACATACCAGCTGGGGAATGTGAGGCTGGAAAGCAGCACTGTAGAGAGGGATCTGGGAGTTGTGGTAGATAATAGGTTGAATATGAGCCAGCAGTGTGCACTGGTGGCTATGAGGGCCAACAGGATTCTGGGGTGCATTAAGCACTCCATTGCTAGCAGATCGAGGGAGGTGCTGGTCCCACTCTACTCGGCTCTAGTGCGGCATCACCTGTAGTACTGTGTGCAGTTTTGGGTGCCAAAGTACAAGAGGGATATGAGGTTGCTGGAGAGTGTCCAGAGGAGGGCTACAAGTATGGTGAAGGGAATGGAGGGGAAGTCTTACATGGAAAGGCTGAAAGCACTTGGTCTGTTCAGCCCGGAGAAAAGGAGGCTGAGGGGAGACCTCATAGCTGTTTATAACTTCCTCACCAGGGAGGAAGGGGTGGGTGCTGACCTCTTCTTTCTGGTGGATAGTGACAGGACGCAGGGGAACTGCATGAAGCTGTGCTGAGGGAAATTTAGATTGAATGTTTGGAAGAGCTTCTTTACCCAGAGGGTGGTGGAGCATTGGAACAGGCTCTCCAGGGAGGCTGTCATGGCCCCTACTCTCATGGAATTTAAGAAGCAGTTGGACAAGCACTTAGGCACATGGTATGACTATGGAGTTGTCCTGTGCCTAAACATGAGTTGGACTAGGTGATCCTAATGGGTCCCTTCCAACTCTGGCTATTCTGTGATTCTGTGATCCTAGATGACAAATGAAAAGCAAACATTAGATCAATATAAAGCCTCTTTGTGTGAGGTTCCAATAACTTACAAGTATTTCTACTTGTAAGTATTGGAAGTTAACAACTATTTAAAACAAGATAAAGAGTGAGGTTACTAGGATTCAGAACAAAAAATGCTACATCTTTTTTCCAAAATGGATTAAAAGGTGAGAAAATCATCATCATGGCTAGGCTTCACGGATGAAGATATGGGAAGGGCTCTACGCACGTTTGTTGCAAGCGCGTTGGCGGCTAAAAAGGCCAGTACAAGATAGGCATGAGCAGTTGCAAAAGGAACAGCAGAAAGACTCCTTAGATAGTGTGTTCTGCAAGGCATGATTCTTTCTGCGTTGTCTTTTTCCTCAACGGTGATCCTGCGTGCTTTCTCAAAAGCATCTGCAGCGTTACAGATGGTGTATCTCCAAGCCTCCCAATTGGAGGCCAGAGTAGACCAAAAAGGTGAAAAAAATGCTTCTATTAAACCCACAAAGAGCAATCCCATCTCAAACCAGGAATTTAAAAACTGATAACCTGTGAGTCTGACACTCTACATATCATGGATATTCTTCTAACCAAGAAAGGATTCTTACAACTGGAAGTCTATGTGACAAGTAGTCTGAATTGATTTGAGATGGGGATGTCAAGAATACTTGTAATACTTGCAGCCTGAATATTACAAAATTATAGCGAGAAACATGACATTTAGTGTTCATAGACTCAGAGGAGGTTATCTTAGTCCTATTATTCATTTAATTTATTTTCTTGGTGATCAAAATGTTTATTTTCAGTAGCATCAAAGCATAATACATGAGTAAACCAGAAAGTCTTATGGATGCAATGTTTTTTCTTCGTAGCTTGGTTATTACTTAGTTTTGTCCAAGTTACACTTGAGTCAACTACCTTTCATCTAAGTACTATTTTCTATATCTGTGATAAAATTCTTACAGTGAAATTAGTTCTTATGATAAATATTTTCTAAGAGTATATGCAGTTAATGAAAAGCAGGAGGTATTAAGCAACATTAAATGCTAGTGGCAATGTAAAGGAAAAATGTTTTCACCAAGCATTCTCAGGTCTTTTCTGTTCTCTCTTGCAGTATAGAGGCTGAAATAGGACTAGACTCACAGTTAAGGAAATTAACAGACAAAATTGACTTTCAGAAGTCTTAAACTCAAGCACTATTTGCTAACATCTATTCATAAGGACAAAAAAGCTTCTGTGGAACTTCACAACATTCAGCACATGCAAACATGAAACAAGTGTCACGCAGGTTTACTCTGAGAAGTGACAGACTATGGCTTCAGATCAAGTTTGTAGGATGACTTCAGTAATCGGCAGTGGTCTTCTCTGAACCCACTGTAAAATGTGACAGGAAACAGCAGAGAATGAAGCTTAAAAAGCCATTACATTATCTGATTTGGCTCTGAAAAAAATGGGGTAAATTTAATTTCAGGTTATTCTGCTATTTAACTTGTAACAAATGCTTCCTGTTACTACAGCAATCCATGCAAGAATGAAAAAGCCCAACAAAGTGATCAATAAGAAAAAATGTACAGAAAATAACAGCTTTGAACATCTAGATCTGTGTTTTCCAAATTTAAAATAAAGCTCATTCAGCAAATGACCAGAGGTTGATTAATTCTGCAGCTGCTTAAATCCAAAGCCCTAATTTTCTTATAATATTTTGCATTTTCAGAGCTATATTACATTAGTTATTGTTATGGTTTGGGTAAAAATGTCCTGGTTTGGGTTAGAACAGGATTAATTCTGTTCAGTGACTTTATTTTTCTAAAAGGTATTCCATCCCATATACATGATATTCAGTATGAGCTTTCTCCCCCCCCGCCCCACCTTGCCAGGGATACCTGCTGAAGTGAACTGCCCCTTTAAGAAACCTGAAATTCCTGAATCCCAAGCTCAGTCAGGAGGGACCCTGCCCCCAGGGGGAAACGGAAACCAGAGGTTTTTGGGACCCTGGGTGGGGGACTGGGATTTAGAGTGTGCTGGGACCTGTGATGTGGGGGACCTGTTTGTGCGGGGAACTTGGTTGGTACTGCTTACTGGGGCTAGCTGGGGAACACGTGCTGGGAGAGCTGGAGCTGGCACCGGGAGGTTTACAGCAACGAACATTTGCAATTTCAGCTGGTGACGTAATTATCATAGAGAGGGGGAGCTGGTTCAGTATTTGGGTCCTGTATATATTTATATATATTTCATTTATTATTGTTACTATTATTAAAGTAGTTTTAGTTTTTACTTTCCAATCCAAAAGCCTCTCTGCCCTTATTGTACCCTATCTCTTCCGGTTGCGGGGGAAAGGAGTAATAAGTTTTCTGCCGTGGGTCGGGGTCCGCAAAGCCTCAAACCACGACAGTTATGAAACTAGAAACCAAGACACATTAAAAGTCACTTGTACTCAAGTACTGTAGACAGGTCAGAACCTCTAAAATTTACTTTAGGAACATATTGCCGCAAAACCACTCTTTTTAGTGCCATAAGCTAATATTGATCCATTCTTCGTCTGGAAGTTGTGTAAATTCATTTGTGTGGCTTTAATATCACATCTAAGTTCCCATTTCATACTTTACATACTTAATGAAATTTGTGGAGACAGTTTGGTCTAGCTAAAAATGTAGATATTCTGCGTCATGACAAAGGAAGAATCTTTGACATGTGGGACATGAAGGATCACAGTCACTAATCAAATAACCTAGTACCAAAAAATATCTGAACTACTAGAAAAAACATATATTTTCATCCTATAGATAACCGATGGCCATAATTTTAAATCATTCCTTCTTAAAGCATTTATTGACAGAATGAAAATTACACACTTCATTTTGCATGTAATATATTTTGTTTTGAAATGTTTATTTTGAACTATTATGTTCAAGACTGGTAAAAAAAAATTCCATAGGTGTTAAATTGACTGCACAGTTCTCTGTCGTTCCAGGCAAGTATCCATGAGGACTGAAGCTGAATGTATAAAGCTGATCCAATCGCTTTAACTTCTAAGAATCCTTTCACATGGTAATGGATTTTCCCTTTTTCAGAAAAAATGTTCCCCCAAGTCACAATTTCCTTCATTGCAGATGATGAATATTCTTGCAGATATTCACAAATATCTGAAGGCATCAAGGGACTTAATCGACCACAGCCCCATGGAATCTAATATCATTATCTCCCTTCTGAAAATCTTTCAACACGAAATCCACACAGATTACAGTCTGTTGACTGCTTCTAGTCTACAGCTGATCTCAGAGATCCACTAGAGAGACATACTCAATAAACTGCGAATATACCCTTCCAGACACATGTTGTACTGAATTCTAAATTACAAAAACAAGGCATGGATGAAGATTAAGCATGCTAGGGTCTTGCTCTAGAACCATTAATCTGAACTGCAGAAGTTTGGCATTTTTAATTCTGTATTTTTAACAGAAAAAGGAAAAAAACCCATACCATGGTGACAACTTCAGTGGATACAGCCAGACTGACCTAGATCTTCAAAGCTCACATAGTTCTTCTATCCGTCAGTGTTACCCTCTGGACACTACCTACAGTTTTCTCTAGCAAAACTTTCCTGTACATTTCAGTCACATTTGAGTCCTGATCACACCAAGCACACCGCATGCCCCAGTCTTTTAGAGTCACAGCCAAGACTGACTTGCTGCCTGCAGAGGCAGCAAGTGTCAAAAGCGTGGACCTTATTAGCAAGTTTAAGATGTTGTCAGACACAGGAGGATATCCAGCATTTCAGAGAAAAGGAATTATAACTTCTAAAGGTTGCTGATGAAGGAAACACTTCTTCTACTGCCCTACCTGTTCCCTATCTTTATGTTCCAAAACTGACAAGACAAGTAGCAGAAATCATCATGTTATATAATGTACAGGTCCTGAAACACTGCATGTTGAGCAGTATTTCTCAGCATTGTAAAATCCATACGGAATGGACTAGCTATCTACATAATGTACAAAAATTTTCAAAAAAAGCTGCAATTCACATTTTTTAAAAGACAATCCTCTTTGACTGCAAAGGGCAGTCAAATTCATTACATACAAAAACCTATGGGACTCAGGTGCTGTGTCTGAATTTTTTACAGTGATTAAATATGAGATATATTTCCCCTGCCAGACTCTTCCTATTATGGTAGATGCTTACAATAATCCAGAGGGAATTTGCAAGACATTTTTACCTAACTTGGCTGTCCATACTCACCTTCTGTTCCTCCACTCCACATTATTTGTTGAGTACTGCTCCTTCTGCTGGGCAAACTGAGGTGGAAGAAGAAAGTCTACAGATCATGGAAGGAGGGTTTGGCCACATAGGAAAAATATAAGACTGTTGTCAGAGGTTGTAGGGAGGCAACTAGGAAACCTAAGGCCTCTCTGGAATTAAACCTTGCAAGGGAGGTCAAGGACAATAGGAAAGGGCTTCTTCACATACATTGCAGGAAAAACTAACGCTAGAGGCAATGTAGGCCCACTGCTGAATGAGGTGTGTGCCTTGGTGACAGAGGATCCACAGAAGGTGGAGTTACTGAATGCCTTCTTTGTCTCTGTCTATACTCTTAGAGGCTGTGCTAAGGAGCCTCAGACCCCTGAGCCCCCACATGATGTTAGGATAATGGAGGAGTTTTCCTTAGTTGAGGATGACTGGGTTAGGGAGCAATTAAGCCATCTGGACATCCATAAATCCATGAGACCTGACGGGATGCACCCGTCGGTGTTGAGGGAGGTGGCAGAAGTCATTGCCAGGCACCTCTCCATCATCTTTGGTAAGTGCTGGGGAACAGGAGAGGTGCCTGGGGATTGGAGGAAAACAAACACCACTCCAGTCTTCAAAAAGGGCAAGGAGAAGGA
>VWZX01003432.1:12625-30231 GCA_013399015.1 Galbula dea
CCAGTACTTTTCAATCTATTCATTAAAGACCTGGATGAGGGAACAGAGTGTGCTCTCAGCAAGTTTGCTGATGACACTAAACTGCGTGGAGTGGCTGACGCACCAGACAGTTGTGCTGCCATTCAGGGAGACTTAGGTCAGAAAGTTGGGCAGGGAGAAATTGAGGGAGAAATTGAATGCAATTCAACCAGACCAAGTGTTGAGTTTTGCACCTGAGAAAGACCAACGCCACGTATGAGTATATGTTAGTGGCTGACTTGTTGGAGAGCAGTAAAGGAGAAAGGGATCTGGGGTTCCTGGTGGATTCAAGGATGACCATGAGGCAGCAGTGTGTTCTTGTGGTCAGGAGGGCCAATGGGATGCTGGGGTGTATTAGAAGGATTGTGGTTAGTAGGTCAAGAGAGGTCCTTCTCCCCCTTTACTCTACCCTGGTAAGGCCACATCTGGAATATTGTGTCCAGTTCTGGGCCCCTCAGTTTAAGAAGGATAGGGAACTGCTTCAAAGATTCCAGCACAGAGCCACAAAGATGATGAAGGGGCTGGAACATCTTCCTTCTGAGGAAAGGCTGAGAAAGCTGTGTCTCTTTAGCTTGGAGGAGACTAAGGGTGACCTCATTTATGCTTTTAAATATGTGATGGGTTGATGTCAGGAGGATGGGGTTAGGCTCTTCTCAGTGAAGCCCAGTGACAAGACAAGAGGCAATGGCTGTAAGCTGAAGCATAGAAGGTTCCATGTGAATACAAGAAAAAGTGTTTTCCCAGTGATGGTGCCAGAGCACTGAAACTGACTGCCCAGAGAGGTTGTGGAGTCTCCTCCTCTGGAGATATTCAAATCTCACCTAGACATTTTTCTGTGTGACCTTGTCTAGGGAATCCTGCTGTGGCAGGGGTGTCGGACTAGATGATCTTTTGTGTTCCCTTCCAACTTCCCACATTCTGTGATTCTGTGATACAGACAGGCATGATTAGGACACCTGACTCTCAAAGACATTACAAAGGCAATCTGGTTTGTCATATGCATGCTATGCCTCTTGAGACATTTTTGCATTTTTCTGAGGAAAATTCTATTAACCGTGATCTTTATAGAACATGCATATATTAGAAACAATTCAACATTTCTCTCTTGTTTCTTCTTTGTATAATTCCTTGCTGAATGTATCTGTAATAAAACATACTTCATTTCCACACATTTTTTTATTATCTGAGATGGAGAACTTTGCATTCCAAAATCTTTCTCTTACGAATTTCATTTGTTTTCTGTGCTTTTACTTATTTTGTTCTGATTATAGATGATAGCCATTTACTTCTTTAGAGTCCATCATACAGAAGAGATAATTTAACTGTTATACTTCTAAGAAACTCAGTATATTAAATGCACAACAAGTCTTGGCATGTCAGGGGAAATTAAGGTCTTGCAGAGGAGTAATATGAAGTTATGATTTTATTCGTGTATTTGTCAATTTCTATACAACATCTATCATGACGATGCCAAGTTTGTAGAGCAGGAATATTGAATACATTAAAGCCTTTTAGAGGCAAGTCTTACACTTTTCTGAGCCATAGCTCCTGAAGATGCCAGCAGTGTATCTGAGAGAATGGAATTTATTCAGGATGGTTGTATATCCATATAACTTCAACTGTAGTTTTCTTTGGAAAAAATGTGTTCTATTTATGTTCAGTCTCAAGTTTTAGCCCACAATACAGGGTTTTCATGGACTGGGGAAGCTTCTGAAAGTATTGCGTTACTGTTTCTCCACTTACAAAATGTCAGCCTCATGTGGTTCTAAGTCTTTTGGTATGCTTTTTGTCATCTCAAGAGGACTTACTTTGTCTTTTGGTTTGGTATGGTTTTGTTTTTATTTTAAACGGTGAGTTGAAATGAACAGACAATCCTGGCAGAACATCGCTGACAGGACAACAATTAGTAGGGCATTGTTGTAGGTGATGGGTTAGATGTAGTGAGATGCTACCTTATGCCTGTGATTGCTTTTCAGAAAGACTCAAGAAGTTGGTAATTTGACTGTAGTTGGCTTAAGTTTAAGTGAAAGCCACTTAAGAACTTAGATCATTATAACCTTAGGTATTGATAAAAACTGCATATGTGCTTAACACCTCCATCCCTCTACCTGCCACATGGAGCCTATTTCATGGATAGTATATTCATAGTTGTGCAGTTAATGTTGTAAAGCTCATCTTGAGTTGTTTCCCCTTTGTCCTGGTTTGGGTTAAAACAGAACTAATTCTGTTCAGTAATTTTACTTTTTAGCTGAAGCTCCTCTAAGAAACTGCACTTTCTGAAACTAGCAGCATGTTTTTACAGACACTGCCAGCTTCTAGCAGTGATAAGGCCTAATGTTTAGATTTACTGCCAGGGATTGGTATGTTCTTTGAGATATTTTGGTTTGGTTTTTATTTTGTTTTGTTGGGGGTGGGAGGGTGTTGGGGCTTTTTTTTGATTGTTTAGTTGGTTGGGGGGGGTTAAGTGATGTCTATAGATGTTGAGTCATAGGGTAAATTAGAGTATTCTCAAACAGTGCAGAGGAGAGACTGTTCCTGTCCTGTCTGGTGAGCAGTTGAGCTTACTCCTGTAGTAAGGCAGCTTGGCAGGTAATTGCAGTACCGAGGTGGGAGACTGTAGGGAGCAAAAAGACAGTCTTCAGAGGCAACAAGGGGGAACTCTTCTGGATTGAAAGGGACAGAGAAGAGTCTGTTACTACTTGCTTATTCATTTGAAAGCTTTAAAGGGAGTCTCTGTATGCAAGGGTGTAACAGGCAGGAAACTTACTTGGCATCTTGTAAAACTTGGATTTTAGTTCTGTGCAGGCTGGGTACTCTTTCTAAGCTAAGCTTCTGATCCTCCCAGGAAGCATAACATGGTTATCTTCTTCTGTGTAGTGATAACCACTTCCCCCAGGTGCTGTTTCTTCATCCCGATTTCTGGAGTCTGGTCTTCCCTTCCAGGTCCCAGGGCCATATGATAGGTTTTGAGGTCAGCAAATAGAACTGGAGATAGAGACTCCTGCTTCCTATAAAATTACTTATTAGTCATCCCAGCATCCTGAGCACTGAATGTTTATGCAGCCTCTGTGAAGTTAGCTTGCTATTGTTGGGGTTTTTTTTCTCTGACAGTTATCCCTTCCTGTAGCTCCTTGACTTCATAAGTAAATACAATACTTATACTGTAGTGATGTCCTAACCTTTTAGTAGCTCTGTAAGTTCATAGGGAGCCACACATGTGATCAGTGGGCTGAAATTCCATGCTGAAATAATAGATTGCTTATAAGGCTGAACTCTGCCAGTTTTCTAGTACTGAACTGGAGTACTGTATCCCTTAAGCCATTTAGTGGTGGTTGTATTTGCTGTATCTGAACACCACCTGTGAAAGATTCCTCTGGCCTAACATGTATCTTGGTTTATTTATTTTTTTTTTCAGCCATGTGTAACAAAGATCACCAAATGAATATCCATCAAAACAACTAGTACCACAGAATCACAGAATTATCAAGGTTGGAAGAGCCCTCTAAATCAACAAGTCCAACTATCAACCTATCACTGTCATCTAAACTCATGTCCCTAAGACTAAACCAAGTCCCTAAGTATTACATCCAGACAGTTTTTAAACACCTTTAAGGACTGTGTCTCCACCATCTCGCTGGGCAGCCTGTTCCAATGTCTAACAAGTATAACTAGTATAAGCCCAAGATGATTCTATTGATTTGAGAATAGTCAGTGTGGAAAATCTTAAAAAAAAAATACAAAACATTGCCTAGTAACTGGGAACATGCTATATTTTAAAATAAAAAAGATGTTTTATTAAGTATTAGGAACAAGCTTCNTTGTATCTATATATATTTAAGTATATTACCTATAAATAAGTATAGATATCTATGTTTTTGTATATAGATACCTAATTTCCCCCATAAAATTGGTCTTGCAGGTAGCAATGTTTCACATACTCTTATTTTCAGTTAACATGGAACCACATGCCATAAAAAGAGAATGTTTGATAGGCTCCTCAGTTTCTTATTGCTCTGAGATGCCTAGGCCAGCTGTAGATTTTGATTATTCACCAGATAAGATTTTGTGATTAAAAGTGAGATTAATTTGCTCGTTAGCATTAATCTCTTTCACCACAGTTGAAGCTCTATTACCAAGGCACAGTCTTTTTTACACATGACATCTGGTGTCCCCAGGCTGGTTAGACACACTGAGAAAGAGTCCTTCTTCAATTGGGCTCCCCACAGCAAGGCCCACACCTGAAACCACAGCTATGTTGGGAATGTAACTGAGAAGGAGTTTGTCATGTACCTTGCAGGACAAAGCAACGGAGTTTGCCTCAAACCAAGGTGTTGCAGCGCAGTGAAGGTAGTTTAAGGTGACGTGTTCCTCACCGTAACTGCAGCAAAGGGCCTGAAGCCCCACCCTTGCCAAGGAAGGAAAAGACCTTCTATCATATGAGTTACATTTATGACCAGAAGGCAGGAAGCAACAGAAGTCACTGTTCAAACTTGTTAGCTCTAATCTGGGCTTTCTGTGATGGGACCTGTTTCTGCATGTTCCTAGTGTCATTAGTGTTACAAGTTAGCATGGGGCTAGTGAGACACTAGTATGGGCATGAGTTTTGTTGTTTAAAGAGTAACATTGAAAGATATATACTTTAAAAATAAAAATAGGCCAGGAATTTATAAAGAATTAAAACCAGCAAACAGCAGCTAGGAAAAGCTTATTTTATTAACAAAACTCTGTTTCTTCCTCCAGAGAGATGATTAGATGATTGATTTAGCTTGATTTGTATTAATGATGAAAGCAGTCAAGACCAAGAAAATACAGCTTCCAATGCTGTCATGTCATAAATAGGATTTTTCTGTCACCTACTCAAAAAGGCTGTGTTTTGATTTTCCAGTATGTATCTCCCCTGAGTTTTGACATAATGAAGATGCAAGGGAATGTTTAGCTTTTCCTTTCCTTCCTGAAACTGATCTACTCCTTGATTCTTGGCCCTGAAGGGTTGAGTGAGGATGAATAGCCCTTTTTTAATTTTCTAGGGCTGACAGAGCAAGATCTTTCTTGTGTCTTAGGTTCTTCCAGAAGAATGATGGAAGGATAAAACAATGTGAAAATCAATGAGCCACAACCTATAATTTAAACATAATTTGCTATAACTCATTCCTGAAATGCTTTTTCAGAGTTTCATGTAACAAAACAATAACCATGAGCATAATAATTAGCACCTACTCAAACACCTCTTTACAGCTATGCAGTTCAGAGATTCAAATGATTTTGGAGAGTCTTAGAAGACATAAATCAGCACAGAACTGTCAGAGGCGAAAGAACTCAATGATGTGGGTATAGTAAGTTCAGCTGGCACAAACATCTTCAGTTGTTACACACACTAAATAAAAAGCAAGGACTGCTATCATTTTTAACTTGCATGTAAAGTGTGTTGCTGTTAGTCTGGCAGGACAGATCCCAACATCTTTGTTAGCAATGATTTAATTCTGTTTTGTTTGTGGCTAGCTGGGGCAATTCATACTGTCTTTCCTGAATGCACTTTTTTCCTAAGAGTCCCTGCAGAAACAGCCTGCCACTGTTCCCATCACCCTTCAAGTGGCTCACCATGTTATCCAGACACCCTTCTACTCCTTAAGCAAAAAGGCAGTGAGAGCAAGTGGTAGGACTTATTCTGGGAAGGGCAGCTTAATCCAGGCTACTCTCTCAAGACCCGGCTCGGTGCATGCAGAAGGTGATAGACTTTCTGTAGTGTCAAACAGTATTGCAGCCAGGGCTTTTATCTTATTCAAGAGGCAAATTTCCCTGGAACAAGATCTGTTGGTCTGTCTTCTAACAAATGTTGCTGTTGTAGTTTCAGTGAGGGGTGCGAAACAGATAGCAGTTGTACAGCTCTTCTAATAAGCGTGGCCTCTGTTGTAATTTGGTGCTTCTGATACTCAGTGCTTTTTGCATGAATTAGTATTAAAAAAAAAAAAAAAAAAAAAAAAAAAACTGAAAAAAAAAAATAAAAAAAAAAAAAAAAAAAAAGAAAAACTGAAAAAAAAAATTAATAAAGAGACTTACAATATAGGGAGTTTTAGAATGGATTAAAATAAGGAGCCATACCCTCTACATAAGCAAATACTTTTATTGGTATTTCCACGGAGTTAGAGGAGCCACAGCAAATTGCTTAATCAAAAGCTCTTAATTAAAAGGGTTGTATGAAGGAAACATGGAAATAAAAATTAAAATCCAGTATTCCAGAAGAAGGAAAGCTA
This sequence comes from Galbula dea, assembly GCA_013399015.1. Lineage (NCBI taxonomy): Eukaryota > Metazoa > Chordata > Aves > Piciformes > Galbulidae > Galbula > Galbula dea. The sequence goes on from VWZX01003432.1 coordinate 18,895, forward strand.
AAGAAGACCCTGTTCAACTTTGAACTGGCCTTTTTTATTACTGGGAAGGGAAAAGAAAGGATTTGTCTGGTCAGCTGCCTTAAATCCAGAATGCTAGTCACTGAACACAGCCCTCTCAGTAGTTGTTAGGAGTGCTGACTTTGTAAGAGAAAGTTCTGTATCGTAGCTTAGATTATCAATCTGATGCATTCAATTGACACAAATATATGCCAATATATTAAATGGCACATAATTAATCATGGGTCTCAGCCACTGTCATAGGAAGATCTTCATTATTTATATGAAACAGTCTTCCCAAAAGGAGGTTTTTGAATTAGGGCAGAATGATAAAAAGAATCTGGTATTAAAGGTGTTTTGTAACAGCTTTCATCTGGCTTTTCAAAATTTTTCAGGTTTTTTGACATTTGTATCTTAAACTCAGTTTGTACACTAAAAACCTAATAGAAACATGTGTCTATACTTTTTCTGAATAAAACATGTAGCTAAACAATGTAGCAAAGTGTGGGATTGGAGCCCTTGCCTGAGAGCTGTCACTTTGCTCTGGTAATAATGCATCTTTCAGAACCCAAATCAATGCAGAATTTCTTTTGAAAGACCCTATAAACTTTTAAACTACATGGAGTTTCATATCTGATTAGCACCAGTTGAGTAGTGAGGGTCGAAGTTGAGCAGAATAAATAACAAAGTGACAGATATAATTTAAAACAAAGGACTCTTTGGAGTAGCACAAACCCCACCTTTACTACCTCAGATAATCTGTCTGTAGACACACCCTAAAAAAAACAACCAACCAAAACAACCAAACAAACAAAACCACCCCCCCCACAAACAACAAAAATGTTAACTCATTAGACTGTATTATTATACATTGTTTATGACTTTATTTATTCTGCTGTTTTATTGTCTAATTAGTCATTAACAGGACACATGTTTTAAGTAAAGGATTCTCAATGACTTAAAATTTAGAGAAAATTTATTCCAGTCAGTCCTTACATATAATCTGCAATCATCAGAATATAAAATAAACCAGGCTAATATTGAATCATTGACAAAAAGGGATCCTAAGAAATTGTTTAATGCTTCCATAACCCAAAATCAGCATTAATTTATAATTCTCTCCCAGTATCTGTGAAGTATCTGCAAGGATTTTAAGAAATTATGTATATTCCACAAGCTCTTGGCAGTCTGTTCCACTGGTCTTGTCTTGACAGATATTATTTGAAATATTCAGTCTAAATATAATATGTAGTCTAAGAACTAATTTCATTATTACTTTTTGTCCTACTGTGATTATGAGCAGATTGCTTTTTTATATATATATATACACAAAAACATGCTAAAAGAGGCTTATGTAAGCTTTGAATAGCCTGGGATACTTCACCTAAAGAGGAGAACAGTTTTTGATACATGTTCTGCATCGGATCCTGATCACTCCTCCCGGTTTTCTGCTGTTTTCTAAAGTTGGCCTATACTTTCGAAAACTGCAGCTGAGGTCTTAATATTGCTGACTAGAGCAGAGATAAACTCTTTTGTATTTCAAAAAGTGACTCTGATCATAGCCTTTTCTCTTTGGCAAATTTGGTTTTAGCTTTATAATCATGGTAAAAGAGAAAATTCAGACTTCTGATGTAATTGACTTATTCCAATATATTTTGCCAGCTGAAAATGATAACATAAATGCATGGAGTATACTTAAAGCACCTTAATCATATGTAAAAGATTCATGTGCAAAATTTTCATTTCAAAAAGAAGATATACAAAACCCTCTTGTTTTGGGGAGTATTTAAAGAGAATAACATTGGTGATAAAGTATATATTATACCATCTTTATTAATTTTTCAATACTGTAGGTATGAAAGCTTTGATGTACACCACGTCACAAGAACCACAAGGATAGGTCACTCACTCTCTAAGCAACTAAAGTTTTACTGTAACTACTAGACATATCGGTCACACAGACTATGTCAGCTGTTGAGAAAATTTAATTTTCCCTAAATCTTTTTCACTTTCTTTAGTTTACTTGAGCTGCTTCCACCTCATCATTTTTTGCAGTGTCAGGTATGTGGTGTCAATTCAGTCTTCAGAGGAAAAACAAAGATTTGTCCTAGAAAAGATGACATTCCTGAAGGAAACAGAAAATGAGCATAAGGTTTTCTGAGGTGGACTAGGTTAATTGGTGTCTGTGAAAATTGGAAAATAGATTTCTTTTATAAGGCAGTTCTTTTTATATGGTTGAATTAAGTCCAAGCTTCTTTATGAGCTATTTATATTGATATATGAATGTTCTACTAGCAAAAAGGAAATACTTTCTGAGTATGTAATTAATTTGTCTTGATCTATTTGGTATTTTAAATTGAAACAGAGCATATGCATCACACTTGAGTGGCTTGCTAAGACACTGGCTGACTGATTAATAGTCTTCTGGATCAAATGTCAGCTGTCTTTCTAAAAGAAAAATAAATTCAAGTGAACATCTTAATATAGAAATTCAAAATATAAGAAGTGTACTTCAATATGATCCATTAGATGCAGTCCACAGTAAAGAGAATTGAAGGTCCTGGTTGTTTTAAGTTCAACCATGAGGCAAAGAATAAACAGAGCAAACATTTTGTCCTAGATTCCTTCCAGCATAGTTCAGGATGATCTCTGACAAGCATATGTAATCCTTTGAAAAGCTCTGTATTATGAAATTCTCTTTTAAATCCAATTTTAAACAGATTAAGCCTTGCATTTTGTTACTTAATTCTGAAGAATGTAAACACATACACAGAAATTATGTTAGAAAATATTAATATGCTGTTACTTCCACAAAGTCTGTCTGGACTTGGCTTCATTGTATGCATCTGTAATATTGTCATACAGCCTTCCCTGCGGTAAAAATCTGATCCTGAATAAGTCACATACCAAATGAACAGGTCTTGAATCTTAACGTAGGCAGGGTATAGATTAAATATATGGGGAGTACAGACAACCATTTTTGGCTCTTCAGAGTTTATAAAAAGGCTGTTTCTTGAGAAAGTGATCAGGAACTTTTTAGAGTCCGATAGTGGGACTTTGATCAAGATTACACTGAAACTGATACAAATACTGTCTTCTACACTCTAAATAGTCCTACTGTTTATGGTTGTTCTTTTCCCTTTGAATTTAGTGAACGTTCTTTATTTCTGTGTTTTATGACTGATTTTTTTTAAGCTCTTCTGATGTGTGAAAGCTACATAGAAGAGGAACGAGAATTTGGCTGCCTACATCTAAATTCAATTATTGTTGCATTCAAATCTGCTTGCACTACAATTTGGTGGAAAAGCCCAGGATTTTCACCTCTAGAAAAGAGGCCTGCTGTGGTATAAAAGCATAGATTCCTTTTCAGTCATTGGTTACATAACTTTTGGATTCTTGAAATACTTCACCCCGTAGTGTTGTATGACCAGTGAAAATTCAGTCTGCAGAACATACCTGTCTACACAAAATACTAGTTTTCTTTTGTTTTATTTGAAAAGTTAATTATTTGGATACTTCTATTTGAGATTTTAGTGTACTTTCTCTTTTCCCAACTTTAGCCAACATCATCTTGAATCAGAATCATAACTGGAGCTACCATGTTCATTACACATCTGAGATTTTGAGGTAATATCTAGTAAGTTTTTGATTCCACTATTGAACATTAGATGATGGTTTTTCCACTTTTTACTTGTACAATAATTTCAAAGTAAACATCTTTAAATAAGCTGTAGTTCTATTCTCTGATATCCTCTGGTGTTTTTCCTCTTTCCCTCACTCATGCTTTCTAGCACACAGCTGTTTGTGACAAAACCCTATACTTCAGGGTAAAAAGATTGAAGATAACAGTCTGTTCGACTTTTTACATGCAAGTCCATGTAAATACAAATATGCAAGTCTATACAGTGTTTAGGGGAAGAACCTGCAAGTTTATACAGTACACTTTCATGCTACATGGCTGTACTTTTCTGCACCAGTGAATGCTTTGGTGTCTTCTTTTTTCTTGTGACTTTCGTTACCACAGTTTTAACCTGTAAGTTTTCTCTCTTCTACTGCAGAGAAGGATCTTGGAAACAGAGTAAACAAGAAGTGAGTGTGACAATTTATTTAATCTTTGCAAATGTAATAGTTGTGTAAATCAGTTATTGCACAAGTTAATAAAGAAGCATAAACTTTTCTTTCCAGATTATCTTTATAATTATCACAAAGAGAACATTTATGTAAGCTGTGAGTCGTGGGCTAAAAATTCTTTGATCTTTTCCACGAGTCTGCAGTAATCTTTCTTTTCCCTGATTGAGTCATTGAAGCAATATTTAGAACCATAGAATCATTTAGGTTTGAAAACACCTCTAAGATCATTAGTTTGAACCATCGACCCAAGACTACCATGCCCACTAAACCACGTCAAGAAGTGCCATGTTTACATGGTTTTTGAACACCTCCAGGAATGGTGACTATACCACTTCCGTAGGGAGCCTGTTCCACTCTTCCAGTGAAGAATTTTTTCCTAATATTGAACCTCAACCTCCATGGCTCAAATTGAGACTGTTTCCTCTTGTCCTTTTTCATGTTGTCTGGGAGAAGAGACCAACACCCACCTTACTACAACCTCCTTTCAGGTAGTTGTAGAGAGAGATAAGATCTCTCAGCCCCCTTTTCTCACACTGAGATACACCAGTTCCCTGAGCTGGTCTTCATAAGATTTGTGCCCTAGACCGTTCACCAGCTTCAGTACTCTTCTCTGGACACACTCCAGCATGTCAATGTCTTTCTTGTAGTGAGGGACCCAAAACTGAACATAATACAGTAGTACTGCAGTCTCACCAGTGCCAAGTACAGGGGAACAACCATTTCCCCTGTCTTGCTAGGACACACCATTTCTGATACAAGCCAGGATGTGGTCGGGTTTCATGGCCGCATGGGCACACTGCTGGTTCATGTTGAGCTGTCTGTCAACCAACACCCCCGGTACCTTCATACCCTCAAGTAGAACAACTCAACTTGGTGTTATCTGCCAGCTTACTGAGGGTGCACTAGATCCCATCACACAGATCATTGATAAAGATATTAAACAGGGCTGGACCCAATACTGAGCCCCGGGGAATACCAATCATGACTGGTAACCAGCTGGATTTAACTCCATTCACCATAACTCTCTGGGCTCAGCCATCTAGCCAGTTTCTTACCTAGTGAAGAGTATACCTGTCAAAGCTTCTCCAGGAGAATGCTGTGGAAAATAGTGTTAAAGACTTCACTGAAATATAGATAGACAACATCCAAGGCCTTTCCTCATCCACTGGTGGGTTACCTGGTCATAGAATGAGATCAGGTTGATCAAGCAGAACCTGCATTCCATGAACCCATGTGTGCTTGACCTGATTCCCTGGTTATCCTGCACATGACATGTGATCACACTCAGGATGATCTGCTTCATAATCCTCCCTGGTACTGAGGTCAATTTGACAGGCCTGTAGTTCCCAGGACACTTCTTGTATATGAGTGTCACGTTGCCTAGCCTCCAGTCACCTGAGACTTCCCCTGTTAACCAGGACTGCTGATAAATGGTGGAAAGTGACTTAGTGAGCTCTTCTACCAGTTCCCTCAGTAGCCTTGTGTGGATCCCATCCAGACTCATAGTCTCAAGTCTAAGTGGAGTAGCAGGTTACTAACTGCTTCCTCCTGGATTATGGGTTGTTTATTCTTCTCCCTGTCCCTGTCTTCAAGCTCAGAGGGCTGAGTACTTGTCTGACTATTAAAGACAAAGAAGGCATTAGGTACCTCAGCCTTTTCCTCATCCTTGGTGGCAATATTCCCCTCCCAGACCCAGAAAAGAATGGAGATTCTCCTCGGCCCTCCATTTGCTGTTCATGTATTTGTAAAAACATTTTCTTTTTCTTTTATGACAGTGGCCAGATTGAGTTCCAGCTGGGCTTTCACCTTTCTAATTTTCTTTTTACATGACCTAACAACATCCTTGTGCTCTTCTTGGGTTACCTGTCCCTTCTTCCAGAGGTGATAAACTCTCTTTTTACTCTGAGTCCCAGCAAACTCTCCCAGTTCAGCCAGACTGGTCTTCTTCCCTGCAGGCTTGTCTGTTGGCACTGGGAGCTAGCCTGCTCCTGCACCTTTCAAATTTCCTTCTTGAAGAATGTCCAGCTTTCCTGGGCCCTTTTGTCCTTTAGGACTATCTTCCAAGGTAGGTCCTGCACAGGCCAAAGTCAGGCTTCCAGAAATCCAAGGTAGAAGTTTTCTTGACGCCCCTCTATACTTCACTAAGAATTGAAAACTCTTATCACTTCATGGTCACTGTGCTCAAGATGGCCTCCAACCACCACATCTCTCACCATTCCTCTGTTTTCTCACCTCCTTCTTTGTTTGTAAAGAGCAGGTCTAGAGGGCCACCTCCCCTGTGCCAGGAAGCTGTTTTACACGCACTCTAGGAACCTCCTACTCTGTTTCCTCTCTGCTGCATTGTATTTCCAGCAGACATCTGGTAAGTTGAAGACCTCCATGAGAACAAAGTCTAGCTAGTGATGCTTCTGCCAGTCACTTAAAGAACGATTCATTTGCCTCTTCACCCTTGTTCGGTGGTCTATAACAGACTCTCACTAGGATATCTGCTTTGTTGGCCTTCCCCTGATCCTTACCCATAAGCACACGACCTTATCAGCCAAGTTAGCAGAGGTTAATGAGAAGCAGGACCTGCCTGACCAACCTGATCTTCTATGACAAGGTGGTTCACTTAGTGGATGAGGGAAAGGCTGTGGATGTTGTATACCTAGACTTCAGTAAAGCCTTTGATACTGCCTTCCACAGCATTCTCCTGGAGAAACTGGCTGCTCATGGCTTGAACAGGCATATTATGCTGGTAAAATGCTGATGGGATGGTTGGCCTGAAGGGTGGTTAAAAGAATAAATACAGCTGGCAACCGGTCACAAGTGGTGCTACCCAGGGCACAGTATGGGGCCCTGTTCTGTTTAATGTCTTTATCAGTGATTTGGATGATGAGATTGTGTGCACCCTCTGTAAATTTGCAGATGACATCAAGTTGGGTGGAAATGTTGATCTACCTGAGCTTAGGAAACCTCTACAGAGGGATCTGGGCAAAGGGGATTGATGGGCCAAGGCCAATTGTATGAAGTTCAACAAGGCCAAGTGCCAGATGCTACACTTGGGTCACAACAACCCCATGCAGCTCTACAGGCTTAGGGCAGAGTAGCTGGAAAGCTGCTTAGTGGAAAAGGATCTGGGGTTGTTGGTTGGCAGCCATCTGAACATGAGCCCAGATGGCCAAGAAGCCCAACAGTATCCTGGCTTATATCAGAAATAGTGTGTACCTCTGTACTCTGCACTGGGGAGGCTGGACTTTGGATGATGTGTCAGTTTTGGGTCCCCCGCTAAAAGAAAGACATTGTCATTCTGCAGAGTGTCTAAAGAAGAACACCAAAGTTGGTGAAAGCTCCAGAATACAAGAGTTATGAGGAGTGGCTGAGGGAGTTGGAATTGTTTAATGTGGAGATGAGGAGGCTTGTGGGAGACCTTATTGCTCTCTACAACTACCCAAAATGAGGCTGTAGAGAGGTGGGTGTTGGTCTCTTCTGCCACACAACATGCCACAGGACAAGAAAAAAACAGCTTAAAGCTGTCCTAAGGGAGGTTTAAGTTGGGTGTTAGTAAATATGTCTTCACCAAAAGGGTTGTCAAACACTGGATTACACTCCCTTGGCAAGTGATTGAGTTATCATCTGTGAACATTTTTAATAATGTGTAAATGTGATGCATAGGTGCATAGTTTAGTGATGGACTTGCCAGTGTTAGGTAAATGGTTTGACTCAATGATCTTACAAGTCTTATCCAACCTACATAATTCTGTGTTTCTGTGATTTGACAGAAAATCCTGCAAGTTCTTGGCTTTTGACTACATGATGGACTGTTATTAGACTCTAAATAATAACTAGTAGTACAGAACTGTCTTCATCTGTTCTGTATAATCTCCTGGACTTTCCCTTGCAAAGCATTTAATATTTTAAATTAAGTTTTCAGGCTTAGTAAACACATGTTTTCGTGTTTCAGTGTGCTCTCTAGAATTTAACCTACTTTGCAACATACAGTGGAAGATGACACTAAAGTTGATATATTACTGTGGAAAGACTGTGTGACTGCTCTATATTTTTGATATTTTACTTTGTTCAAAACAAGTCTCAAAGCAGTTAGGAAAATCTTTGTAATAATGGTTGAATTTTAATGAGTATTCTTGCAGCCACAACTGTCAATGAAATCCAGTATTTGAATGTCAATTTCATTTTGATCAAACATTACACCCTAGGACTGCAATTTATTCCAAAACTCTGAAGCAATTATGTCAGTGTGATCACCATTTGCACTAGGCATGGTTTCAAATAAATGCTTTTCTTGTATGTTTTTTCTTGAAAAGGAGAGGCCTTTTAAAATCTTATATAACATTGAAAATAAAATAATCTCCCCATGGAATTCTATCATAAAAGAAAACAAAATATGCATCTCTTGCAATATCGTCTTAATTTGCCTACTGGTGCATTCATAAATCAAATTTTTACAAGTACCTAGATAAAAATGCTTGGATTCTGTTCATACATTTGACAGGTACCTAGATAACTTATGAAAATACATCAGATGAAGATCTTTAAAGAGTTCATGATAGTCAGTGATCTGTCACAGGTTTTTAGGACCAGATTCTGAAATTACCATTGTGCTAGAGAACTTCTGTCCTTCCGTACTCTGTCAGAGACATCAGTAGGTTTTCTAAGGCTATAGTGCTCTGACATTCTCTATAAATTGCAGGGTTAACATTTCAGAGTGAAAGATGTACTTAATGGTAATAATTTTCCCATGTTCTTATTCCACACAATTTTTGAAGTAAGTGAAACAAAAAGGCATGGTATTGAGAGCTATTTTTGTAGTTTCCAAGTTCTAGACTAGAAAACTTATATATCCACATTCAAACATTTTGTTAGACTTAGTGGGATAACATAAATTGTTTTCTTGATATGGCCTCCAATTTAAGGGTTTAGACATTAATATTCTCTATTTGACCCTGGCTTTTGGGGATACAAGTACAGGAAGTAAGAATGCATTTGTAGGCTACATTTTGTTTCAATTTTACACCAAAGAGCTGAAACCAATACAAACATAGAGGAGACCAGTAATAAACCAGGAGATGTAATCATTCAGCTCAGAACATTATGTCTGACAGTGGCCAAATGTGAATTCCTAAGGCAGAATGAAAGAATACCGAATCCTTTTATTATTTTGTCTCCTGGCACTGCAATAAAAGTATTTTAGCCAAAACGCGCAGATAGTGTCTGTGTACTTTAAGGATTTCTCTTTCAAACAAAAATTTCAGCATCCATGATGTGCTGTTCCAAGGAATTCCAGCACTTACCTGTAATCTATGAAAACCACTTTCTTAATCCTTTTCAGAGGAAAACTCAAAATATTAGTAAAACATTTATACATTGATAAGGTCAGTATCTTCTCTAATTGAGGGAATTAATCTCAAATTCAGGGAAAGAAAAATGCAACTGTTTCCCCCGTGATCCTTATAGCTTTATTTCATCTCCCACATGGAACCATTCTGCAAGGTTGGGGAAAGAGCAGTGAAAAAAGAAGACTTTTACTGTGGTTCTGGATTATTTTAAGATCTGTGGAGGGGAGATCTCTGATTCTATTCTTCTTGTATTAAAGAGGGAAGCCTTACTTTTGTTAATCTATAGGCTGACTCAGAAATTCATTTTAACTAGTCATTTTTTATTTCTGTTATCACATCCTATCCTATCACATCCGCAGAAGTGCTCAGCCTGAGGCATGAAACATTATACATAAAACCTCTGTGACTTGGCTGACTTGTCATAAAGAAGGGGGAACAGACAAAATTGTATTGTTCTTAAGGAGCAGGCAGGAACTCTTACAATAATGTCAACATTTATTTTTCAGAACCAGGTGGCAGGCTATTTAGTTTAGTCACCCCTAAAGCCAGTGAATTTAGTCTTATATAAAGAAAACTGGCCCTGAGTTTAACCCTGGGACTTGCATAAGGTTTAAAAAAGGTAGATGTAAAGACGTACCAGTATAGAATAATCCTGAGCAGCCATCCAGGCTGAGCATCATGTCCCTGGGAAGCAGCTCTGCAGAAAAGTCCCTGGGGCTCTGGGGGATGGGAAGCTGCACGGGAGCCACCTTGGGGTGGGCAGCAGCAAGGGCCATCATAAACCAGTGCTGTAGGAGTAATGGCATAGCCAGGAGATGGAGGGATGTGATGATTCCCTTCATCTGGCACTTCTTAGAACAAACCTGGAAAATGGTGTCCAGTTTTGGTCCTCTCCAGCTGAAGAGAAACATCAAACAACTGGAGAGGGTCTAGTAGAGCCCTCAGTGAAGGGACACTGAGGTGAAACTTAGTCATAATCTTCCAATACGTACAAAGTGACACTAGAGAAGGTGAAAGTACTCTTTTTCACAAGAGTACATGATGATAGAACAGGAGGCTACAAGCATGAGTTTCTTCAGCTGAAATTGCGTCTGGATATAAGAAAAATATTTTTCACAATGAGAACAGTAACAAAAAACATCACACAAAGAAATGGAATCTGGAAGAGTCACGATCTGGCTTAACAGACCTGGGAAGTCCAATTTAAAAGTCTGTCTTCAGCAGAAGTTTGAACCATATAATCTCCAGAGGTCACTTCCAGTCTAGACTCCTGAGATTCAGAAACTAGTCAATGACTGCTGGCCTTGCTTATCTCACTGGTATTCAGTAACACAGCTCCTAAATGGAAGAAATCAGTGTGCAAATTAAGAACTCCACTTCTGTGCATGGTCCCATCACATCATTATGAAAATCCAGGAACAAAAGTTAGATTTAAGTTGGAACAGCAGAGAACCAGAATATAAATGTCATCATACAACTGAGTCCCCATGTTTTAAACAGTACTGCAGTACACAGTGATGTTCAAAGCAGGTCTTTCCAAGGGAATTTTGTATTTGTTTGTGTTTTGTATTTTAAAGGGCATTAATTTTAAGTCATCCAAAATACAAAGATGTCTACCATGAGTCACTGACTGGCTACTACTGCACACAACCCATTCTTTATTACAGTGCATTACTTCTCTTTATTTCACATGTGTTCCCTCTTCGTCATATTTGCTTTATCTTTGATCATTTACTGACTTCAATATACAGGTGTATGGAGTCAAAAACTGTAAGGAAAGGCAGAAAAAACTTTTGAGGGTTTTGCACAATACAGAATAAGGGAAACTTCCTTATACAGCTAGTGGGTGAACCAACCAGGGAGGGGGCTTTAC
>VWZX01003433.1:0-20491 GCA_013399015.1 Galbula dea
TAGAGCCTTTTGGGGCATAATTTTCGGCATCAATATGATGTCTTCCTAAGTCCTTTCTTGTCTACTCAATGTGGGGAACTGGCTGTCCTTCTCCCAAAACTCTCAGGTTCCTTATTCCCTCATGAAGGAAGTCTTTGTGCTGGGCTGAGTGAGCATGTGGTGGACAGAGAGGAAAGCTACTGGACGGTTTATTCCCTTGTGACAGATGCATTCAAGCTTGTGATAAGGAAAGTCCCAGCTGCAGTCAGAGCATGTCCTCTTTAGTAGTGGGGGGGCCTCTTACACCTCCTGCCTGCTACCTGTTCTGTACTTGCTTCCTCACTCTCATTTCTATGCAGTAGCACTGCATAGCATTTACACTGGGCAGTTGTGGACTGGAAGTTCCCTTTGCACCAGGTCCTCTGCTAACTGTTGTCACAAATAGTGCCACTTTCTGTTGTGATGGCAGCTGATATCTGGAACATCACACATCCTAGCCTGAAGAGACACATTTTCAGTAAAACTGATGTTTAATAACATCTGTCATTTCATCACAGTGAGAAATTCTTTCTGTTGGTCAACTTTGTAGAGCACTGGGCAAAATGTCTGCAGCTTTCTCAGTTTCTTTGAGAAAGAAATGATTTTGTTTCAGAAGTGCTTGTTTTTGGCTGAATGTATATACGTGTCCCTACAGGCTGTCGTGGGTTAGGGGATGGAACAGCAGCTAACCCAGAAAATAGGCACTATCTCTCTCCTCCCCCCCTTTTCCCCCCACGGCGGGAAAGGGGCAGAGGGTGAGAGAAAGCAGCAAAGAAAGAAAACTTGCGGATTGGAAATTAAAACTAAAACTACTTTAATAACAATAAATAACAAAGTCAGATGAAATATATAAAGATATACAGAACCCAGACTGCATCACCACTGAGGCTCCGGCAAGCTCCGACAGGCAGGAAAGGGAAAAACCGCCAGCCTCCCGGGCGCGCCTCCTCCCCTGTCCGCAACAGCCAGCACCAGACGAGGGGAGCTGCACCGCTCCCCTCGGCGCAGGGTCCTAAAGCCCGCCCGCAGGGTCCCTAGGTGTTCTCTTCAGTGCCTGACGCAGGGTGATCCAGTAAGGGGGCCGGCCCTCACCTACATCGAACATGATGTAAATGGGACAGAATACTCCAAAAAATAAAATCATTGAACAGAAATAGTTCTGTTCTAACTCAAACTAAGACACAGGCCAAGTTCACAAACTGTCCGGCTGATTAAGGCTTCTTTTTTTGTCGGCTCTACAGACCCAAGAGGATCATAATCTCTTTTGTTCTTTACAAAGAAATAGTCAACCTTTATGCCAGTCTGTTTGCTGTTATTAGTGGGAACTATCAATGTAAGAGGTCACTCATATTTTGTTTTCTACTTCTTGCTGCAGTTCAAAACTAGGGTTGATCTTGTCAAGTGTGCAGATGGAGGGTCAGGGACCAGATGTGCCAGCTTTCGCAGACCAGCCCTAGCACAGAAGGACTGTCATAGTGCTGAACTCAGGAAAAAAAACCGAGAGGTAAGTGGTTTATAACAGTGTAATTAAAAAGTTTACAGAGAAATTTACGAAGTCCTTAGTCCAATTCCAGGCAAGATATCTAAATATGCCTATTTAGAGAATGGCTTGTGTTACATTTTCTTATGCACTTTTTCACTGTGGTGCTTCTGCTTTGTGTTAATGCTTGTAGTTTGTGAGTAAAATAAGCTTTAAAAGCTTTATCTACATAGAACTAATGATGCTCTAAAGATCAGAATCCCTTTAACATGCTCTACTGGACAGGCTGAGTGCCTTTACTTCATTCATTATGGGGTAAAACTATCCTTTGAAGGATCTACTTGAAATTGATCTTTTGTGTACCGATGAGCTTTGGAGCATCTGACATCTCAAATTTGCAATGTAAGTCAGTAGTGCGAACAAAGCACAAGATTTATTAATGCAGTGCATTCTTTGCCACCGTGGTGGAATGGCACTCCCCTGACAAAGAGCTACTTCACCCCAGGAAGCCTGAAAGAGACAAAATGTGTTTAAAGCTCAGTTCTGTCTGTAACACCAGACACCCCAGCAGGGGGTTGTAGAAGCAGGCAAGTGAGGAGCAGTTCCCAGAAGCCTGATTCAGGCCTGGTTCACAAGTGCTGAAATCTCCATATTACTATGAACCCTCTGTATTGCTCCTCTGGAACAACAGCTCTGTCATACGGAATTTTTAAGATCTCTCAGAGCCAGGTTAGCAGCCCCTTTCCATAGCAGATGGGATGTAGTGATATTATCTTTACAGGGTTCACAGACAATTGGGTGCAATGTGGAGGGTGTTTAGGGTTCATATTGCTGTGCATTAGAAACATACTGGTGGTAGCTAAATAAACTAAATTCAGTACTAGAGGCAGTTTAGCTGCAGCAGCACCAAGCTCTGTGCAAGAACTAAATTAGAGTCTGTGCTATTTCCAGCAGTGTTGTGGTTTGGGTTAGAACAGAACTAATTCTGAGGAGATTTTACTTTTCAGTTAAAGCTCCTCTGAGAAACTGCACTTTCCAAAACTAACAGCATGTTTTTGCAGACAGTGCCTGCTTCTAGCAGTGATAAGGCCTAATGTTTAGATTTACTACCAGGTATTGGTATGCAAAGCAAGGTCACTGCTGAATCTTGTGTCTTCTGTTGAGAGGTGCAGAGTAAAAGTCTGCACCTTCAGGGAGGAGTGAACAGGACAGGTGACCCTAAACTGACCAGCTAAGTATTCCATCCCATATATGTCATATTTGATTTAAAACTGGGGATCAGTTCCCCCTTGCTAGCTTTGTAGCTCTCTCTTTTCTTCTTCTCCTGCACTTAGAGACTTAGAGGTGACTTTATTGCTCTCTACAGCTACCTGGAAGGAGGTTGTAGCAAGATGGGACTCCAGGGTTGACAGTAAGTGGATGAGAGGAAATGGCTTCAAGTTGAATCAGGGGAGGTTTAGATTGGATATAAGGAGAAATTTCTTTACTGAAAGGGTTGTGAAGTCTTGGAATAGGCTGCCTAGGGAGGTGGTGGAGTCACTGTCCCTGGAAGTGTTTGAGAAACATTTAGATGTGGTGCTTAGGGACATGGTTTAGTGGTGTGTTAGTGATAGATATGGTTGGACTTAATGATCTTAGAGGTCTCTTCCAACCTTTGTGATTCTGTGAAACTCAGAAGGACTACAAGGATGTGCCGTGGGCTTCCAGGCGAGCGGGACAGAACGACACATCAATATGATGCAGGTTCAAATCCAACTTTAATCAGAAGGCTNCCCCAACAGTGAGGGGTCTGGAGCGGAAGCCTTATGAGGTATGGCTAAGGTCATTTGAAAGAGACTAAGGGGAGACCACACTGTGATCTATAACTTCCCCATGAGGGGAAGTGGAGGGGCAGAAGCTGATCTCTTCTCTCCAGTGACCAGCAGAAGGGCCTGAGGGAATGGTATGAAGCTATGCCAGGGGAGGTTTAAGTTAGATAGTTAGTTAAAGGTTCTTCACCCACAGGGTGGTTGAGCACTGGAACAGGCTCCCCAGGGAAGTAGTCACAGCTCCAAGCCTGAAAGAATTCAAGAAGCATCGAGACAATGCTCTTAGACACATGGTGTAATTTTTGGGTTTGTCCTGTGCACAGTCAGGAGTTGGACTCAATGATCCTTGTGGATCCCTTGCAACTCAGGACACTCTGTGATTCTACGCTTGTTTCCTTGCAATCTTGTCACATGTTTCCAGGAGGCCATGTTCCCCATATCATGTATCTCAGCTTTCATTTTAAGGGAAAGGAATTGTATTATCAAAGTGCCACTAATGTGAGACAAACCTAATGCTGCAGAAGAGAAAGTGAATAAAAACCCCTGACATTTTTCATATTAAAATGTCACTGTTTTTTTCAAGGAAATATGATAATTTTGGGGGTTTTCTGAATGATAAACTTTGAATGCTTGCAGTATTGATTTATACTACTGTATCACATGCTATGAACTCTTCTGAAGTATGTGGCTTTACCTCTGTAGCACAACTTACCCATATCAATAGGCACAAGACACTTCGAATGTGGTAAGTAATAGTAATAACACTAAACATCTGCAACTGTAACTGGCACAGAAATCCGATATGCTTGTTCTCACACATTTCTGCAATTGAAATGAGGTTGCAGGTGGCTTTACTGGCCTAGACTTTGCCCAGTGAGAACCTATTTCAGAAGCCCACAATTCACAATAAAGGCCAAGGACACTGCTGAATCTTTGGACCCTTCAGGATGAGACACTGGACTGCTTTCTTGTACCTGCTGTCATATCACTCTCCCTCTCTTTCTCTCTCTCTCTCTTTTTGTTTAATTTTTTTTCTCTTGGGAAAATATATTCAAGCGTCAGTGAGGCAGAAATGATGAGGACGGATTCCATTCTCTTAGGAGGATCATTCTGTAAGAGAAATATAAAAGTGAAATATTAAAATCTCTACAATGTGAAGTCCACACATCTACAATCCAGCCATTCTCTCTCAGTTGTACCCTAGGAGAATGGTAAGTGGAGCCTGTCTATCTGTTAGGGGATAAAAAAGAACAGGGGGCGAGAAGGAGGGAGAAGATGTGCTTTGAGTAAGAGATTTACAGGTTTAGTAGAGCATAGTAACATATTTTCAAAGAAGTGGGTGTTGTTCTGTGACCCAGCCCAGGATGCCCCTCCTTTGATTTTGGTGCATGAACACTAAACGTTTTCACATGGTAACTGCAATTGGTTGAACAATAACCTGGTCTCACAGTCTAAAGGGATGGAATCCTTCACACAATTAGCTGAGACACATTAATCAAACCAGTGTGAAATGGGAATGTGCTGCTGACCACAGCAAGTTTAATTTGGATAGTGGGGAGCAAGCACAGAGAGGACAGCAGGAGAAAGCACTTTCTTCTCTAAGTTGATGAAGCCTCGGCTGGATGACCAACAAGTTGGGAAGGGTAGTCTGGAAGGAAATAAATGTTTGTGTGTGGGACAAACTGATCATAAATAATTTTTTTATTGCAGTCATCTGTTCATACAATGCAAAAAACCCTCAGTGATGATGATTAGGTATTCCAATGCTATATAGAGGGTGAAAGTAAAAGTCAAGCCTTAAGGCTACCCTAGCAAAGAAGCAAGTACAGACAACAGAGAATGTGTGAGTGGCCAGAACTGCCCTAAGCAGTGACTCCCACTTGGCTCTTTTTTCGTCTGAGTAGTAGTGCTGTCCTCTGCTGCTGTGGAGAGTGCCAGTGGCAAGGCAGGGAGGGGGAGGACAGAAACTGAGGTAGCATGAAAATAGCCCTAATAAAGACAAGTCTAGTCATCATATGCAATTTTCGAGTTTGCTTTCAGGCTTGATAGAAAGTTTCCATAACATACTCCAGTGGGACAGAGCTGACCTGTGTTATGCTATGATCCTGTGATGCTGGTGTCTTTTATTCCTGGAGCAGACAGAAATGCAGGCATTAGAGGACGCCTTCTTGCAGGAACACTCCAGCATGCTAGCAAACACATGGGAGAGGGGTGCTGAACCAGTGTTTAGGGTAATAGCTGTGTCAGCTGGAGAGGCAGCATCACTTCCCCCTCATCTGTGCCTGCCTAAGGGGCTCTGAGCTGTTCCAGCCACGTACTGGAATCAAGCACTTGGCTGACATCTGGATTGTAGAAACCAGTGTGGATAGAAGTTAGTCATTGGACTATTTGCCCTAGTCATGAACTAAATCGAGTCAGTTTTTTATGGGGCTGCTGGTAAGAAGGCACTTCAGTCTTATTTAAATCTATTTGCCATTCACATGCTCTGGTGCACTTCCCATTTCTTCCCTTAAGCACAAGTGCTGTTTCCTACCCGAGGACATGCTCCGCCCAAGTGGAAGCTGTGAAGTCTGTCTGAGAAAATCTTCTCTTTTGAGGTTATTTCCAGGCAAGGTCTCTGAATCTCAGTGCCTGGAATGGTTCAGATAAACAAACAAACTTCGGAGTGCTTCCCCAATTCTCATGGCTTGAATGCTCAGCTGGTCCTCTTAAGTGAGTGCAGGCAGCAAAAAAACCAAACAAGTTTCTGCCTGAGGCAAGGAATGAACAGGCACAAAATAAAAGTACTGAAGTGTGATCCTATTCTCATTGAAGTTGATGGCAAAACTCCCACTGGATTCAGCAGTTTGGGCTCAGTCCCAGAATGGGGTTGTTACTCAAAGGGTTCCTGGGCCAGGTGGGTTAGTAGGAATCTTTGAAATGAAAGCTGAAAATCTTTAGATGTTTCCGAGTCTCTACTGTGGGCATGAGCACATCCTGCTGCAGAGTCTGAAGAGGAGATACAGCATGGGCTGTAGGGTCTGTGAGCCGGGAACACAGGGTGCAGCTGGAGGAACCAGAGCTGTCCTGCTCCCTCCACGTGCAACTGTCAAAGGATGAAATGTGCAAAGGAGTATTTGACCAGGGTATTTCCCTATGCCTTCCTGTACGAAGTTCAGAAATGGGCAGCATGCCAGTTGCCTACAGTTTCTCAAAGTCTCAGCCTGTGTTGACCCTATGTGAACAAGGAAGGTTGGATCATCAGCTCCTTCCTGGCCAGTCTTACAGCTTGTGATCTCATCCCCTCTCTCCAGGAGAGATGCTTGGGGTAGGTAACTACATGTAGCCATGGGGCTTGAAAGCATGTTTTTAACCCAGGCCTGGCTTGAGAACCAGTTCCTGCAGGACGTGAAGTGTTGGGAGAGCTCCTGTCCCACTTCTCCACACACTTGCTGTCACTCTCCCTAGCTCCCTAATCTTAGGAGCCCTGCTCATAACAGCAAGGCTTTACCCTATGTTTGCTCATTTGTTCTGTTCCCTTCACTTTGCTTCCCTTGAAAGAAGCAGTTGTAGTTTTGTTAATACTATTTTTGAAAGCTCTTATGCTGTGGGAGCTCAAATCCTTTAATTAATCTACTTCTGTGTTCATTTCACTGTGCTGAAAATTAGGGAGTTTAAATCATGGGGGGAACAGTACTGGTAACACCAGAAGGCCAGTGTCTTAGGTCCAGCCCTGTTAACGGTTACAAGTTCGAAGCAAGACAGCAGGGCTCAAAGGTAGGAAAGGATTAGGAATCAACCCATGACATTAAGCTTTTGCCAAACTGGGAATACCGAAGCACCCCATGTACTGAGTTGTGGTTTTTTATTTTGTTTTGGACTTTTTTTTGTGTGTGTGTGTGGTTTTGATTGCTTGGATGTTCTTCTGACATTTAGATTCCAGAGAGTGGGCAATAGTGCTCATTTGTTTATAACATAATGAGCTCACTATGGGTGAGCTTTACTTCTTGATTTATTGCACAGACAGACTAATGAAGTTTCTTGTGCCCAGTAGTCTTATCTCCCTTAGCAGACATAGGTTTTTGCACTGGGCTTTTTCAATTGCAGCAGTGTCTTTTAAATTAAACTTGTTTTTTCACATATCTGCAGGCTTTGTAATGTTGATGTTGAAGCTCTCCAGAGTCAACTTCCACTCCAGAATGCAGATTTTTAATATTTATTGCATTTCCAAAATGTCGCCAGCAGATGGAGGCAACAAACTGCACGCTCTGAAATAAAGACTTCAAGTTTTTGAGGATGCAGGTGAATTCTGCGCTCTCACTGCTTCCCCCACACCTTTATTTTAAATTTTATCTCACTTTTTTAGCTGCTTTGCTTCAGTCTTCACTGGCAAGGGCTCCCACCACACCCCCAAAGTCAAAGAAGATAATGACAGGGGCCGGAATGTGGAACTGCCTGTGATAAGTGAAGATCAGGTTCATGAGCAACTGAAGAACCTGAAGGTTCACAAGTCCATGAGACCAGATGGGATACACCCATGGGTATGGAGGGAATTGGCAGACAAGGTTGCTAAGCCACTCTCTATTGTGTTTCAGAAGTCATGGCAGTCTGGTGAAATCCCCACTGACTGGAAAAGGGGAAACATAACTCCCATTTTTAAAAAGAGGAAGAAGGATGATCCTGTAATCTATAGGCCAGTCAGTCTCACCTCTGTGCCTGGTAAGATCATGGAGCAGATCCTCCTGGGGGAACTGCTGAGGCAGAATGTTATGGTTTGGGTTAGAACAGAATTAATTCTGTTCAGTAACTGTGTTTTCTAAAAAGTATTCCATGACCACGTGCATAGGGTTGTGTCAGTTCTCCCCCCCAACACACACACCTTGCCTGGACTGTCCCTTTAAGAAACCTGAGAGTCCTGAGTCAAGGACACTGCAAACCACCCCCCCTCCCACACACGGCAGGTAAAGGAGAGACTGGATTGGAAGTTAAAAACTAAAAACTGCTTTAATAATAATGACAGATATAAATGAAACAAATATAAACAGGTACAGGACCCAAGATACTGAACCGTCCCAATGCCAGCTCCCAGTGGAATCAGCACAAGCAGTCCAAAGCATTGAGAGAGCACACGTAGCTTCCAGCACAGGCAGAGAGCATGCAGCTCGGCCAAAAGTCCCAGCAGGAAGAGATCTTCCTCGTGCCCACGGGTGTAACAAAAGTCCCCTGGAGAAACCCAACATTCCCCCAGCTCCCCCCCGCCCCGGGGGGGTGGGGTTTGCAGTGTCCTTGACTCAGGACTCTCAGGTTTCTTAAAGGCACAGTCCAGGCAAGGTGCATGTGTGTGGGGAGAACTGACACGACCCTATGCACGTGGTCATGAAATACTTTTTAGAAAACACAGTTACTGAACAGAATTAATTCTGTTCTAACCCAAACCATAACACAGAAGGATAATGAAGAGGTGATTGGGTATAATCAACATGGCTTCACCAAGGGTAAGTTGTGCCTGACGAATCTGGTGGCCTTCTATGAAGAGGTTACGACATCAATAGACAGCGGAAGAGCAACTGACGTCATTTACCTGAACCTGAGCAAAGCCTTCGACACTGTCCCGCATGACATCCTGGTCTCCAAGCTGGTGGAATATGGGTTCGATGGATGGACCACTCGGTAGACAAGGAATTGGCTCAACAGCCGCACCTAAAGAGTGGCTGCCAATGGATCCATGTCCAAGTGGAGGCCAGTGACAAGTGGAGTCCCTCAAGGATCAGTACTGGGACCAGTCTTGTTCAGCATCTCTGTCAGAGACATGGACAGTGGCATCAAGTGCTGCCTCAGCAAGTTTGCCGACGACACCAAGCTGTTTGGACGGGTTGATACACTGGAGGGGAGGGATGCCATCCAGAGGGACCTGGACAGGCTGGAGAGGTGGGCACATGCCATCCTCATGAAGTTCAACAAGACCAAGTGCAGGGTCCTACATCTGGGTTGGGGCAATCCCAAGCACCAGTACAGTCTGGGTGAGGATTTGCTTGAGAGCAGCCTTGCAGAAAGAGACTTGGGGTGCTGGTGGATGAGAAGCTCAACATGAGCAGCCAGTGTGCACTTGCAGTCCAGAAGGCCAACCATATCCTGGGCTGCATCAAGAGAAGTGTGGCCAGAAGGTTGAGGGAAGTGATTCTCCCCCTCTACTCTGCTCTTTTGAGACCCCACCTGGAACACTGCATCCAGTTCTGGATCCCCTATTACAAAAGGGATATAGGGGTGCTGGAGCGAGTCCAGAGAAGAGCCATGAGCATGATCAGAGGACTGGAGCACCTTTCCTATGAGGACAGACTGAGAGAGTTGGGATTTTTCAGTCTGCAGAGGAGAAGGCTCCAAGGAGACCTTATTGTAGCCTTCCAATATCTGAGGGGGCCTACAAGAAAGCTGGTGAGGGACTTTTTAGGAGGTCAGAGAGTGATAGAACCAGGAGAAATGGGTGTAAGCTAAAGGAGGGTAGATTTAGGTTGGATATTAGGAAGAAGTTGTTCACTATGAGGGTGGTTAGACAGTGGAACAGGTTGCCCAGAGAGGTTGTGGAAGCCTCATCCCTGGAAGCTTTTAAGACAAGGCTTGATGGGGCCCTGGGCAACCTGATCTACTGGATGGTGTCCCTGCCAGTCATGGGGGTTGGAACTAGATGATCTTTGGGGTTCCTTCCAACTCTGACAATTGTACGACCCTATGATCCTATAAAATAACAAACCCGAGCATATCTTTCATATCTGCTTGTATTGTTAAAAAAGCCAATCGGCCCTGCACAATCTCATCATTTTATGTCTATCATCAAATCAGTATTTCATCCACTTTTCTGAATGATATGCAAATATTCTTCATCTCTTAATGAGTAGCTCTATGTTGCTTTACAATTTTAGATTGGTCTTACTCTTGCAGGTGGGAAAGTATTTACTGCTCTGTTCTTACCGTGCTCAACACAATACGGCCTAACTTTCTCTAAGGGTTTGTGTATGTGGGGTCAGTCAGGAAATTAATCTGAAGTGATTTAAAGTGGATTAGTTAACTGCATTAAATCCTTGAGCAGAGACATACTGTTTTCTTACCCATATCTTCCATTTATAATCAAAACTCTGTATATTCTAAGTTTGACAGTCCTCACTCAAGCAGAATTCTCCATTGATAAATATATTTGGACAGGGACAGCAGTAGCTGGCTCACTGGCTCTTACACTACCCCTTGTAGATAATTATTAAACTCCGTGTTATATAAATGATAAATTTAAATCAAGAGGCTTGCTCAAAATGATGAAGACTATAATTCAGTTATTCCTCCCATTTCCCAGTAAGTAAGCTGCTATTTCTATTTGTAATGTAAAGAAAATCCTATTTCTTCTTTGGAATGTTAATCTTGAAAACGCATGCCATAAAAACAAACTCATGTTTCACTTAGATATTATTGAAAGATTTTGCCCTGCTGTATTAGCTTAACGTGCATTTTTAACATTTATGTTAAACTCATTAAAGAATATTAATTTTAAAATATTTCAGTAGAGTACAATGTTTAAGTAATGTTGACTTTTTTGTTAAATAATAAAGGAAAATGATAGATTGTCGTGGAATGTTTCCATCTCACATATCAAAATTTTCTGGCAGAAAATTGCGACAGCTGAAAAATTTTGGCCAGCTTTGTGAAAAAGTAGAAATTTCTACCTCATACAAAAAGATCTTATGCCTTTTGAAGCCATTATTTAAATTGTTTTTCTTCTGTTCTGCCTGGAAAATTTGCACCTCTACTTAATATGGAAAATTAATTTCTACACTTTTATTACAGTCAAGGGGGGAAATAGAAGGAAAGAGGATCCAGAGAAAATGTTACTAGTGATTCAAGATAAATATTCTGCCAGAGTTCATCTTGGTGACTGATTTGGGAAGGAGCTGTTCAAGGTACTAATATATAACTTCCACGTGTTGGCAATAATTCCAGTGGCATCTAATCTGTGATTCTAAACAGTCAGAAATCTCATCCCAGGTTATATTGCTTTTTACTGCTTTAGCAATTACCTTACTATCTGGGTATAGGAGAACACTTCAGTTGTGAACTGTTACTTACACTGTGACAGACAGGTTTAACAACCTGGTTGTCTGGCTTAATGGTGAAAGATTGCTGCTGGAAAGGTTAAGTGCTGAAGGTTCAGTCATTTGCAATTTTGCAGATTGTCTCTTCATGAAGTCAGACACTGAGTGACTGAGCTCCTTGGCCTGGTACTCTGGAAATGGCCATGCAGGCAAAGGCAAAAGGGACTCCTGCTTTGCCTGTAGCTGACAGCGTCTGTCCCTAAATGATGTGGCTGGTGTTTCCATGCAGGAAACAAGGGCAGATGCTCTTGGATAGTGTAGCATGAGCCCCTGCCAAGCTCCAAGTCTACTGGCAACAAAGCAGTGGCTCTTGTAGCTAGTGGTTTCAGTGCTGTGACTGCTCTGGAAGAGAGGTCTGCACCACCCTTCTTGTTCTCCTTTCCATGGCTAGAGCACTGTTCATCTCTGCTGTCAGAAATGGTGCTCAGGAAAATGCGGCTGGGTAGAAATTACAGCAAGAAAATGTCAAGATGCAAGAAAATGTCTGATGCAAGAAAATGTCTCTTGGTCAGCTCTAAGGAGAAATCTTCCTGGCTTAAGCTATTCCTTCATATCTAAGCCTGAAAAAATTCATACTTTATACGAAAATATTTGAGGAATGTATTCCTCTACATTTTCCACAATGTTTAGAAATGTGTCCTTGAAAAATGCCAACACCACCACAACTTTCCCCAAACTGCAAACTCTGTGAAGTTCCAATCTGGTAGAGATGTTTGAATCAGTAAGTACAAAATCTGTATGAAAATGGTTAACTTGATAAACAGAAAACTTACTTAGGGATTGACAGCAGGAGCAGTAAGCAAGAAGAGAGTAAGACCCAAGTGCCTTTGCTGTGTCCCCAGTCTTTCTGCCAGATCCATGCAGAAAAGCCCCGTGTGCCCACAGGGCAAATACATGAAGCTCAGAAGCCCCTTGGTAAGCCAAGGTTATTTGCTGGGGATTCAGGCGAGTAAACTTCTTTCTGTTTCTTTTGTGTGAGGACTTCAGGGATTGATACTGTTACAATTGAAGTCTAAGTTAAGACTCATACTGTAACACAAGGAGGCCCAAGGCTTATATTCAAAGATGTATGAAAGGAAAGGGTTATAGAACTTCAACAGCCTTCTCAATATCAATGCTTGTACTCAAGTCCTATAGGAATAATGTATATTTATACATATTAAGATGATAGATTTACAGGGTTTTTTAAAATTCTGAGCATTTTTTTTCCAAGGCTTTTTGAATCGTTTCTGGCTTGATTTTCATTTAATGCTGTGATTGCATATAACACCTTCTAGAACTGGTTGTGTCCAGGGGACCTCAGACACTCCAAGTCATCTATGACAGGTAAGCTATCTGTAACAGCAATGTCAAAATTGCCTCTTGCCACTGGCCGTCCAGGCGAGCGGGACAGAACGACACACATCAATGTGATGCAAGTTCAAATCCAACTTTAATCAGAAGGCTGCACCCTTATATAGCATAGTTCGTCCCGTACACACAATCACGCTTTGTGCATGCATAGATTTATTGGCTGCCCTATCTTGTCCACGCGCCTAAATATTGCAGGTGATTTGCTAAGACCTACTGACCACAAGGCATCAATCTCCATCTCTGACTCCTCCTGACAGGTTCTTGTTGTTACAGGTGGCAGGACTGTTGATCTCCTTGTTCCGGAGCTGCACAAACACGCTGCCCTTGAATCTGCTCTTCTCAGGACATTTTCACACAGTACAGAGCTCAAATCTGCAGGCTCTCATAACAAGTATTCCAAAACAACATACTTTCCCAAGAGAACAGAATCCTGTCAGACAATGCTTAAGATGGCTCACTACACATCCATTTTCCTCCAGAATATAGCTAAGGCCCCAACAGCCTCTGGCTTTATTTGTTTCTCTATGCAACCATTTAACTTGAAATGAGCACTTTCAGCAACCTCGGGAAGAACAGGGTGGGTAGTAACAAGTAGATCTAACTTCAGTTAAGCAACTGATTTTGGGACACTGCAGCAGAGATAGGTATATAGTGGATTTATTATTCTCAGATGAGTAGTAATTATTCTCAGATAAGTAGTGATTCAATGACATCATGAGCAGCTTTTTGCTGAGCACAATTCAATTCAGAAGATTGTATTTTCACAGGCCCTCTTGCCCAGACTGAAGACAGACTTTGTGCTGTCCCTGTATTCATTTCTGGAAATAGGCTATATGAACATTACTTAACAGTGCTAAGGAAGATGTGCTAGGACAGCATTATCACAAGACAATGAAATAATCTCGTGCTTAGCTAGGAGGAAAAAAATTACATTCTTCAGTGGCCAAAAGCTGTAAGATTAGGGCCATGTTTGCATACCTCAGCTTGACCAGGCACACCAACACTGCCCAAGCACTCCATAATGTCCTGAGAGAAGGCAGTATTTTTCAAGCGTGTACATGTACACACACATAGATACATAAAGTGTATATATCAGTGAAAGCAATTTACAATCAGGCAAAATGCCCTGAGCTAGCTCAGAGAGTCATTAAAATCAACACTCCCCCATACTGATATTGAGATACATGATAGATTTTATAGATATGTAGGAAAGGACTAGAAAGGACTTATTCTCAGGATTGTGTTTATGCACGGGTCAAGAATATTCTTTGAGGATGTGTCCTGGTTTTAGCTGTGTATTCTATACCAATCTATGTCAGCCTTACACCCCTCGGGCTACAGGCGGGGTATTGAAGAGGTTTGTGCGATAAGAGGTGTGAATGCCTCCCCTCCGGAGAGTCGTTTGCACCCAGTATGAGAAACCGGTTCTGCAAGGGGCTGTCAGAGATATCCTATGACTCAGCTACCCCGAGGGAGAGGCTGAGTTTTCCCGCCAAAGCTGTGAGGGGGCTATATAATCTCGAGTTTTGGGGGTCTGTGGACAACTCTCCGAGCTGGAGGAAAAGGACTGAGATGCTGCAGAAGCTCTTGCCGAGATCCCTTCGTGCCCCAGGACCCTCTCCAGCCACAGGAGTTTCTCCAGAAACCTGCCCTTTTTCCGAGCTTCCTTCTCGACCCCTACTCTTCAACTAGACTGTGATTTTTCATCTGCAGAACAAACAGGTTCCTTTTGTTTGGGACTCAGGGGGAGGGGAGCATGTGGAGCCCGGGCATAGGGGTTTATAGCACCATTATTCCCTTGCCCCAGGGTGCTGGGTTGTTAGTTCTGGTTTAAAACTAAGTTTTGTTGTATTCATTATGTTGTTTCTTTTTTTTTTCTTTTAATAAACTGTAATTTTGACTTGTAAACTCTCTTGTATTGACATTCTATTGCGGTCCTGCTAGTTCTTAACCTTTTAAACTAGCACAGGATGTGACCACATTTTTATCACTGCTTATCTCCTCACTGTTTCATCACTGTTTATCTCCAGCTCATTGCTTGGGATCCAGCCCTGCTTGGAGGGAAGTATGCTGCCCTTCAGAGCTGGGTTTCCCAGACACTGTTCTGAATGGCTGAACAAACATGCTGTAGTCTTCAGGAAGGCATAGGCTGCTGAAGTGCCAGCCATTGCCATGCGCATCTTCAGAAACACAAGTATCAGCGTGTTCCAAACACTGGTAACACAGGTCCTGGAACAGGACTAATTGTCTCTCAGACTGCAGAAGGGAAAAAATACATTCCTTGCAATTCTGCTGTATTCTGCAACTTCTTCTTTTCGGCCATAATCTCTTGACAGGACTCACTACAGCCATTACTGATGGCCCGGCCCAGGACCCCTGTGGTAGAGCTTTGGGCTGCATGTGGACTAGCTCCAACTCTGCATTACAGAGTCCTTATGCTTCTGGTGTGGCCAAACAACTTTCTTGGCATACTTGGCTCTTGAGGACAAAAGAGCTGCTTTGTACAGACTGCTCAGCCATGACTCTCCTTGGCCAATTAAGAAATCAAAGGGGAGCTCTGTGCAGAGCTCAGCCACCACCAGGAAGTCTGAGCCATGGCAGGACACACTGAACCATGTTGCTGTACAGTGTGGGAGCCTGAAGAAACAGGGACTGAGGGGGCAGAGTGTTTCCAATAAGACCCTGTCAATGTAGGGACAGCCTGTGGTGCAGCTCTAGCATCAAGCAACCTCAGGCTGGATACTTTGGCTCTTTGTCCTGTCCCTGCTCCCTAAGGCAACAGGGGCTAGAACTGTTTTGCTGGAAGTGAGGGTTCAGCAGTTACCTACAACAGTGAGACCAGATACCGTTTATAAATCTATTTCTCAGGATCCCTCTCTCTTTCCTTGTGTTGTTTTTCCCTCTTTTTTTTTTTATTGTTTTTTTTAACATATTATCACCTCAAAACAAAAATGTCAGCATGTCTAATGTCCTATGTAGGGAGGGGATGTGCAGGGGCAGGGGAATCCCCATGCATGATGTTACTAAGAGGGAAGCACTGGCAGGCGAGGAAGGAAGCACAACAGGCCATGCTTCAGTGGGCGTCCTGGTGTGAGGAATAAACTTTCTGTTTTGTTACAAGCAAGGGGATCAAACAGGGGTCACCAGTATAAGGGGGTGCATGCAAAGGGGTTTCCTTCTACTAACCTATAGGCGTACCGTGGAGTTGTAAGATGCTTGGACATGTCTGGACAAGTATCAGGGAACATGCGGCCAGGAATGAAGGGATTGCGAAATATATGTAAATAAAGCAAAGCCCCTGCCATGTGGTCAGCCATGGAGGCTGCCATTTTGGTCAGGGCCCTGCCTCTCAACACAAAATAGCCAACTAGAGGAGAGGAAATGCCCCTTCTGATAAGAGGACTGGGTGGTACTTGGGAACCCTTTAAAAGGAGGGAAATTTGATTGCACGGTGTGCTTTTGGGATCATCAGGCAACTAGGGCACCCAACACGTGTTGTAAGTAATCTTCCTACTTGTTATCTTTGTATCTTTTACAGACTTTGTTATCTTTCTAAATTTGAATAAAAGGAGATAATTTTCTCTGAAATAAATTTTATAACACTGGTGCTGAAACATGATCTGATAAACAATCTAAAAGCTGTAAAACTAAATTACTAGTTTTATTTGTTTCCTTGTTGGATTGTTTTCTCTCATCCACTTCATTGCCCCCAGCTATGTGCTAGAAAGCAGCCAGTTGGTATTGGTATTTGCTGGGCATGGAGCATGTGTGTATTACATATGTTTATATGTACATATATTGCATATAGTACATATGAAACAGGTTCATCTCTGTGAATCCCCAACACATTTTACAACGACCTGCACTACTAGTACTAGAGTACAAAAAGGAGAAATGGTATTTTCTTTAATTTTTTAGTTTTGAGTTCTGGTCTGCGCAGTGGGCCAGTCAGGTTACCTTGTGCATTTGCATTGTTACTGTAAACTGGTAACATGAACCTCTGATATTCCAGTTACAACATGTAAAATATAGTCTCCCCAGAAACATTCTCCCTTTTACTTACAATATTCCTTCTACAAAATAAAAATTTATTTTCAAAATTCCTCTGAAAACATGAGTTTGAGCTGAAATACTGGCTACATGTACTCAAATATAATAAAACTCACATGGAAAAGCAAATGTCCTGGAAAGCTATAATCCAGGGCTGGGTTTATCCAGCTTCTTTGTGATCCTCCACTATCTCTGCCTCAAGTTCTGAGAAAGGCTGAGTCAAATTCCAGTTCCAGCTTTCTGGCTTGTGCACATCTCCTATGCCATTTTTTCTCCTGTGTTTCTAGGCTGAGCAGGGTGCCAAGTAGCAGAGTATCTGGCCTCCAGAATTCTTACAACCTTTCCTTAAGGCCAGATCTCTGCATAAGATGTGCTTTTTCATGGCTTCTTCAGCCCTCCGCCTTCTCAGCTCTATCAGGTTCTTGCTGGTAAGTTAACTCTTGGGTTTATCTCACCAAGAAAGAACTACTTCACATGTTACTTATTACGACTTTCTTCTGTACTTTGAAAGTCTCTGCCATTTACCTGGGTATCTCTCTCTTTTCTGCCTGCCCAACCTCCCTCCCCACTTCAGTATGCTGTAAAGTTTACATTCTATTGCAAATCTGACATCTTGTTTTTGTTTTCTTCCACTTGACCACAGTGTTAATACTAGAAGAGAACCTGCGTGGCTGCTGCCACGGTATGCTTACAAAGCAGAGATCTATACGCTTTGACAGGTCATTTCTACCTGATTTTGTAACCCCAGGGATCCAGAACTTTTTCTTGGGCTAGTTCACACTGTGTAGTCAGTGTAACTCACATCCTGGTCCCTCCTGATGTCCTGAATTCCCAGCTGCTCAGCATGATGTGCTAGCCCCAAATCCCTTGCTCCCCTTTGATGTTCAGAGATAACAGCTGTTCCTTGTAACCTTGTTGCACCAGTCCCCACTCCATTTTACCTGCTTTATTTTCTTCTACCCCTCCTCCCTTCTCTTAAGCACCCATCTGCATACACAAAGATCTGCCTCTCTTGCCCAGATCTGACAATAAATACAGGAGCTCTCAAGATACAGGTTCTGTTCCTCACTAGGAAAAGCTCCCTCCTATCAGGCAATAAGCCTGAATGACACCCCTCTCATTCCCTGTGGACTCCTGGGCACTCAATGCACTAGTTAGTTTGGTGAGTCTTTTTAAGATAGAGGCAATTAAGAAGAACCCTTCTTGGACTATGCTTTCAAGCAACCTAATTTCTGGCTCTTGCAATACACCATAAGACAAGGAGCAGCCAGTTAGCATCTCTCCCAGGCTGCTGCCCTTCAGCAAGTGGTCTCTGTGTATATGTGCATGAGTGAGAAATATCTGCATTCCTTTTCTGTTCACCCAGTCACAGAGTGCAAATCTACTTTGACACTTTTAGAAAAATGAAAAGATGGGATCTCATAGGAGGCTGACAGTGCTGGAGGACTAGAACGGGAGCAAGCACAGCAGGAGGGAAGTCGACTTCTTTATACATATAGGTTTTTTTCCATGCAGAGTTTAAATTATGCCTGATAAAAGGAGTTTCTTGGATGTTTCGGTTCTTTCAAATCCTCCAGGCTTCCTCCCAATTAAATGAGATTTGTCAAAGCCACAGGGCTCTGCTGCTGCTGGAGAGGCAGACAAGCACTTCCTGCAGTGACATCTCCAGCTCCCAAGAGAGAAGATGAAAGTGTTGGTGCCCAGAGAGAGTGTGGAAAAACACAGGTACGGAGGCAGTGTGAGAGAAAGGGACAGAGTGAGGAGAAATAGAAGGAATGAAAAAACAGATTGGCATGCTGATCTCTTTGACATGCTGCCAGAGAGGGGATAGATTTAATTTCATTTCACCTGGGTTTGTGTACCATCCCATATTTATTCCCGATATTACAGCAAAAAGTACCTTGTGGACAGGAAACTGCATAGTGTTTTCACAGCAACCAATGTGTTGAAAACAGAATCAAAGTGCATAGGGCTGAATCAAGTACAATATAGTCCAAGACTATATGCAAGACCATATTCACGAGTGAGTCACTAAATTTGTAAAAAATAGGCAATTCTGAATAATCTCCTATTGCCATAATAGTGTAACACATTTGTTCTCTTGTGTTACTTTGGCATCACAGTATTTTGTAATTTAACTGTATCAATTTAAAATTAGTTTCGTTATGATAGCACAGTTCAGATTTTAAATACAGTTTGTTCCCACTTCATTGTGGAGGAGGCTGGCTATTAGTCTGCATCCTCTGAATGCTTTAGAGTGGGCTCAGAGGCAGGAATGGTGAGCAATGGAATTTGGGGTTAGCACCAGTGTGGTGACTATGAAAACATACTGCCAGAAAAGCTCTGGCCCAACAGTACAGACACATGGGCTCTGGAGGCCTGGGATGGCACATCAGATCCTATCCCCACTGGATGGATGTCCAGGCTCAGTATAGACCTTTCTCACAGTTCAGGAGATGTTCAACACTGGGCATACCACCGATATAGCAGTTAGTCATCAGGTCCGATTTGTGCTCTGTTAGGAGGATTGCATGTTGTGTGGATGTGACCTTGGCTTTGACTTAGAGGGACTTGCTTCTTTTGGTATCATTGGTCTCTGATTGTTACCTCCCCAGCAATCCAAAACCAGTGTGCCAGGTGGCAATGACAGCGTACCATTTTTCCTAAAATAGCGCTCTGTTCAGCTTTTCAGAGACAAGGAGGAGTATGGAGGCTTAATGTTGACAGAGCACTATAATTTTAATGCCTGTTGCATCTAAACTTATGCAAAGCAAGCATAAGGCAATGAGGAGGTTAAAGCTGCAAGCCATTGCCTACCAAAAATTCCATTACTGTTGGGATTAGCCAGTGCTGGTAGATGTTATTACAGTGTATACAAACAGAAAAGCTGGCTTTCACAGATATCTTGTTTCAGTTGGCTGCTTTCCCTAGGTTCTCCTACACATCTGAAACGTTTATACGGTCACATTTCTGTGCCTCTGCTCTGCCACTGCTGTATACAGAAAATGGATATCCTTCACTGCAAATCAGATACAGACACTTAGAAAGTCATGGGTAACTCCTTTTTGAAGTGAACAGAGGGGCCTATATGTCGACCAGACCCTTCTCATAGGAAGGTATGCTGCCTCCCTGGAGCCAGGGTTAGGGATATGTTATGGTTTGGATTAGAACAGAATTAATTCTGTTCAGTAACTGTATTTTCTAAAAGATATTCCACCACCACATACATAATACTGTTATTAGTTATCCCCCCACACACACACACCTTGCCTGAACTGTCCCTTTAAGAAACCTGAAATTCCTGAGTTGAGGACACTGCAAACCCCCCTCCGGGGGGCGGGGGGGGGAAGCCGGGGGAATGCTGGGTTTCTCCGGGGGACTTTTGTTACACTCGGAACCACGAGGAACTTCCTTCTTCTGCTCCCTCTGCCTGGAATTGGGTTGCTGCTATCTCCTCGCTGCCGTCTCCTCTCTGCCTCTGGCTATCTGAGACATACCTGGAGTCGTTTGGGCTACCTGACGCCGCGGCTCTGCCCCGAGACGCGCCGCAGCCTCGGTCCACGTAATTACTTGCATAGGGGGAAGAGGGTTTCGGTATTTGGGTCCTGTATATGTTTATATTCTTTTCGTGTATGTTTGCTGTTGTTATTAAAGCAGTTTTTAGTTCT
>VWZX01003435.1:0-22738 GCA_013399015.1 Galbula dea
TCCCTCATTACCCGTGGGTGTATCCCATCGTGTCCCACGGACTTGTGAACTTTCAGGTTCTTCAGATGTATTAATAGTTATCCAAGCTAAAACTACTGGTAGATAATGCATCAACCACGTAAGCTATTTCTCATCCTAGATGAATAAAGCCTGCCCAGACACAAAGTTGCACAGAAAATAATAATGTATACTTCACACTGTGCATAGGAATAGAGAAGTTGACTCCAGAGGGTTTTGGGTTAGATTAACAAGGCTAATAAATTTCCTAATTCATTGGCCCTTAAATATAAATACAGATTTAACATAAAATACATACAACACAGACACAATCTAAACACAGCTGATGAATCCACTTGTTTTATGAGGTATAATAAGATGAACACACTTAGTTCCCTCTTATGTCTGCTCCAAATCTTTCCTGATCAAACATTAATTTTCTCTTTAGTTTAAAAGTGTATTAGGTTTACTCTATAAAATTACAATATCTGAAGTAGTCAGGTGAAAATATACTGATTGTTATCTACCAAAGTAATCCTGAGTTCATGTCCAGTAATTTTAATCTTAAGCAAGGAAACACCATGTTTGCATTTCTTTCTTTTTCAAACAAGATGATTAACACTGAATTATCCCAGAATGGTAAAAATGAGTTTTCAGTGCTGTAATAATTTTACAAGTGTTAGTGGTGCTTTAAAATAAAAACACAATATAGTCTACCTATTTTGAAAATGGACGATACAAACCTTAACTTAAAAAGCCAGCACACATAATCACAGAATGTTAGGAGTTGGAAGGGACCTCGAAAGATCTTCTAGTCCAAGCCCCCTGCCACAGCAGGATTCCCTAGACCAGGTCACACAGAAGCGTGTCCAGACGGGTTTTGAATACCTCCATAGAAGGACACTCTACAACCTCTCTGGGCAGTCTCTTCCAGTGCTCTGGCACCCTCACTGGGAAAAAATGTCTACAGGAAGCCAGTGGAAGTTATTTTAAAGTTTGTTTAAGATCTTCCCTGTATATATTTGATCTGTTCTAGATATTACACCTGTGATTTTATAGCAAGGAAGAAATCTGAGACAAAGAAGGGAAATAAAACTTTTGACAATTAGACATTTTAGAACATGTTAGAAGAGTAATTCGAAAATTCCAGAAATCAGGTGGTGGTACTATGGAACACCCCTACTTATCTGCAAAATCATATTACCCCTAGAAAACATGTGAATTGAAAAAGCCAGGAAAACATTTTGAAAATTAAATACCACAGTTGATCAGATCAAAATCTTGGGCTAAATCATGTGCCCTACCACATATGACCCCAGCTCCATATCACTATAAAAGTAATTTGTCAATTTTAATGCTAATAATATAGTGGTAGAAAGATAAACATGGAAATCCATTTCTCAAACGGAAATAAACTTGATATGTCAACATACAACATACCAAATGATTTACAAAGGAGATCTTCCAACAATTTAACTACTGTCAATAAAGCTGGCATAAGTGCAATTAGTAGGAGCTTATGTAAATTCACCTGAATGACAACATGAATCTCCTTTTTAAAGAAAAATAAAAGCTGTCTATTTCCCATGCATTTTTGTTATTTATTTTAGGAAATCTTACCATAACTCCTGTCACTTGTGCATAGGGGTTGAAAAAGAAGTCAACATCAATATATAGGGAGCTCCATCTCAGCAAACCAACATTTGAACAAAAAAAGTAATGAACTCAAATTTCCCTCAATCTGCTTAAGTTTTCTCCAGAATTTAGATATACATGACAGTGTATCAAGACAGCCCAGAGACTTGTAGTAAAACTAGCAAAAAGCTGGAGAATCATGAGTTATAAGCAGGGAGAGTCTTCTCCCTTGATTTCTTGGTTTTGTTCATTGCACTTGAGATCACAAGGAGTTAAGTTCCAAATGTTTGCAAACTTAAGCAGCTGTTTTCCTGACAACAGTGGAATTTAATGAAATCACAATCTAGAAAGTCATAGTTCAGCATTTCTGAAACACCGATCATCAAATGATGTGCAGAGAATGATTGGAACAGAACAAAGAATGCTCAGCTGTCCTTTAAAAGATTTTGTGTGCACACAAAAACCTAGCAACAGTACATGTGACTTTTAATTTTGAAAAACAAACCCAATCAATGAATGAGAAGTTACATTTGAGTAAGGAGCATGTTTAGTATATGTGATGCCATTCCCTCTAAAAACAGAGGGAGCTGTAAGAACTTCCAGCCTTCTTTATAGAATAGTTGCAAACTATCCACATTAGTCAAACTTTACAAGGTTGAAAAATGCAAAATGCTTTCCTTTAGATTGTACTAGGATCTAGCTGTAACTTATTTTAGTTTATTTTTCCCAGTCTTTATCTAACAACTCATAAAAAGCCATCAGTGAGTTCAACAGGATGCACATCTGGATTGGCATATTTTCAAAAGCAGAGAACCTTTAAGAGGAAGGAAATCAGAAAAGTTGAAAAGTATGTTATAGTGTCCTTTATTCTTTACAACTACAAATTGGATTTCAGACTAATATCCAATGTCTGAATTACTGCTGATTTTAAAAGGAGTAACAAAGGCAAATACCTCAGTGTTACATTTCTTCCCTAGAAATAGAAGAATAGGAAATAGAAAGCATTTTCCTTTCTTCCTAACTCTTCATATTTCCTCCCAGCTAAGCATACTTCTCAATGTTTACCTTCCTAAGCCTACATTTTCCAGTCTTATTCAGTCACCAAAAAAAGTCATAAAATTATTTCACTGACAATATAAACACGGTTGCTATTTACTGACGTCTTGATAACTGATATGTGCATAATCTGAAATGTCTAGTGTTTCTCAATTTTAAGCTAGAGTGTATATATTCCATAGCCAGAAAAATAAGCTATCATGCCCTGCACCATTTTTTCCAACTGGCTTTCCATAAATTAAGATTCAAAGATTCAAATCCACATATCAACAGCTACTCAGTTTTCCAAAGCCAATACATTTTGTTCCAGTTACTCTGATAGGCCTAAATTTGATTATGTCAAGAAGAAAGGAAAAAAAAGAAATGATAACCAAAAAACTTCACAAAACCCTCCAAACTAAACCAAACCAAACCAACAACAACAAAAGCCAAAAGACACACACACACACACAAAAGAAAAAAGTGAAAAAAGTGAGAGGTAGCCTCCAGGCTGCGCAAAATGGAGACAAGAGAAGATCCAGTTCTTTTCATCAAAGCAGTGTTTTCTTTTCTTTCTTGTACTGCTGCGTGCTTTTTTTCTGTTAGTTCTTAAGAACAAGATCTGTTCCCTTGCTACCTGAAACAGTGGACACAATAATAAATAAATACAGAGTACATATTTAACCATTTATCACATTTTATTGAGTTTATGTGGTAAGGTTTTGGTAGCAGGGGAAGGTTTGTCTGCAGAAGTGCTTTCTGTGACAAGACAGTAAAAGTTTCCTCCATGTCTGACAGAGCCAGTCTTAGCCAGCTCCAAAACAGACTTTCCACTTGCCAAAGCCGAGGCCATCAGCAACATTGGTAGTGCCTTTGTGATAACATACTTAAAAAGGGGAAAAAACCTGCTATGTAAGAGCAGCTGGGAAAGAGGAGTGAGAAAATGTGAGATAAAAGGCTTTGCAGATACCAAGGTCCGTGAAGAAAGAGAAGGAGGACCTGCTCCAAATCATAGAATCATAGAATGGCTCAGGTTGGAAGGGACCTTAAAGATCATCTAGTTCCAACCCCCCTGCCATGGGCAGAGATGCCAATTACTAGACCAGGTTGCCCAGGGCCACATCCAGCCTGGCCTTGAACACTGCCAAGGATGGGGCATCCACAACCTCTCTGGGCAACCTGTTCCAGTGCCTAACCACCCTCCTGGTAAAGAAATTCATCCTAATCTCTAATCTAAGTTTCCCCTCTTGCAGCTTGTAGCCATTTCCCCTTGTCTTATCACAGTCTGAGAATCTAAAAAGTCTCTCCCCTTCTATCCTGTAGTCCCCCTTTAGGTACTGGAAAGCAGCTATGAGATCCCCTCGAAGCCTTCTCTTTTTAAGGCTGAACAACCCCAACTGTTTCAGCCTTTCCTTGTAGGGGAGGTCCTCCAGTCCTTTAATGTCAGAACAGAGATTCCCCTGTAGCCCATGGAGAAAACCATGATGGAGCATTCACATTATCCACAATGCAGCACATGGAGGACCCCACTTCACAGATGGAGGACATGTCCTGAGGAAAGCTCCACCCCATAGAGACCACAAACCACCCATGGGCTCCTGGCAGGAGCTGCAGCTTATTAAGATGACCCCATGTAGAAATAGGTTTTCTGGCAAGACCTGTGACCCATAGAGGACCCATACTTAAGAATTCTGTTTCTGAAGGACTACGTCCTATGTTAAGGACATAAGCTGGAACACAGGAAGAGCATGAGGAGATAGGAGCAACAGAACAAAAGTGTTACGTACTGGCAGCAGCCCCCATTCTTTATTGTCCTGTGATACTAGGGTGGAGGAGGTAGAAAAGTCAGGAGTGAAGTTGAACCTGGGAAGAAGAAAGAGTGGCACCGGGGGAAAGCGTTTTTAGCTCTGTTTTATTTCTCACTATGTTAGTCTGTTATAATTGTTAACAAACTATTTTAATTGTCAAGTCTGTTTTGTCTGTGGCAGTTCTTGATGAATGGTCTCCCTGTCCTTATCCTGACCCATAAGCTTTTCCATTGTATTTGCTCTCCCTGTCCTGCTAAGGAGGGCTTGGTGAGCACCCGGCAGCCAGCCAAGGTTAACCCACCACACACATGTAGGCTTAAGATCTACCAGCTCAGATCTTTGGGATCTAAGGAACCCAGAGACTTGCAAATTTTTTTCACTCCCTTTTCTCTCACTCAAAGTATCTAAATGCTTCAGAAATTGTTACCAAGAAAACAAGTCAGAGCCTAATCACCTTCTCCACAACAGCATCAGCACTTTGCAATCCAGAAGTAAAAACTTAATTTCTTTACTATCTTTTTCTTGACCAGCAAGATCCTCCAGATAGCTAGAAAATAAAGCTATGTTTTAGGTCTATCTGGTTTACCTGAGTTCCTAACATTACCATTCTGATATCCGTGGACAGTATTTACCCAATATCACAAGTCCCACATTCACTAGATTATCTGGGGGTTTTTTTTTTATTTTTTCTATATTTTATTTTAGACATTAGCCATTCATACTTTGCTTCTTAGATAATCTTAGAGGAAAGTAGGCAGTTTACTCAAAGCAGCCTTTGATAGTGGTACTATCTCTGCTACTGTCGAAGCCCCAATAGATGGCTTACCCTCCCCCTCCTTTTAGACAAAGGACTGAGTTCGTTATCCCCTTGGGCTAAGTAAAGGTAAAAGGATACCGGACAACTAGTCTTAGGATTTCTTGATACAAAAGCGCAAAGCATGCAGTTCAAAACAATAGCTCGATGACAGCCACTTAACACTACCAAGGCAACAATTCTAGTCCTACACCAATACACAGAAAAAGAGAGAGAGAGGGAGGAGGGAGAGACAGAAAGACAGGCAAAGACAGAATTAAAAATTATATCACCACCCCTGGATCTACCTGCTGGCATCCTGTGGAATTCTCTTGATGTCATGTCTTTAGGCGGTGGGAGCTCATTATTAGCTCCTGCTGGTACTCATTTATATAATATTTGGTCCTAAATTTCATGCAAATGCATGATAAGCAGTTCCAAGTTCTTGCCTGCTTTCCAGAAAACTTCATGTATATGCACAAAGGGGGACAGTCTTACCTTCTTCTTCAACTTGATTCCAAGGAATTTTGTGCATACGCA
The DNA here is from genome assembly GCA_013399015.1 of Galbula dea. NCBI lineage: Eukaryota > Metazoa > Chordata > Aves > Piciformes > Galbulidae > Galbula > Galbula dea. The sequence goes on from VWZX01003435.1 coordinate 5,809, forward strand.
TGGTGGGTGGTCACAGTTTATTACAAGGAATTACCTGCACCCTCATGGTGATTTGGTGGAAGTTTGATTTGTTTATCTGGCTGTAAGTCTTTAGAGCATCTGCTTTTTGCTTACACATACCCTCTCTGTATCTGGATGTAGGTCTTCAGAACACCTGCTTTTTGCCTGCAAACCCTCTTGTGCATAGGCCTGCTAGCACAACAAAAATGCAGTTTTGCAAACTACTTTTTTTTTAACATAAATTGGCATACAAAGCAATAAATGTTGTAAGACAAAAATATCCATCTCATCTATCTGCCACAGCTACCACCCCATTGCTACAGCATGTTCAATTTGGCTGCACTATGCCACATAGTTAAAAATGGTCTGTGATACAAAAATGAGTAAAATAACAACAGAGCTTTAAGCTAGATTTGATAGGGGGAGGGACTAGAAAGATAGAGGGGACATCAATGCCTCAGGAGTCAGCAAAAGAATGCCTGTAAATCATCCCAAAGAAACTAGAGAGGGCTCCCTTCACAAGGTGACAAGGCTGAAAGCCCAGCTGAAGTGTCTTCACACAAACACAAACAGCATGAGTGACAAGTTGGAGGCCATGGTGCAATCAGAAAAATATGACCTGATTCCTGTCACAGAAACATGGTGGGATGATTCCCACAACTGGAACACAGCAACCGAAGGCTACCAACTATTCAGAAGAGACAGACTGCGAAGGAGGATTGGGGGTGTTGCCCTCTATGTCAGAAGACGGATAGACTGTGAAGAGCTGGCTCTGAGGAGCAACCTTGAACATATTGAGAGCCTGTGAGTAAAATTTAAGGATCAGACCAATAAAGGTCAGCTTGTTGTTGGGGTCACCTGATCAGTTGGAGCTTGCTGAGGAGGCCTTCTTGCTTCAGCTACAGGAAGCATTGAGCTCACTGGTTCTTGTCCTGACGGGGATTTTCATCACCCAGATATCTATTGGAAAAGCAATCCAGCAGGCTGCAAGCAATCCAAGAGATTCCTGGCGTTTGCTGAAGACAACTTTCTGGTCCAAGTTCTAGACAGACCAATCAGAGATGAAGCGTTACTGGACCTTGTGCTCACAAATGTGGTGAAACTCATTAGAGAGGTGAGGATTGGAGTCAGTCTAGGCTGTAGTGACCATGCCCTGATTCAGTTCACGATCTCAAAAGATGTAGGCCTGGCAAAGAGCAAAATCAAGACCCTGAACTTTAGATGAACTTTAGAGAAGTAAATTTCCTTCTGTTTAAAGATTTAGTGGATGCGGTCCACTGGGCAACTGTCCTTAGAGATAAAGGTACAGATCAGAGCTTGAAACTGTTTAAGAACACTCTTCATAGAGCACAAAAGATCTCCATCCCTCCAAGTAAGAAATCAGGCAAGGCAGGAAGAAAACCACTGTGGCTGAGCAAGGACTTGCGTCTCAAACAGAGGCAGGAAAGGCATAGGCAATGGAAGCAGGGACACATGACCTGGGGAGAGTACAGGGAAATGACTAGGATTTGTACGTATGAGAACAGGAAAGCCAAGGCACAGATGGAACAGAACTTGGCTAGAGACATGAAAAATAATAGATAAGGGTTTTATAAGTACATTAATCAGAAAAGAAAGGTCAGGGAGAGTGTCCTTCTTCTGATAAACATGGATAGATAAATGGTGACATTGGATAAGAAGAAAGCTGAGCTGCTCAATGAGTTTTTTGTTTCAGTCTTCAGTGGCAGGCAAGCTTTCAGAACCTATCAAGTATCAGTAGATCTAGATAAGTGTTGAGGGAGTGAGGGGCCTCCCACTGTAAGCAAAGAGCAAATGTGAAACTATTTGATGAAGCTGAACGCTAGCAAGTTTATGTGACCCGATGGCATACCTCCCAGAGTCCTGAGGTAACTGGCAGATGGAGTTGCAAGACCACTCTCCATCATATTTGAGAAGTCATGGTGGTCAGGTGAAGTCCTTGAAGACTGGATAAAGGGTAACATCATCCCCATTTTTAGAAAGAGAAGAAAGGAGGACCTAAAGAACTACAGACCAGTGAGCCTTGTCTCTGCGCCTGGGAAGATCACGGAATGAATTATCATGCAAGCCATGTTAAGACATATGCAACACAAAGATGTGATGTTAGAAAGCCAGAATGGATTCACTAAGGACAAAGAGTGCCTGACTAGTCTGGCGGCTTTCTATAATGTAGTGACTGCAACAGTTGATGAGGGAAGATGACTGATACAGTCTATGCAGATTTCCGTAAGGCCTTTGATACGGTTCCATACAACATCCTTATCTCTAAATTGGAAAGATATGGATTTGAATGCTGGACCATTAGATGGATAAGAAATTGGCTGAATGGACATGGCTAGAGAGTTGTGGTCAATAGCTCTATGTCTAGGTGGAGACCAGTGATGAGTGGTGTTCCTCAGGGCTCTGTCTTGGGACTGGTGCTCTTCAGTATCTTTACTAATGACATTGACAGTAGGATTGAGCGCACCATCAGCAAGTTTGCAGATGACACGAAGCTGAGTGGTGCACTTGATACACCAGAAGGACAGGATGCCATCCCGAGGGACCTAGACATAAGAACCATGTGAGGTTCAACAAGTCCAAGTGTAAGGTCCTGCACTTGAGTTATGGCAATCCTAGACGAGCACAGGGTAGGAGATGAAATCATTGAGAGTAGCCCTCTGGAGAAAGACTTGGGTGTCATGGTGAATGAAAAGCTGGATATGAGCCAGAAATGTGCACTTGCAGCTCAGAAAGCCAACCATATCCTGGGCTGCATCAGGAGAAGAACGACTAGCAGGTCAAGGCAGCATTCAGGGCCAGTCTGGATGTGGCCCTGGGCAACCTGGTCTAGTGGGTGGCACCCCTGTGTAAGGCAGGGCAGTTGGAGCTAGATGATCTTTAAGGTCCCTTCCAACTTGGGCTATTCTATGAATCTATGAATGAATCTACAAATGAATCTATGAAAAACACACCTTTAAAAGTGTTGATATCAGCTATCTATTCACAGAGTCACACAAATCGTCATCCAGCACAACTGGGCAGGCAGCAAGGGTACACACTGGTAGAGTGTGGCAGAAGCAAAAAGGAGAGTCAATAAGTAGGACAACCTCAGGCTTGTCTTTCCACTGAAGATTGCATGTTGTAAAACTACAGAATCTAAAACAAAAAGGAGGCCTTGTTTTAAAGGAAAGAGAAAATAGTAAAAAGAAGATTGAGGAATAGCAATATTAAAATCCAATAGCATGAAAAATACAGAGGACAATGAAAATATCCATTTTAGAAAATAGGTAGATAAAAATGTTCTTTTTTACCAAGAGGAGCTGGATTCTGATGTCAACACAAATCAGTTGAAACTCCACTGAAATCAGCATAATCTTGAAATCATTATTATTAGGTTGTTCCAGACAAGATCAAATTCCAGCCAGCTGCAAAGCAGTTCTGAAAATTCAAAGCAGGGTTACGTGAGAACACACCAAAGTCCTTCAGAAAATACAAATATATATATATACATCTGCAAAAAGAGAAATTCCATATTAAATATTACCACCCGAAAAAGGTATTATAACTAAGGTATCAAAATATTCTTTCGAATTTCTAGCTATCATCTATCCCTATCCAAATAAATCATGAACATTTTCAATTCTGTAATGTGATGAGCACATCATTAAAAATATTTGTAGCATTATTTTGCCCTTGGTGACTTTGTGAGTGTGCTTGACACAATGAATACACTGAAATTTGTAAAGGTTCAGAACACTCCAATGCTTCTGTGGCTGAGATGATTTTTCTATTAAGTGGTCTCTGTAATATTTGACTAATATTTTTAGCTAAATAAGTGCATTGATTTCTTAAGCACCTGCACAATTCCTGACTCAAACTATCTGAGATATTTTACCACACAGCTATGCCATACTTCATAGGAAATATTTTGTTAAATTTATGGTGGTCCAAAGAACTTTTTGTCCTGTATATTCATTTTAAAACTCCCTCCACTAGTCTAAAACACAGCATCAAAACAAACAGATCACAGACTTCGGGTTATTAAGATTTTTGGTTTAGTTTGGCTTGACTTTTTGAATATATTTGTATAGGATTTAAGACATATTAAAAAGCATAGGCACAATTAATTGATAAGATATATAATTACAATGCTAAGTATAGCACAAAGTATAAACATGCCCATTTGAAAATGCACTGTAAACATTATAATCTTTAGAAACAAAATTCTAACCTAAACAAATACATTTTGACAAACTCTATGTGTTGGTAACCCAGTGGTTTGTGTAAATCTTGGAGTGATTTACTTTCATTTTGAAACACCTGGTTTAAAGTTCTAGTGTGAATGTTTTGCACAGTGTAACTCAAAAACTGCAAACCACAAGAAGTCATGACTAATATGCAACACATAAGTGACAAACCTCTCCCCCCCCAATAGTATAAATGAAACGCAGTAAATCAAGAACAGATGCAACACGTAATAATTCAATCAAAACTGCCAAAAAATGACTAAATATAGTGAATTTAATTACAGCCTCTGCTGTGTCTCTAGACAGTTCAAGTATAACCATTAGCATACACCTCCTGATTTTTTTTCTCTGTTTCCATACTTTGGCCTGCTTTTCTTATTTCAAGTAAGATCCATGAAAAGCAACAGGAAGAACACAGAGCAAATACTATGGAAGAGGATGCCATGTCACAGCCATACCCAGCAGGTGGAAAGCACTACTTCTGAAAAGGAGAAAACTGGCAGACGAGGTAATAGAATCCCTTGGAGACAATAGTTAAAAACTTACCTGTTGAGTAACTTGCATCTTTTATGGCATTCTATCTGTCTCCATTTACTATTCAGAAAGCACTCTTCCAGGCCTGATTCACATGGTATACCTTCACTGTTGTACACTTGCCAGTCTCAAGTGGGAGAAATTCTTGGCTTCAGTAAACCCCTGCCATGGATGTGACAGAGCTGAAAGAGGACAACTTTTGTCAAATTTACACCTGTTGGTCACAAATCCATGGGAACGTGTTCTCAGAAAAATGTGGTTGTGCACATCATGTCTACTACTCAAAAAGGCATGCACACTTTGGGGCTGTGCATGTGATTAATGGCTCTGAGGCATGGTCAATGAAATGCAGCATGTAACAATTCAATGTATCTCCATGGAGCTGCTGTGCTAAACTGCTGTGATCACCTACTCTGGCTAACACATCACACTGAGTAAAGCACCTCCAAAAAACATGTTTTCACAGATGTGAAGATTTCTGCATTTTTTTCCAGTAACAAAATGTGAAATTGTCTATAGATTCATCTACCTGAAAGGGTGGCCAAATTTTCTGACTGTCTCCTAGGAAAAATTGACAGAAAATAATCCTCAAATCTCGCTTCCAGACAGACAGCACAGCAATAAAATAATGTGAGCTATTTTTTCTAAAAGAATGCCATATTATCTACTTATAAAATGGCTTCTTATCCCCTGAGTATATGTTTGACTATAAGGTAAGAAGCTGATGCTTGTTACATTAAGCATTTTTGCCTTGCCTTATTGACACATGTTAAATTATTCTGCTTTATGTCCACACTTAATAGAACAGAAATGCTATACGAATGCACACAGCTTGCACAATAAACAGGATGTATTAAGGGCCATTGTGTTGTTGGAAAGCCATGACATAGTGGCTGTTACTGAAACCTGGTGGAATGGTTCCCATGGTTGGAATGTAGAAATAGATGGGTACAAGCTCTTTAGGAAAGAAGGGCAGGGTAGGAGGGGAGGAGGTGTTCCCATCTACTTCAGACATCAACTGGAATTAATGGAGCTCCACCTGGGGAAGGATGATGAACTGGTTGAGAGCATATGGGTTAAGAATAAAGGGAAGAAAGGGGAAGGTGATTTTACAGTAGGGGTTTGCTACAAGCCACCTGACCAACAGGGTCAAGTACATGAGACCTTCCATAGGCAGGTGGAAGTGGCTCCATGTTCACATTCCCTGGTCCTCGTGGGGGATTTCAACCACCCTGACGTCTGCTTGAGGGACAACACAGTAAGGCGCCAGCAATCCAGAATGTTCCTGGACTGCATAGATGACAACTTCCTCCTTCAAATTGTAGAGGAAAGGTGCTATGCTGGACCTAGTTCTTACCAATGGGGAAGGGGTGGTGACCAACATAAGGCTGAGGGACAACCTTGGCTGCAGTCATCATGAAGAGCTAGAGTTCAAGATCCTCACAGCATCTGGGAGGATATATTCTAAGCTCATGACCCCGGACTTTGGGCATGCAGACTTGGATTGCTTCAGGTATCTGATGGCCAAAATACAAAGGGACAAAGCCCCAGAGGGAAGGGGGGCCCTGGACAACAGGTCAATTTTCAAGGATCACCTTCTCCGTGTCCAGGAGATAAGTATCGCAACAAAGAGAAAGGCAGGAAAGAATGTTAGGAAACCTGCCTGGATGAACAAGATGCTCCTGGGCACACTATATCATAAAAAGAATCTATACAAGGAGTGGAAGAAAGGACAACTAGAATGGGGGGCATAGAGGGAAGCTGTTGAGAGAGCAAGGGAACTGATTAGGAAAACTAAAGCTCAGTGGGAATTAAATCTAGCAAGGGAGATCAAGTGGAACAGTAAAAATTTCTATAGATACATTAATGCAAAAAGGAAGACTAGGGAAAGTGTGGGCCCCATCAGAAAAGAAACAGGAGAACTGGTGATGGGTAATATGGAGAAAGCTGAAGTTCTCAACAGCTTCTTCAGTTTAGACTTCACTGGCAAGGGCTCCCTCCACACCCCAAAGCCAAAGAAGATAATGGCAGGGGCTGGAAGATAGAGCTGCNGAGGGAAGCTGTTGAGAGAGCAAGGGAACTGATTAGGAAAACTAAAGCTCAGTGGGAATTAAATCTAGCAAGGGAGATCAAGTGGAACAGTAAAAATTTCTATAGATACATTAATGCAAAAAGGAAGACTAGGGAAAGTGTGGGCCCCATCAGAAAAGAAACAGGAGAACTGGTGATGGGTAATATGGAGAAAGCTGAAGTTCTCAACAGCTTCTTCAGTTTAGACTTCACTGGCAAGGGCTCCCTCCACACCCCAAAGCCAAAGAAGATAATGGCAGGGGCTGGAAGATAGAGCTGCCCATGGTAAAGGAAGATCAGGTTTGTGACCATCTGAAAAACCTGGAAGTTCACAAGTCCATGGGACACGATGGGATACACCCACGGGTAATGAGGGAATTGGTGGACAAGGTTGCTAAGCCACTCTCTATAGTATTCCAAAAGTCATGGCAATCTGGTGAAATCCCCACTGACTGTAAAAGGGGAAACATAGCCCCCATTTTTAAAAATGGGAAGAAGGATGATCCAGCAAACTATAGGCCAGTCAGTCTCACCTCTGAGCCTGGTAAGATCATAGAGCAGATCCTCCTGGGGGAACTGCTGAGGCAGAAGAATAATGAAGAGGTGATTGGGTATAATCAACATGGCTTCACCAAGGGCAAATCGTGCCTGACAAATCTGGTGGCCTTCTATGAAGAGGTTACGACATCAATAGACAGGGGAAGAGCAACCGACGACATTTACCTGGACCTGAGCAAAGCCTTTGACACTGTCCCATACAGCATCTTGGTCTCCAATCTGGTGGAATGTGGGTTTGATGGATGGACCACTCAGTAGATAAAAGTTTGGCTTGCCGGCCACACCTAAAGAGTGGCTGTCAATGGATCCATGTCCAAGTGGAGGCCAGTGACAAGTGGAGTCCCTCAAGGATCAGTACTGGGACTAGTCTTGTTCTACATCTTCATCAGCGACATGGACAGTGGCATTGAGTGCACCCTCAGCAAGTTTGCTGACCCCATCAAGCTTTGTGGTATGATTGACATGCTGGAGGGGAAGGATGCCATCCAGAGGGACCTGGACAGGCTGGAGAGGGGGGCCCATGCCAACCTCATGAAGTTCAACAAGACCAAGTGTAACGTCTTACATCTGGGTTTGGGCAATCCCAAGCACTGATTATCGGCTGAGGGGAGATTGTCTTAAGAGCAGCCCTGAGGAAAGAGACTTGGGGGTGCTTGTGGATGAGAAGCTTAACATGAGCTACCAGAGTGTACTTGCAACCCAGAAGGCCAACCATATCCTAGGCTGCATCAAGAGAAGAGTGGTCAGCAGGTTGAGGGAAATGATTCTCCCCCTCTACTCTGCTCTCCTGACACCCCACCTGGAGTATTGTGTTCAATTCTGGGCCTGTTTTACAAGAGGGATATGGGGCTGCTGGAGTGGGTCCAGAGAAGGGCCATGAGAATGGTGAGGACTGGAGCACGTCTCCTACGCGGATAGACAGAGAGCGTTGAGGTTGTTCAGTTTGGAGAAGGTTCCAAGGAGATCTTCTTGTGGCCTTCCAGTATCTGAAGGGGGCCTACAAGAAAGCTGGTGAGGGACTTTTTAGGAGGTCAGGTCATGATAGGATTAGGAAGAATGGTTGCAAACTAGAGGAAGGTACATTTAGATTAGACATTAGAAGGAAGTTCTTCACTGTTAGAGTGGTGAGACAGTGGAACAGGGTGCCCAGAGATGTTGCAGAATCCCCATCCCTGGAAGCTCTTAAGGCCAGGCTGGACGGGGCTCTGGGCAACCTAATCTAATGGAAGGTGTCCCTGCCAGGCAGGGTCATCGGAACTAGATGATCTTTAAGGTCCCTTCCAACTCCAACAATTCTATGATTCTAAATCTGCTACAAAAGATGTTTATTAACTGAGTGCCTTGGATAATGTGCAGAGGTTCATGATTTAACAGCTCCTTCAAACAGGTAGGCACACTGCTTGTTTAATAGTCTTGCTCAACATGCTTGTTCAACCCTTTGGTATCTGTGGGGTATAAGCGGTATAATTGTCAAAAACATCCCTACTTCATTAACCCAATTAATGTAACGTAGTAACTACCTAATCTACCACTTCTATAGATCAAATTGTTGCTTACGAAATATGTAACTTGCCACCCAATGCTGTGTGCTGTAGCTCTGCTTTCAGAAAGAGAACAGAAATACATCTAAAAGAAAAACAAAAGAAAAACTCACATAAGTCACAATGAAATTTCTTTAGTCAGTCTTAATGATTTTTCTTTCTGACATGAGTTTTCTGAAAACAGGTTTAATGGGAAACATATGGATTCATTAGTGCTGAAAATCAACCTCACTTCAGATAATTTATTTGCTTTCTAGAAAAAGCTATTTATGCATAAAAATTACACTCTGGGAGTTTTAATAACCGTCTTGCAATCCTCATAATGGTAAGCTGCATCCTGTAGCAAAAAATAGTCAACACAGGAGTGTTTCAGGAGCAGGATAAATGGAGGTTATTTACACAAGCAGGGCTAGCAGTTGCCAGACCTGTGGTGTTTTTTGGTTTTGTTTGTTTGGTTGATTTTTTTGTTGTTCTTCATTTGTTTGTTTGTTTCCTCTGCATAAGCTAAGCAAAACCAAATAGATATTTAGTAGACTAAATGTTTCCTTTTATAATAGGAAACACTTAAAAGAATAATAGTTTCCCATTCAAAAAACAAATGTATGGTGGCAGCACAAGATTCATAAAAAAACCCCAAAAATTTCTTATGTGAAGCTATTAAAATATTAAATATTTATGCTTTCAAAGCTTCATCTATTTCACATTCTTTAAAGTATTTTAGCATGATTTCATGAATATTTAATGCAATAAAAACATTCTTTTTCTGATCCTAGTGAAATATTCAACATAAAGAAAAATGTCATTTACACCAGATGATTAATGTCCAAGATTTCTGAATCAACAACCACAGAGACAAGGGAACATGAATAAAGGTGAAGTCTGGAGTCTGACATGGGGTTGTTGTGCTCTTGAGAACAGCACCTCTGGAGGTACCAAATAAGGATGCTGGCTGTATTACATTTAAAAACAGGAGGAGGAATGTGTTGTGGCGCTCTGTGGGGGGAATATGTATGTGCAGCATAATTCAGCATCACAGTGGCAGCAGTGCAAGGGAGTGGATGTGCTAGCTGAGCTGAACAAAAATGAACAATAGTGAAACAGATAACCCTTTGTGTAAAGGCAGGCACAACCCAAATTGAACAAACCAAGTGGAATTAGGACCCTGAGTGAAATATGCTCATTTAAAAGGCCAGTTCTCTCTGGAGATAGGTATTGCCTCCCTTTTCACAATATTGTAGCATTTACCTGGCTTCCTGGAAAACAAGAGTGTGTTATTTGCAGCTGCTGACACCAGCAGACAACACAAAATGCCCCCAAACTATCTCAGTATTTATAAAATGCTTGCTTGGTGCAGTCAGTGGCTTCATGATGAAAAAGCTTCAACAATGAGGCCCTGTCAGGTTTTTGGCAGAGACACATCTAAACACATAAAAACAAGTTTAAACAGTATCATTTGTACATAATTCCTTCTTGGCATGTGTCCTCAGTTACCACAATTTGCAGCCAGAAAACACTTACTTCTGCTTTTTTTTCACTGTGAAATAATCTGGCCAAAAGTGTATCTAATTCCCCTCTCCCTCAGAAGAGAAACAGCCTTGTCAAAGGCTGAGTTGTATGTGTGTTTGAAATATTTAGGTTTCCATTTACCACACAGCTGCACTGACTCAAGCAGCCCTGCCTGCTGCCAGACGCCTGGAGCTGCAGCCCTGCATCTGCCCACAAGCATCACGGATGGCCAGGTCTCAACTTCTCAACTAGATTCAACTTCAGCTCTGCTCTGGCTACTGATCCACTCCTTTTTCAGGAAATCCTGCAGAACACGTGCAGAAAAGCAAGCTGACACTGTGCCAAGAGGTGGAGTCAGTGCGGATGGAGGGGGAGAACAGCACAGAGCCATGAACGCTTTGTAAATGTGCAGTTCAAAGCTGATTTATGACTGGAAAACCCTCTTGGTGCAAATAGTTCGTAAAGCATATACCCCAAGTACTTGCCCACAGGGCCACAATAACATTTATGTAGCATAAATTAAAGTGTTTCAACCACTAATACAGTCTGGCTAGCTAATTCCTCTGGTTTTGGCAGTCTGACCTCTGCAACAAAGTACTGTGTTTGTGGTGATGACTCACAGTACTGACTGTGTTGTGTTTTAGAGTCACATGCACTCTTACGAACAAAGAGTGCTATTTGTTGAGCAGCCATAAAATATACCTCTAGAATATGTTTGGATCACTGCTAATTGAAATTTCCTTTTTATAGGAGCCTGATCAAAACCAGCTGTAGGAGTCAAGCAGAAACAGATTTACATATTACACTAGAAACCTGACAAATTCAGAGAGAAGCAGCTGAGCAAATGCCTATAATCACCAGGAGAGACACAAATATCACATGATGGCTTGCGAGTTCCCCAGAGGAAAATCCTTCACTGGATGTGGATTTTTTACAAACGTTTTTCCTTTCTGGTTTCCTCTTCAGTCAAATGTTGTATTTGTAGTGCCTTAAATTCAGAGAGACTTTAGAATTGCTTTTAATAATGCTGCAACTAGATCTTTTCTATGACTCCCTCCAACAAGTATGATCAGTTATGTGCCTATCAACAGAAAATCACCTGTGAGATGTAGCTGGCCAAATACAAATGTTGGAAGGAAGAAGCAACTGGGTAGCAATTCCTTGGTTTGTAAATTTTCCAACTATCAAGGTCGCCTGGTATTAGATTTCTAATTCTGCTCAGGCAGTGAAGTCTTACAGAATACCATATCTATCCTCTTTTAACTGTTACTGGTCAGATGACTGTCTTCCATTTTTTCAGATCCGGTTCTGTTCACAGCAACTGCTCATGGAGATCCAGACTTTCATAGTCTTCATGGCTGATTATGGCAGCTCATTATGCCTGTGAATAAAGCCATATACTTTGGGAAAGTTCTAGGTGTACTAAGCCATAATAGCCTATCTACATAGCATGCTACTGCTGTGAATAACTGAGCTCCTTTGTCTGCAGACAGGGTCCCCTTTGGAAACCAAATTTGGTTTCAGATTCTTTTTGACTTTCAAAGTCACAAATGTGACCCTCTGTGATGGCCCAATCCTCAACCTGTCCAAAAAGAATGGGTGGCAAGAGATTCTAAATTCCAGCTTAGTCAGCTTTATTACTAATATTCTACTTGTGAACTGTATAAAAACAAAGTGTAGAGAATACATTAAAAGACTATTACAAACCCAATAGTTCCTAAGACTTAAAATGTTTTCATTTTTGCAAACACATAAAAATGTCAAAATGCAAATCATCTTGTGAGAAGAAAAGAATCAAATGAAAGAGGATTTCAGTTGACCTATTGTGAAAAATTTACATATCCCAGTGTTGTCTCTTTCAAAAGATGTCAGTGATACACACCCTATGCTTAGCAAGCATTCCCAGGGCTAAGAAGATCAACTCTTGTTGACTGTGGTAAAAAAAGTTTGGTTTAAGAAAGAAAAAAATAAGTATTCTCATAACGTGCAGTGATAGTCGTGTTGCATTAGTAACCTCAGAAACCTCAGGTGTAACCAGAGCAAAGAGGACTCACAATATCCTCTCTACAGGTAACAACCTAAGCTGTTTGGCTACAGCAAAGAAAGGCAAGCCTAAACAAATCGTTGAGTGACAAGTAGAGCAAGAATGTGTCAGGTAAGCTGTGCAGACAATGCTTGTTCTTCTGGTTAGACAAAATAATTTAGTTCAGAGAAAATGAATACTCTTTTGGGTACCTAAAGCCTTCCTCAAGTGAGAAACAGACTAGGATGTACATTTTGGAGTGTCCTCCTTGAGTTATGCTTACAATGTTTTAATCAAGATTGTAACATCCTGTTCTAGTAAAGTGAGATCAGACTTGTTCTGATGTGATTTAAGTAAATCAGAGGACTTGAAAAAAATTGCTCTGTTGAATGACACGGAACAAAATAAAGCAGTGTTGAATAAGAAAATCTCCTTGATTGCTTGTAACACCATGTAGTTCTTAGTCCAATAGTGCAATAGCGCATAACAGCAGGGGTATATTTCTCATGAAACTGTGCTCCAAGGCTGATAGTGCCTTCTAAGAGATTTTGGAGAATATTCTACCATATTTTCATTTAATCCATGACTCTCTCAAGAGGGCCAGCTTCCCTACAGATGGAGAGCACCTGTCTTAGGGCTATTATCTTGCTCTTTGTTCCTCCTTAATTTATGCTGTATAGATAAAAAATTCATTTTAAGGGGAACCTCAGTGCTATCGGCAGAAATTTCACACAGACTGGTTCTTTTCTGTAGGCCTAACTCTTGAATGAGTTAAAAATAACTAAAAAAACAGGCTATTAAAACAAAAATTAATTTATCTAGTTTCACTTTATCTCAGTGAATTCCTAACAGCTTGTGAATACAAGCACAAAAAAATAAGCAGTTAAGCAATAAATTAATCAAACTTTTTCTCCCACATCCTCCACAAAGAGACAGGGGTGAGGAAAAGAATAGTTTGTAACAGTTGTCATCACAGCAGTACTGGTTATCACCAAGGGACTGTACATTTCATCACTATGATTGAAGAGAAGATGAGATGTGTTCTCATTCTCATTTATGAGACAATAGATATTTTATGACCATTGTATGTTTTTACTCACTTGGGGCAAGTCTGTAAATGTAAGCTATCTATATGTAGAAAAATCACTTCGGTAAATACTGTGAAAGATCTGAAGGGAAAGAATGGGAGATTTCCACCCCTTGCGTTTCCTAATGCTATATAAATGCAGGTTTGTGTATTAAAGCATTTCCTGTCGTGATGATGGTAAAAGGAGTGTTCTGAGTCTACTGTTGTAGGCAATTGTTTAGGCAACCAAAACCTAGTGGCTTCTAGATATGTTTGCTATACAATACACCTGCATGAGGAGCTGCCTCAGAGAGATTTGGGAGCCATTATTTAAACAAAATGGTGTTTTTCAATAGTTAGTTATTGTATTTTGCCAGGATTTGAAAAACAGTCTCAGTATCGATATAACTCTGCAGACAGAGCTAGATTGTCCATAGATTCTGATGTTTCTGCTTACATTAGCAGGAGTAGCACCATTCAGCCCAATCAAGAGTTTCTTGTTTCCTTAATCCTTCACCCAAGGTCTGCCACTGTATTACACTTACTCTTTCTTAAACCACTGCTACAATGACATGATGAGACCCAGTCACATATGCTGGAAATTATGACTTCTGCCATTTCCAGCATCTTACCAAACAGCACACAAGCTCAGAGGCTTTCAAATGCAGTCCAAAGCTGTCTCTCTTTCTTACACACTTTCTTAAATAAAAAGGAGTGGCAAAGTTATTTGATGGTTGCATTTAATAACTTTCCCATATAGCCCTATATCTATGGATTTTTTAGTTGATTTATTATACTCATTAACACTGGGTTTATTTAGAGAATATTAATTGTAACTTTTTGAATGCAAAAGCAGACATTCTTAGAAGGAAACCAAGAACTGATCAAATTGCAAGTGAAATAGTCAGCAATATTCTAGAGGTGGTAAATTTCACCACATCCATAAATAGTTCCATGTAAATATTGCATGAACAAAGCAAAATGTAGTTCTTGTTTCAAAGTAAACATGTCCTCAGGCAGAAGGATGAGTGTTGAACTTTCACAGTTACAGTGGCTGACTATATATTTCTAACACCTGACACAAAGAGTAAAGTAGTCATTATGACAGATTAAAATATTACATGTTGCACTCCTTAAAGACATGGATTTTAAAAAATACAATAAGAGACTCTCAATTTTTAAAAACCTTTTTTACCTTATACCATTAAGAAATTTATAAATTAGTTTGGTTTGTGAGGCTTTTAAAAACCTTTACACACCTATTTAATGGCATGTCAGGCTTGACAGGGAAAAGTGTCAGACTGATTTGACAAATGAAATATCAGAAGAGCATATATTGAGAAATCTATAGAGAACATTTTATTTTATTTTGGGGGTTTTTTATGCTAGAAGGGAAGATGTAGAAGCAGTGTAAAAAGAGCTTGTATAAGCTGTGTAAATTACATTGATTTTGTGCTATAATTCATTGGTGGTGTGCTCACATAAAACATATATATGTTGAAGGGGAGAATTTTATGTACTAAATGTACTTATTTACCACCTATTCTGATCTCACTAAAGCTTTTCTAGTTTCATAACCTTGACATACCAACCTCTGATGTAAAACCACGAAGAATCAAAATGCAGCCCTTGAAGTTTTATTAAAGCAAATGAAAGAATATCTATTCTAAAGGGTCATCACTTCTCACACTCTATTCTCATAATGCAGAAAAGTAGGTTTTCATTAGGAAATAGCAGATCTTTGTCTAGAGCAGACTGAAAGCTGGAGATCTATTGCTTTATAAAGTGTTTCCACCAGAAAGTTAAGTTAAACAAATTGAAATGCTCAAGGTAGGGAATGAAAGGCACAAATCCTAAACTGGGTGGAGTGGCTGACACACCGGAGGGTTGTGCTGCCATTCAGCATGACTTAGGCTGGAGAGTTGGTCAGGGAGAAATTGAATGAAATTCAATAAGGCCAAATGTTGAGGTTTGCACCTGGGAAAGACCAACCCCATGGATCAGTACAGGTTGGGGGCTGAGCTATTGGAGAGCTGTGAAGGGGAAAGGGATCTGGGGGTCCTAGTGGATGGAAGGATGAGCATGAGCCTGCGGTGTGTTCTTGTGACCAGGTGGGCCAATGGGATTCTGGGGTGTATTAGAAGGGGTGTTGTTAGTATGTGGAGAGAGGTTCTTCCCCCCCTTTACTCTACCCTGGTGAAGCCACATCTGGAATATTGTGTCCAATTGTAGGCCCCTCAGCTGAAGAAATATAGGGAACTGCTTGAAAGAGTCCAGCACAGAGCCACAAAGATGTTTAAGGGGGTGGAACATCTTGCTTCTGAGGAAAGGCTGAGGGAGCTGGGTCTCTTTAGCTTGGAGAAGAGGTGGTTAAGGGGTGACCTCATCTATGCTTTTAAATTTGTGAAGGGTGTGTGTCAGGAGAATGGGGTCAGGCTCTTCTCAGTGAAGCCCAATGACAGGACAAGAGGCAATGGCTGTAAGCTGAAGCATAGGAGATTCCGTGTGAACACATGTAGAAATTTTTTCTGATTTCAGGTGCCAGAGCACTGGAAGAGACTGTCCAGAGAGGTTGTGGAGTCTCCTTCTCTGGAGATATTCAAAACCCGTCTGGACGTGCTTCTGTGTGACCTGGTCTAGGGAATCCTGCTGTGGCAGGGGGGTTGGACTAGATGATCTCTTGAGGGTCCTTCCAAATCCTAACATTCTGTGATTCTGTGAACCCTAAGTGTATGCTGAGTGATGCTAGTGAGAAAGAATTTCTCCTGTCCTCATGTAGACAACTTATAGGACTTTTCAACTCTTCCATTTCACAGAATCACAAAATATTAGGAGGTAGAAACCCTTTTATTTTAAACTTATTAGTGAATGATGAAAACAAAGACTTTTAGCAACTTTATTGCCACTGTATGTACTAAGATCTTCAAATTCTTTTTCTGCCAACCTTTTGGTGACCGTTTGAAGTACCCACTATTCTGCTAGAAGACCACACCACATGCTTACGTTACCATCCATGGAAAAGGCTGCATCCAGCCAGGTTCCTGACACTGCTCATTAGCTAAGGTACTTATACTGTGGTGGGTTTAAAGACTCTTCCCAACCCCCAAGCACGGCAGTTAAAGGAGAGGTCTCTGAATTGGAAGGTAAAAACTAAATACTGCTTTAATAATAACAACAGATATAAATGAGACAAATAAAAACATATACAGGACCCAAAATACTGATCTGTCCCAATCCCAGCTTCTAGTCCCAGTGTTAGCTTCCAGTGGATTCAGCACAAACAGCCCAAAGTAGCAGCTCACATGGGCAGCCCAACACAGAGAGAGAGCACAGGTGGCTTCCAGCAGCAACCAAATCCAGGCAGAGGGAGAAGAGAAGAGGCTTC
>VWZX01003435.1:22976-42558 GCA_013399015.1 Galbula dea
AGAGGTCTCTGAATTGGAAGGTAAAAACTAAATACTGCTTTAATAATAACAACAGATATAAATGAGACAAATAAAAACATATACAGGACCCAAAATACTGATCTGTCCCAATCCCAGCTTCTAGTCCCAGTGTTAGCTTCCAGTGGATTCAGCACAAACAGCCCAAAGTAGCAGCTCACATGGGCAGCCCAACACAGAGAGAGAGCACAGGTGGCTTCCAGCAGCAACCAAATCCAGGCAGAGGGAGAAGAGAAGAGGCTTCCTCATGGTTACGAGTTAAAACAAAAGTCCCCCAGAGAAACCCAGCATTCCCCTGGCTTCACCCCCCTAAGGGTGGGGGTGGGTTTGCAGTGTCCTTGATTCAGGAATCTCAGGTTCCTTAAAGGGACAGTCCAGGCAAGGCGTGTGGGGGGAAAACTAATAACGGTATTATGTATGTGGTGGTGGAATATCTTCTAGAAAATACAGTTACTGAACAGAATTAATTCTGTTCTAATCCAAACCATAACATATACCTAAGCTCCAATATGTCTACTTCTCTCTGGAGCAAGGTTGAGGTACCAGCATGACACCTCACAGAAAGGACATCTGAGCCTGCTTGCATCTCTCTGCTTTCTCAGGAGCTCAGCTTGAAGTTTATTAATAAGGACAGTGTTTTCCAATCACTATTTTGCTTGACTTAAAACAGGAACTTGGGTACACAGCCACCAAAGACATCCTTCATGCCTTCATGCTGTTGGCTCAGTTGGATATATTTATGGAGTTTTCTGTATCAGAAAAAATAGATATTGCACAAGATGCTCATAATTCCTCAAGGTTCTTCATGTCTTTCTGTGACTATCAATAGAGAAGGTAAGGGAAGTACACATCAACATTTTGCAGATGCAACTGTATTCAGGCTAGGAAACTCTAAATCAGCAAACATTAATTACGCACATTCAAATTAGAAAGTAAAACATATTTTCATAATAATACAAAAGAACTGATAGACTGTTACCAACACTTTAAAAATCATTATTTAAAAATTATTATTTAAATTATTTATTAAGATACACATTTTTACATCTCAACTTCCTGTCAATAAACATGGAAAAGGTTACTCATTGTATTATAAGATTATTTTTTGAGGGACAGACTTCTGCCATTTTTATGACATAGTTTATTTCTCATAAATTCTTTTATCTAACGTATTTCGCAAATCAGACAGTTCTAAACAGATGAAGTGACTGATATGTATTTAAAAAACAGTTTTGAAATGTAGTCAATAGTTTCTGCATGATTCAACAAGGGAATCTCTAAAGAGGAAATATAATTTCTTAGTGTTCCCCTGAACTGTATTTTCATCTGCCTTTGTGATCAATACCAAAGTTTGCCCCTTTGACTTTGGGCAACTGAAATACCGTCCCATATTTCTCAATACATCTTCTTTATTAAATGTGAACAATACACCTAGTTTAGGAAAAAAGATGCCTTTGTGGATGAAATTCAGTCTTCTGGAATCATTTAGGAGTCACTATCCCTGTAGGGGTTTAAAAGACATGGAGATACGGTGCTGATGGACAACGTTTAGTGGTGACCTGGCAGTGATGGTTAACAGTTGGGCTAGATGTCTTAAAGGTCTTTTCCTATGGAAACAATTCTATGATTCCATTATATTTCTAGATGTTTACTAAAGTTCTTTAATGTCCTTTATAATGCAGCATTACATCATGTGACTGGGGATAGGGCTGGATCCCCTCTTCCCCCTCCCCTCCTCACCACAGGAAAGGAAAGGGAAACAAGAGAGAGACTTGTGTATCAGAAAACTAAACAGCTACAACTACTTTAATGAATACAGTAACAACAGATAATATGTGTATATATGTAAGTATATGTAGAACCAACACTGAACCCAATCCCCCTCTTGATGGTAACTATGTCACTGTCCCCACTAATACTGCAATAAGAGGCCTCCAGCAGCAGACAGGAGCTGGATTCAGGGGCTGGTTCCTGGAGCTGGGTTCAGGAGCGAAAAGCAAAGAGAAGCAGCAAAGATGGGCCCTTGAAAAACAGAAGAGCAGGAAGAGAGACAGAGGGAGAGACAGAGAGCAGAGGGAACTGCCCCTCAGCTCAAGCATGATGTATGTGGAATGGAATACTTAGTTGGTCAGATTAGGGTCACATGTCCTGTCGGCTCTTCCCTATATGTGCAGACTTTTACTCTGCACCCCCAATACGAGTCACAAAAAAAAGTCAGCAGTGGTCCTGGTTTACATACCAATCCTTGGCAGTAAACCCAAATACTAGGCCTAATCACCGCTGGAAGCAGGCAGGGTTTCTGAAAAACATACTGCCAGCTTCAGAAATGCAGTTACTGAGAGGAGCTTCATCTGGAAAACAAAGTCATTGAACAGAATCAGTTCTGTTCTAACTCAAACCAGGACACCTCATTATCATAATGAATGCTATACCCATTTAATGTTGTCTATTCCTCATTGCAGCATCTTGTGAAGCTTCATGGACGAATTATTAACAATATTTACCCTTGTACATAGAAAGTATTTTTTTTCATTTTGTTGTGTTTTTTGTATTAAATCGGGTTGGGTTTAGATATTTTTTTCAAACAGGAGGCAGTTATTTGAAGGTAGTTAAAGACTGCTATTTCTTACCAGTGAGGTCAGCGGTAAAGCTGTCAGGTGCTTTATGGTAGCAAGACTCAGCTGTGATGAGCCAAAGAAACTCCAGAGAAAAGACACTCTGGGCTTACAAGAACAGGCAGTGTAGAATATAGCCTTTTGTGTTTAAATAATGACATTATTGTCACAGTAAAAGCCTTTACAGCTGTTTCTAAACACACAGAACTACAGGTTGTTGTTTACATGTACTGTGTAAAAATGTTCTAAACCCCAATAAATCTACCCACAACAAACAGCTGGTATCTCTTCTTCCAGTGAAGGATGTCAGCTGTGAATTCCTGCTGACCAAATGAAGAGTTAATATGGTGTGGTAAATCACAGGGAAAAAGGGGAGATATTGCTTTCCTCAATACATAGTGCTCCAAGATAAGCTATGCAATTTATGGCAAAGAAAACTGCAAAAGCAGTGTAATTTCCTAGTGTCTGGCGAAACCATTTCAAGCCAAATGACCCTTCAAAATTCCATTGTAAACCTCTACCTTGCAGAAGTTCCCTGAAGAAACGTTGACCCACTGATCCTCCTTCAGTCAGAGACTACTCATTACACTCAATGTCAAGATTCCTAACTCCCTTTCATCTTCATTCGAAGCTTCACATGCTGACTCCTTGCTTGGTGCTGTTGATCTCTTCTGCCAACACCAATGCTCTTCCCAGCCTTTGATGTGTTTTCTTTTACATGCATAACCACAACTTGTACAACTGTAATAGAGCTTTTGTGGTTTTTCTGACTTTTTGAATGTAGAATGTGACCCTGAAGTGCTTGCATTCCTTTATTTGTGTAAGGAAACAAAACCTAATTGGTGACCTTCAGACACAAATTGAGAAGATGCAGCAACCAAACTTTCTTGTGTGTTAAATCAGAGGTCTCACACTGGGAATGTTTTTCTTCATAAGCATGCTCTCACTAAAAAAAGTAGTTTGACCTCATGCACTGAGAATATTGCTGAAGTCCAAAAATTCATGAGCTAATGATAACTTCTAGCTTACCCTAGTGCCTGCAAGAAATCATAACACCACTCATTATATCCTTGTGATTAGTAAAATAGGATAAGATTCACACAATTTTTAACCTAGGTTTGTTACACTGTCTCCCCATCAACACTAGCAACCATGCTATTTTTCCAGTGTTTAGAGACCCATGAATGAAGCCCACTAAAAATTATTGGGGAAACATTTTAATAACAAAGTAACATGATAACATTAATGACAGCTATACTCATGCATGATTAGCAGACATCCTCCCTGCCTTCAGGACATTTTTAACTAGCCTTCCCTGTTGTGTGGAATTACAGACAGGCCTTCCCATTCATTTTTGCTTCTGAACATATCCTGGTATAACACCTATTCCCCACTGCAGTTTACGGTCATGAGAAAAAATCTATTTGGAAAAACAGGACAGGGAAATGTGCAAATATTTGATTCATTAGGTTGAAACTAGTATAATGGGATGAGTTCTGTTGGTCTCATTAACAAAGAGAATTTTCTTTCTCCAAGTCAGCTGGAATAAAGGCAATCGTGTGACAATTTAAATGAAATGTAGCTATTTTATGTCGATCTTATTTCTGTCTCCAATGCTTACTAATCACAGGACTAATATCCCCCTAGAGGGAAAAAAAAAGATGAATGAACCCCCTCCCAAAAGAAACCCCTAACAACAAAAAAATCCAACCCAACCAACCAAAACCAAACCAAACCAAAACACACACACACAAACAAATCAAAACAAAACAAAATTAAAGAAGCTCTTACATATCATGTGTAGTCCTGACAAAAATGTTGTTAAGGCTAAATGTTGCAGCTCAAGAGAAAGGGTATGGTTAAAGAAATTATTTATATTTACAGATGCAAAGCATTTACAGATGCAAAGCATTTACAACTATTTTTCTTTTCTTATTGAAAACCAAGGAAACAAGAGATACTATGTAAATTTGTTGCATTTTTTCTGAATATGATGTGGATAATTATAATTACTGAGCTTTTGCTTTTTTATGTAACACTCTAATATACTGTTAGATGAGTGTTCAGATCAAATACAAGGTATGACAAAGTTGAACTGTGTCAACATATTCAAGTACTATCATAGGCATAGGCAGTTTCCAAAAATTCATTTGCCATATAAAAATCTTCCTTGTACTTAAAAAGAGTAGAGTAGTCTTCCACAGACACAACTTTGAATTTTGTTCTTGTTTCTAAAAGGTGCATTTTCATGGACATGATGCAACATAGAGCATCTAATAACTGTTTAAAGATGAGTGTGATTACAGTTTGAACTAAAATGAAACTAAACACAGATTGTAGGTTGTTATAAATTTGTAAATCAGCCAGTTTCATTAAAAAAATCTTTAAAGTTCATAAAACTGCTTATCCTTTCAGAGGAGTTAGGGATGATTTATGATCCTGTATCAGAACTCGTCTTAACATTTTAATGTAAAACATGCCAAACAATGCTATTTCTTTGCAGTCATTGAAAACTGACAAATATTTCTTGAAAAAGACCAGTAAGTTTTGTCTCTTTTCAGCTAAAAGCTTTACCAAAATTATCTGAAAATTGAGTTCTCCTAAGTTATATATAATTTCTGTAAGTCATCATTATTTTGTAAATAGTTCATAAAATATGTTGTGTCTTTGATATATAAAATCAGAGGTGCTTTGGTTATTTTCTTTTGGATGTACTATCTGCACAGATGATTTAATCTTCCTGACTGAATGAAAATGATTCTTGGATCTTGGTCTTGGATGGACCAACCTGGGTTGGTGCTGTCCTGGATGCAATACTTAAAAAACTAGGAAGAACTGACTGGGGCTGTGACAGTGAATAGGAGCCAGTGAATGGAGGAGTTCAAGATCCTGGGAGTGGTTAGGAAGGCAAGTAACCCTGGATCTCACCAAACAAAGCTGTGACTGATTCAGCAAAAAGGCAAGTGAGAGGCCTTCTGAAGGGTGGAGGAGCTCAAAAGGGTTAGCAGGCCTTTAAATATAATCTTCTTCAAACACAAGAAAAGTCCATGCTGGTGTTCAAGTAAAAAGCACAACAGATAAAGCAGGAGGCCATCATAGCTAAGTAGGGGATTCATGGCAAAACAACACACACAAAAAAAAGTGTATACTGTTGGTAGGAATTAGGACAGATTATGAAAGAGGATATAGAAACACTTCTGAGGTGTGCAGAGATGAGAACAGGAAAACTGATACTAAGCTAGGGCTACCAAGGGGTTCAAAAAGCAACAAGAAGTGCTTCTGCTGCTATGCAAATAGTAAATCAGACAAGGGTTTACCTGCTTGCCAAACTCATTGAGTAACAGCAAAAGCAGGCAAAGCTGAGGTACCCAATGTCTTCATTATCTCAGTCTTCACTGGCACTCTCCTCAGGCATTTTGGCTCAGAATCAGTGATCAAGAAGCAGAGTTCCAGTATCAGAGGATGTTCAACTTCAATGTCCTAAGAAATCTTGTCCCATAGAAGCCTTTTGACCCTAATGGAATTAGTCAGAGGGTGAGTGAGCAGGCTGATGTCACTGTAAGGCCAGTCTCTGTCATCTTTGAAATGTGGTGGACCTTGAAGGAAATACCAAAGACTAGAGAGCACCAGATGTTAATGCTTGTTTTTGAAAAAGCAAACAAACAAACATAAAAGAATGAACAAGTTCTCACACGAACAATATTATCATGACAATAGCTATGCAAACAGAGAATGCATGTAAAAAGTGTTCTGTATATGAGGATGAATGTGAAATAATTAACAGAGAAAGAAACAGTCGCTGAAGTGCACTTCAGGTATTAATGATGTCTCTCATTAACATATATTGTGCAAAGATGTGACAAGGCAATCACAAAGAAGCCCTTAAAAATGATTCTACTAAACAAGAGGCTTAACACCTTCAAGATGACTTTTGTAATATTTTTTCAAGTGAAGAAACAAGTATCTGCACAAAAGGAGTAACAGAAACAATCTAAAAGGTCTAAAAATGAAGACTCCATTTGGACTCAGCTATGTTTTTTCATGTGATATGTTTGTTGACAGTGCTGAATAAAAAAGAATAGCCTCTGAACCCCAATGCCCCAAAGGTCAAGGTTTTAGTTTATCTCCATTAGAAAATTATGAGTCTGACATTAGATTCAAACCAAAAGATTTTGTTCTTATACTTTGGGGACTGTTCACAGTAAAGGTTTTTGTTTCAGCCCATTTCTAATATTTATGTAGCCTACATTGTAAACATGTCACACTCTTAGGAAAAGTTACTCTGTTACTCTGTGCAACTCAGTCTTTTCAGAGAATCAGAAAGTTACATCCACGTGCTTTGTAAAAGGTAGTTTGTAAATTACTGGTGTAAGAATTTGAGTAGTTGTACTTTATACTGAATTGACAAAACAACATTAAAAAAGAATAATTTTCATTCTTGAACATGTTAGTTTATAACATTTGAAGCTATTACTTTATAAAATCATTTTTATAATTGTCTTACTATAGCCATGTGGGTCTTGGTAGTTTTGGGGGTGTTTTTTGTGTGTTTGTTTGTTTAAATTCTAACCTGATACTTGTTGTAAAAAAGAACAGCTTTACACAATTTGGGCTACAAAAGACCACTAGTCTATAGAAAGGTTTTAGATAAAAAGGAATAATAAAAAAAAAGGAAGATAATTTTGAGTTCTGTCAAGATTTAAGTCAGAAAATTGGAAAGCAACAGAATATGAACATTAGTTTTTTTAACTTTAATCTTTAGGACTTGGTTAAAGATTTATTAGTGTCCATTCAAAATCTTACATAATTTGCCAAGGAAAGGTCAGGAAAATTCACACTTACGAAGTATATGTTTCAATTAAACAATGGACCCACATATAAAGAGGATCCAGCAAAATGAAGCACAGGAGCACACATTAGGTTAGTAGTGTCTGATGTCAGAACTGAAAGATAAGATTGTGCAAAACATGGAGTCCTTCAGGCTTAAGGCAAAAAACCACAAAACAGCACACTACAACTGAAGACAGTTCCAAAACATCATCTGCATCAGAACATAGGTGCATATATATATATATGTGTTGGGAGTACCACAGCAAGAGACATTGGCCCCATTCAGGTCTCCCTATCATGCCCAACCTCATAGCTGGAAGCTGCTTTGGTCTTAGGTGTGGTTCGAGACCCATCTGCTGAGGAGACCTCCTTGCTTATATGGCATCATCAAACAGAGTTTCCCTGAGATCTGGTGTCAGGACTCATGTGCGCTTCATCAAGCCCATCCTTCAAAACAGTGGGAGGCTGGCTGCCATGGGACCTGGCATGGAGCAGTCTTGATTCAGAACTATTTTCAACCTGTGTAAGAGTTGAATCTTCTTGTCTTCTGTGGTAGTTCCTAAGGTCTACTTTCAGTTGGAGGAAGTAGTAGATTAAAGAAATTAATCTAGTGCCTGTGACAGTAATGGGTTACATTGGGCATATTAGACTATACTACAGTACTTTGTCAGTTTGGATGCGGGATTTACAGCTAAGAGAGAGGCACATTTTTCTATGGCATGAAGACACAAAAGATAAATAGATGTAGTTAATTTTAAAAATATCCTTAATATTAAATCTGTAATATTTTGTAAGAGAACTTCATTAGGATCTGTAAGAGGTTGATAGATTTTTTGCACTTGATCATGTAGGAATATTAAAATTTCAAATATATATTTTGAAACAAAAATAATTTCCAAGTCACATGCTGATACATCTGAGCAGAACTCTAAAAACCATCACAGCACTAGCATAGTGAAATTGACCCTTTTTGAAGAGGTAACCAACAGAACTTGACAGAAATGTGTTTCTGTATTAAATTCTAGAGATTAACCTGAAACCTTACAAATCTTACACTAAGGCCTGAACATAGTATGTTTCATGTAAGACAAAGGTAGTAGATACGGATTCTGATTCCTGCATTTTGTAGAGATCAGGAACCCTGTTATGAAACTATAAAGTCTATTTGTATAATTATCTTCTAAAATTATGGAGATTCATATGAACACCTCTAAAATAATACTGAAAATTATATAATAAGGTGTATTTGAATGAATGTATAATACTTCGCAGATTTTATTTTGCATGCATTTATATACATGACAACACATACATATAGGTGTGTTTATAGACACATGATGTGATGGCTAGGGAGACTCCTACAGACTGAGTCCAATTAACAGCCACATTGTCTACATTTGCAACAGCTTTGGATTTAATTTAACAGTTTCTCCTAATTTAGCTCGTAAGAGGGGGACCATAGCTAATGAAACTAAAAATATGAATGAAGATAGGCCATAATTATATGTATGCCTCAACAGAATCTTCTGTATGCAGTAAGATGCCCCAGCAAGTTGAGTGGTTATTCTGTGCAGTGCTTTGGGAAGGCACTGTTCAAACAGAAAAAGCTCTCAGCAGGCAGCTCTGCAGCTTTGTTTGCAACTTTTGGGTAGAGCTGTTTCCTAGTCCTATCCATCACTATAGTTTTACTTTCTGAGGTCTGTTCTGCATTGCCTGCCTCACAGGCTCCATCTAACTAAAGCTGCTTGGTGAAATGGAAAAACAAGTTTATTATAATTATACAGGGAACACCAAAGGAACTGAAGGAAGTGAAACAAAACCTGAATAGAAGAAGCATCATCAATATAAACATAAGGAGTTTTACCACCTGCTTTAGGGAAGAAATCTTCCAGTGACTAGGAAGGAAATCAGTGAGGCTGAAAAATTACTGAAAGTCTAGATAAATCTTCCAGGGTGTCAGAAGCAATGACTTGGGATGTACACATATCATACAGGACTTCCTCAAAGGCTGGAGGATTGAAGATGGAGTACAGGCTGGTAATGTGGTAAGTTTTAAGAAACATATGCTAAGCAAATTTAATCTCTCCATTAAGCCCTCCAGATTTTCTCTGAAATATTGTAAAAGGTGTAGTTACATTATTCAAGGACAGTGATTAAGCATAAATTTGCTTCTTAAAATATAAAAAATAATGTAAGAAAACCAGGAAAAACATCACCTAGCCATTGGCTGAAGACTCCTTCATATCACATCAACAATTACTCCTCTTGTAAGAATGGAAAAGTGGTATCATTCAACTGAGTGGAAACAATAAGCAAAGCAACATCAGAAAATGTCAGATAAGTAACATGGTCAGATTTAGACTAAGACTGATGACTGATGTTTAGAGTAAATAAGAACATGATGGTCTGAAAAAAAAGTGGAATTCAAAGGTAAAAGCCTTGAATTCAGGCTGAAAGCAAATATAATTTCAATGCAGTCTAAAACTTGTTCTCAAAAAACACCATTGTTTAGGAAATCCTCCATGCTATTTGGCTGAAAATCAGGCCCAGCTCGAGGAAATGGAAAATTGGATGCTAAAGTCAGTTTTGAAAATCCTGGCTCAAATCTCTTCCTGTTTTTCTGAGGTGGTGACCTCAAAAAATTTCAAACAGTGGGATAAAAGGAAGAGATTTAGGTATTTTACACTTGTGGTTTTGTAAAATGGGATCTAGTGTAAGTGATAGAATTACCTGATGAGGTTCAATTATATCTACTGCAATATCATAGTAGAGACACTTGCAGTTTCTATTTTTCAAGACGGTACTGAGTTCCTCATTTAAGGTTCTCTGAGGCACATTACAGTCATCCGCTATTATATCTAACTAGAGCTGACAACAGCAGCACTAAAGATGCCCACATACTCTACTCACAGGGGATTTTGTGTGTAAGGACAATTTTCAAGAAATCAGAACTTTAACTGAACAGATGTCTGAATTTCTGTGGTATATTGAAGATCATAGGTGTTATTCATTAAGGAGATACAATTCATATCTCACCTATTTTTGACAATTTTACTTGTAAATTGCTGTAGCCAGTTTTGAGTGCCAACCACCTTGCCTTCCAAAGGAAAATCTTCTCTGTAAAAAGGCGGAAGAGTTTTCTGTTTCTTGTGCCATTATATAAAATGCAACAATAACAAGATAAAAGGAAATTAAACAATGTCACCAGAGATGACAGAAAAGCAGACTGAAAAAAAATAGACAAAAATTAAAACTACCATAAAACATATAAACATTTTAATAATATTTTCTGCAGGATTACTTTTTTTAATACAACAAGCCAGAGGATCTTAGAATCATGGAATGCCCTGAGTTGTGCCCTGGTTTGGGCTGGAGCAGAAAATATAATATTATAATATTTGGAAAGGACCCAGGAGGATCATTGAGACCAACTGTTGTTTACATACAGGACAACCCCTCCTTCCTACTTCTCTGGGGACTCTGTTCCAGTGCTCCTCTGCCCTCTGGGTGAAGAACCTTTTCCTAGTATCCAGCCTACACCTACTCTGGCACAGGTTCATGCCATTCCTTCTGGTCCTGTCAGTGGTCACCAGAGAGAAGAGATCATCTCCTGCCCTTCTGCTTTCCCTCATGAAGAATTTATAGACTGCGATGAGGTCTTCTCTCAGTCTTCTCCAGGCTGAACAAATCAGATGACTTCAACGGTTCCTTATATGTCTTCCTCTATGGACCCTTCACCATATTTATGGACCCTTCACCATTTTTATGGACTCTTTCTAACAGCTTATATTATGGAAACACAATGCTTGAGGTGAGGCAGCACCAGAGCAGAGTGGCACTACCACCTCCCTTGGCCAGCTAACAATGTAATGCTTGATGCACCCAATGACTCCACTGGCTCTTTTGGCTGCCAAGGCAGACTGTTGACTCATATTCAACTTGCTGTCAGTCAGAACCTCCAGATGCCTTTCTGCAGGGCTGCTCTCCAGCTGCTCATTCCACAGTCTGTATGGACATCCAGGGTTGCCTCATCCCAAGCGCAAAATCTGACATTTGCCCTTGTTAAATTTCATATGGTTGGTGATTGCCCAACCTTCCAACCTGTCAAGATCTCTCTGCAGGGCTTCTCTGCCTTCAAGAGTGCCAACAGTTTCTCACAGTTAAGTGACATTGGCAAGCTTACTTAGCATAACTTCCAACCCTGCATCCAAGTCGTCTATGAAGATACTGAAGAGCACTGATCCTGATACCTGTGGAACCCCACTAGTGACTGATCACCATCCTGATATAACCTCATTTATTATAAATGTTTGAGTTTGACCCATTAGTCAGTAGTTCACTCATCACATTACCTACCTGTATACTGGAGATTTTGTTCAGGGGAATACTGTGGGAGACAGTATTGAAAGCTTTACTGAAATCCAAAAAGGTTACATCAACTTATCTCTTTTGGTCAACTTGGTATGTAATCTTGTCAGAAAAGGAAATTTTGTTAAGCAGAACTTTCCCTTCATAAACCCGTGTTGGCTGTGACCAATGACTGCATTGCCTTTCAGATTTTTTTCAACAAATCCCAGGATAATTTTCTTCATAATTTTACCACATACAAAAGTAAGACTAGCAGGTCTGTAGTTACGAGGGTCATCCCTGCTGCCCTTCTTGAAAATAGGGGCAATATTTACTAGCTTCCAGTGGATTCAGACCTCCCTTGATTCCTAAGAGTTCTCTCCCCCTGTGTTAGCTTCTCAGTTACACCGATTTGGGAAAGCTTCCTGCACTTTGACGGTGCAATCCTCTGCTGTAGAGAACCCCTGCTGGGGCAGAATTGCCTGGGAGACTTTGTCGAAACAGTGGTAACAATAGCTTTAAACTGCCCCCTTCATTCATGATGCAAGCATTGCTATGGGATCATATAATGACATAAGATCATGTTTCATAGACTTCTGTTTCTATGCTGATAATATTCTTGAGTTTTAAACACACAGGCACTGCAGTCACAATAAGGTATCAAAATCCTAATAAAGTATCCTAATACCTATCTATATAAGGTATCCGTAATACCAATATCCTGCAATCCTAAGAAGGTATCAAAACTTACTGGCGTCCGTCTATATTGAGATCTTGCATGACAAATGTGCAATGTTGTTAGTAAGAGCTGAAACAATCTTTGAGCACAGTTGCATTCACTGCTGAATTAAATTTGATCACATTAAGCGGCAGCTTTCTCAACAACAATTTTGTATGCATTATTACATTATGTATGTGCTGTAGTTTGTAAGAACAAAATGGGAAAAAGACCCACAGTCCCAGGCTGTATACTCTCTTTAAGTTCAAATCACAAAAGAAAATCAAAATTAGCAGCAGACTTTGCTACCTGCCAGTTGATGACTTCAAGCTTGAAAGAATTCGAGAAAATTACAAACAGTAGCCAGCTTAAACCCTCTAGCAAAAACTGAATACATCCCCTCCTCTCTCCAAATTGCGCAAAACCTCATTTCTAATCAAATATCTATGATACATCACTTCACAGAATCACAGAATCACACAGAATGTTAGGAGTTGGAAGGGACCCTGAAAGGTCATCCAGTCCAACTGCCACAGCAGGACTCCCTAGACCAGATCACACAGAAGCGCATCCAGACGGGTTTTGAATATTAACAGAGAACAACCTTAAATTACAACAAACCATAAAATTAACAAATAAAGAAAATTATCAGTAAACTCTTATATATTGTACAAATTTACTCCATGTGAATTGCAGAAGTCTTGGAGGTTCAATTAGCAACAAGTAACTCTAATGATTGTGATATCATGCCGTAAACTACTTAATGGGTCTTAATGAGTGAAAAAGTTCACTGGAAGTACATATGTATTAAGAAATCAGTGGAGACTGTGGCACTTAAATGAATTTGAGAGTATTGCTTTCCAGAAATGTGGTACTATTATGAGAAAATCACATTTTAAAAATAATAGCAGCGGGGTTTTTAGCCATCTACCTGCTTTATGAATCTTCTTGTCCTGCAGGACTCCCAGTGGAAGGGTGAGAGAGGTAGGGATGGTGGCACAGTAATGAGAGAAGAAGCCACCGAGTGAGCTGGAAGCATGCAGAATCGTGACCACACTCACCCCACAGAGCCTTGCTGGTCAGAGGCTTCTGCCTTCCCATGACCCTCATCCATCCCTCTGGAGGAGTGCACCTGCTGTCCCCTAACAAGGGTGCCTGATGGCATTTAAAACACCAACTGTGAAACTTTCAATAGGGTTGAACTGGCCATATCCAGGAGTGGTCATACATTGACTGCTCCATCCATAGGAGGAAAAGGGCTTTGCTACAGGACCTAATTAACAGCAGTAGTCACATTAAAAAGGTTGTCTTATGGCTGGTTATAACATCATTCTCCACTTGAAATAGAAGAAATATCCATTCATTCAGCCTCTCCAAACACCTGGAAATGTGAATACTTCAGCTTTCCCAGGGGTTCATTTAGTTGCAGCTCAGCAAAGGCTGTGTGGACATGGTGCTTGAGGACTGGTATGCAGTGTGAAGCAGCCTCATTTATTACTATCCTTTCATTCTTGAAAAAGACTCCAGTATTTTGGTCAAGGGAACTTGCCTGTTCTGTGCTACACAGCTACTTTTAAGCATTCAGTTTGAAACAAAAATGTAGTTACTCTGTCACCCTTATAAAGTAAGGACAGCAGAGGCATTATAAGGCCTATCATTCTTAAGCGTTTTTATCTTGTGCTTCAGAGGAAGTCCTGCAAATGTATGCATGCTTTATTCCCCCTTCTTAAACATCTGTTCAAGTTTCTTTGCTGTGTTAAGCTCACTATCCCTCATTTTCAAAAAGTCACAACTCTAAAAGTACTATAGTTAAAAAGAAGTCTTCAAAAATATTCTGAGAATATTTCTTCCCGAACCCAGCATAATTTTCATCAAGAAATGCTCATAAGTATTAAAAAAAGGCAAACATAGGCTCATACTCTATCATACAGTCTAAGAAAATGCTGAACGTAGTGATGGATGGAGTAACAAATCTAGATTTAAGTAAGAGGAACATCCCAAATAATCATTTTAAACTTCTTGTTTATTCTGGTAGGCAGTAATAGGATTTAAACACAGAGTGCTGCCTAAACCGTAAAACACACCTAAGTGCCAGGGGAAGTAAACTTCACACTACTCAATGCAAATCAAAAGTGATTCTTTTTTCTCCCCCTCTACTCTGCACTCGTGAGACCCCACCTGGAATATTGCATCCATTTCTGGAGCCCCTATTACAAGAGGGATATAGGGGTGCTGGAGAAAGTCCAGAGAAGGGCCACGAGAATGGTCAGAGGACCGGAGCACTTCTCCTACGAGGACAGACTGAAAGAGTTGGGATTGTTCAGTCTGTAGAGGAGAAGGCTCCGAGGGGACCTCATTGTAGCCTTCCAGTATCTGAAGGAGGCCTACAAGAAAGCTGGTGAGGGAGTTTTTAGGAGGTCAGACAGTGATAGAACTAGGGGAAATGGGTGTAAGCTAGAGGAAGGTAGATTCAGGTTGGGTATTAGGAAGAAGTTCTTCACTGTTAGGGTGGTTAGACAGTGGAACAGGTTGCCCAGAGAGGTTGTGGAAGCCTCATCCCTGGAAGCTTTTAAGACAAGGCTTGATGGGGCCCTGGGTAACCTGATCTAGTAGATGGTGTCCCTGCCAGGCAGGGGCATTGGAACTAGATGATCTTTGAGGTCCCTTCCAACTCTGACCATCCTATGATCCTTTGATAATTAGGATCACTTCATCTTTTATGCAAGTAAAGGAATCTGAATCTATTTCCTTCTGCCTTACTTCTTTCTGCCTCCTACCATCAATTCTTTGAACCATTTTGATCAAAAGTGTGGTTTAAATTCTTATCATATGCTTTCGCAATACCTACTTTACACTTACTAGTCATTTCTAAGCTGCTTCTAAACGAAATAGAGGGCAACCATTTCTGACAATATCTTCCAGAAATAGGTTTATTGTCAATGTTTAATCTTGCTTTCTCTTTTTCCTTATCTTCTCTATGGTTAATTATCTTGTTTTCTGCCTTGTTATTTCTTTTTCTAACCATAGCACTTTACAGCCTTGCTTTCAAGGCTGTATTTTATACACTGTTATCATCTTATATCTTCACACTGCAGATACAGGAAGTCTTTAGAGTAGATGCTGTGTCTTAGCCATTACAACAAATTTAGTGCCTAGTACTTTACAGCTTTTGTCCTGTAAACACTTTATCTTAAACGGACAGCAATCTTCATATATATTTTTATTCTATAATGTCTTATGACTAACAAAAGAACATCATGCCAATGCATGCAAAGTATTTAGAACAATATCAAATATATTTTATTATAGGTAGAGTCACGTATGTGTTAATGATTATCAGAAACTACTCGCTAGACCTTCAAAATAATACTCTCTCAATACAATGACATAGGATTCCTGTAAGTCTTTTCATTTCTGCCTCATTGTAATTATTTATTTTCCACTTATTCATCTGCATTCTTTCTTAAGTTACGATCAATTCTGAGTAAAATATTTCATGGAGGCCCTTGACCCCCAATCAGGGCAACGAAGGAGTGGAGCTGGACATTAGCCAGCTAATCTGTGAGCCAGTGACAGCAGCAGCAGCAGCACAGCCCATGCAGGGACCAAGCAGGGACCAAATTCGAGCTCCGTGCCTCTGCCAGGACCCAGAGGCCCTCAACCCCCAATCAAGGCGAGGAAGAGGCGGAGCTGGAATCACCACAGGAGAGATGTAAAGAACTCTAAAGAGTGCGAGTGACCCGGAGCTTGGCAAACAGGTGCAGGCAAACAGGGATGAGCACGTCAGTTTGCACGTCAGTTCACACAGGCAGGGCAAGCAGGTGGGTGAGCTGTAAGGGCAGGATGCGAGGCACTGCAACTTACTCAAGGAGAGATGGTGGCTACTAGAAGGAGGAAGGCTGTGCTGCCAGCACCCACCAAAAGGGATAATGGCATCCAGGTCACAGGCTGTGAGGAATGCCACAGGCTTTCACTGGTGGCAGGGGGTAATGCTGGCTATGGCTGTGTGCAGTGTAAGCAGGTTGAGGACCTACTTCTCTGGGTGGCGCAGCTCCAGGATGAAGTGATGGAGCTCAGAGAAAAGGTGAGTAGGTTGAGAAACATCAGGGAAAGTGAGAAGGAAATTGATCACTTCCTCAAACTGGTCGTTACAAAAATGGAACAGGAGGCACCTTCAGGTGGTGCAAAGAATTCTATATCTTCTCATCAGCAAGCTCCCCAGTCTTCCTTTAGTGACCCAACGGAGCAGGGTTCATGGGAGCAGGTCTCTGCCCAACGAAAGAAAAGGAGGAAGTGTGTATCTTTGAGAAGTACACAGCCTATAGTACCCTTCAGAACTGATATGGGGCTCTGCAGGAGGAATTGGTTTTGGGTGAAGATGAGGGCTCACGAAGGCCAGAAATGCCACTAAGGCCAACTTGTCTCAAGCCAGTCATAAAAACAGGCAATAAAAAGAAAACCAGACGGGTTATTTTACCACGTGACTCCCTACTCAGTGGAGCAGAGGGCCCAATATGCAGACCAAACCTGCTTCATAGGGAGGTCTGCTGCCTCTCTGGTGCCTGGGCAAAGGATGTTGTAGATAAAATCCCTACCCTTGTGAATTCTGCAGATTATTACCCACACCTGATCTTTCAGGTGGGTAGTGATGATGTAGCAACGAAAGGCGCATGATAAATTAAAAGAGATTTCAGGGCTTTGGGGCAACAGGTAAAGAGATCAGGAGCTCAAGTTGTGTTCTCCTCCATCCCCTTGACATCAGCTATGGATGAAAGAATACATGGTAAGAGTCAACAGGTTAATTCGTGGCTCCGGGAATGGTGTCATCGAGAGGGCTTTGGATTTTACAATCATGGCTCAGTATACAAGGCTTTAGATCTGCAAACAACAAATGGGGTGCACTTGTCCTGGAGGGGGAAAAAGATTTTGGGGCAGGAGTTGGCAGGGCTCATTGATAGGGTTTTAAACTAGATTTGAAAGGGGGAAGGGGTTAGGAATCTTATGCTTTCTTGTGACAAACAGTGGGGCAGCACACCAGGGGTAGAAAGATGAAACACTACTAAGAGCTCTTAAGTTGATACCCTGAGGCAAGCCAGAGATGATGCACCAAGACGCCCCAAGGAAATCAAGGGAGGTTTACCTAAGAAGGTGACACGTCCAGCCCAGCTGAAGTGCCTCTATGCAAATGCACACAGTTTGGGCAATAAACAGGATGAACTGAGGGCCATTGTGTTGTTGGAGAGACAGGGTATAGTGGCGGTTACAGAAACCTGGTGGAATGATTCCTATGATTGGAGCATAGGAATAGATGGGTACAAGCTCTTTAGGGAAGGATAGGCAGTGGAGGAGGGGTGGAAGTGTTTCCCTCTACATCAGACATCAGCTGGAGTTAATGGAACTCCACCTGGGGAAGGATGATGAACTGGTTGAGAGCTTATGCGTTAGGATTAAAGGGAGGTCAAGAGAAGGTGATATTACAGTAGGGGTCTGTTACAGGCCACCTGACCAGCAGGGCCAAGTACCTGAGGCATAGGCATAGGCAGGTAAAAGTGGCTCTATGTTGATAGGCCCTGGTCCTCATGGGGGATTTCAACCATCCTGACGTCTGCTTGAGGGACAACACAGTAAGGCACCAGCAATCCAGAATGTTCCTGGACTGCACTGATGACAACTTCCTCCTTCAAATGGTAGAGGAACCAACTAGGAAAGGTGCTATGCTGGACTTTGTTCTTACCAAGAGGGAAAGACTAGTGATGAATGTAAAGCTAAGGGACAACCTTGGCTGTAGTGACCATGATGCACTGTAATTCAAGATCCTCAGGACTTCTAAGAGGATATGTTCTAGGCTTGTGACCCTGGACTTTGGACATGCAGACTTCGATTGCTTCAGGGATCTCATGGACAAAGTACCATGGGATGAAGCTCTAGAGCATAGGGGGGCCCAGGACAGCTGGTCAATTTTCAAAGATCACTTTCTCCTTGTCCAGGAGCTATGTTACCGACAAAGAGGAAGGCAGGAAAGAATGTTAGGAAACCTGCCTGGATGAACAAGATGCTCCTGGACACACTATCTCATAAAAATAATCTATACAAGGAGTGGAAGAAAGCACAACTAGAATGGGGAGCATAGAGGGAAGCTGTCAAGAGAGCAAGGGAACTGATTAGGAAAACTAAAGTTCAGTAGGAGTTAAATCTAGCAAGGGAGATCAAGGGGAATAGTAAACATTTCTACAAATATATTAATGGGAAAAGGAAGACTAGGGAAAGTGTGGGCCCCATCAGAAAAGAAATGGGAGAACTGGTGACGGATGACATGGAGAAGGCAGAACTTCTCAACAGCTGCTTTATTTCAGTCTAGATTGGTGAGGGCTCCCACCACACCCCAAAGTCACAGAAGATAATGACAGGGGCGGGAACGTAGAACTGCCCGTGATAAGTGAAGATCAGGTTCGTGACCAACGGAAGAAGTTGAAAGTTCACGAGTCCATGGGACACGATGGGATACACCCATGGGTACTGAGAGAATTGGCGGAGAAGGTTGCTAAGCCACTCTCTATTGTGTTTCAAAAGTCATGGCAGTCTGGTGAAATCTCCACTGACTGGAAAAAGGGAAACATAACCCCCATTTTTAAAAAGGGGAAGAATGATGATCCAGCAAACTATAGGCCAGTCAGTCTCACCTCCGTGCCTGGTAAGATCATAGAGCAGATCCTCCTGGAGACCCTGCTGAGGCAGAAGAATAATGAAGAGGTGACTGGGTATAATAAAAATAGCTCCACCAAGGGTAAATCGTGCCTGACAAATCTAGCAGCTGTCTATGAAGAGGTTATGACATCAATAGACAGGGGAAGAGCAACTGACGACATTTACCTGGACCTGAGCAAAGCCTTCAACGCTGTCCCGCATGACATCCTGGTCTCCAAGCTAGTGGAATGTGGGTTTGATGGATGGACCACTCGCTGGATACAGAATTAGCTTGCTGGCCACACCCAAAGCGTGGCTGTCAATGGATCCATGTCCAAGTGGAGGCCAGTGACAAGTGGAGTCCCTCAAG
>VWZX01003436.1:23217-37217 GCA_013399015.1 Galbula dea
ATTTCCCCATCTCCACGCTGCCCCCACCTCCCCATGTCCCCATGTCCCCGCTGCCCCCACACCACCATGTCCTCATGTCCCCATGTCCCAGATGCCACCTCTCCACCATGTCCTCATGTCCCAGCTGCCACCTCTCCACCATGTCCTCATGTCCTCATGTCCCAGGTGCCACCACACCACCATGGCCTCATGTCCTCATGTCCCAGATGCCACCACACCACTGTGTCCTCATGTCCCATGTCCCACCTGCCACCTCTCCACCATGTCCTCATGTCCCAGGTGCCACCACACCACCATGGCCTCATGTCCTCATGTCCCAGATGCCACCACACCACTGTGTCCTCATGTCCCATGTCCCACCTGCCACCTCTCCACCATGTCCTCATGTCCCAGGTGCCACCACACCACCATGTCCTCATGTCCCCATGTCCCAGCTGCCATCTCTCCACCATGTCCTCATGTCCCCATGTCCCAGATGCCACCACATCACCATGTCCTCATGTCCTAGGTGCCACCACACCACCATCTCCTCATGTCTCCCTGTCCCACTTGTCATCTCACCACCACTGTGTCCTCATGTCCCCATGACCCAGATGCCACCACACCACTGTGTCCTCATGTCCCCATGTCCCAGATGCCACCACATCACCATGTCCTCATGTCCTAGGTGCCACCACACCACCATCTCCTCATGTCTCCCTGTCCCACTTGTCATCTCACCACCACTGTGTCCTCATGTCCCCATGACCCAGATGCCACCACACCACTGTGTCCTCATGTCCCATGTCCCAGATGCCACCACACTACCATGGCCTCATGTCCCCATGTCCCAGGTGCCATCTCTCCACCACATCCCCATGTCCCAGCTGCCACCTCTCCACCATGACCCTACTGCTTCTCCCCAAACAGCAGGGAGTGGGGAAGAGGCTGCTCCAAGAGCCCCTTTCTGCCCTGCTCTGGGGTGGGGGGGAGGTGTCCCTGCCCATCGTGGGGAGCAGGAGCACACCTGAAGGTCCCTTGGCTGCTCCTCAGCTTCCCAGGGAGCTCAGGAGCCTCTGGGAGTCATGAGGACCTTGTGCCTCCTCCCTGCTGGCACTGGAGGCTTAGTCAAAGCTGGGGTGGTGGGGGTGGGGGATAAGCAGAGCTCCCCTGCCCCCCCCCCCCAGCACCACCATCACCCCAAAGGTTGAGTTGTGCCCACACCCCCCTCCCACCACCTGGTCCCTTCAAGGGTGTCCCATGCCCTGGAGCACCTTGGGGTGCACCCCTGGTGGGGGGATGGGGTGGCCTTGGCCACCAGCTCCCATCTGAAACCACCTCTGGGATTAGCAGGACCTGACCTTAATCCCCCCAGGAATGCAGGGGCCTCCAGGGGGGCCCCCAGAACCCTGCCCCCTAAACCATGGCCAGGACCTCAGGGGCAGCTCTGGCTCTTCTCCAGCCCAGGGATGGCTCCAAGGCTCCCTTGGGTTGGATTTTTCCCCCTCCTGCCCTCTCCCACCCAAAATAAAGCTGGATTCTCTCCTCCCTCCTGGAACTGCCTCTGCAGAGACCTGGCCACTGGCTGCAGGAGTGCCCAAGGCCAGGTGATGGCTCTGGGCTGCCTCTCCCCCTTGCCTGCTCTCCTGGGAGAAGCCCAGAGCTGGGCTCAGCCCCAGGAGCACCTGGAGAAACCTCACCCTGACCTGGAGTGGGGCTGGAGCTCTCTCACTGCCACAGTTCTGCATGGTCCTCAGGGTCTCTACAAGGTCCCCATGAGGCTCTGCATAGTCCTCATGGGCTGTGGAAGGTCCCCAGGAGGCTCTACAAGGTCCCCATGGGCTGTGGAAGGTCCCCAGGAGGGTCTACAAGGTCCCCATGAGGGTCTGCATGGTCCTCATGGGATGTGGAAGGTCCTCAGGAGGCTCTACAAGGTCTCCATGAGGGTCTACAAGGTCTCCATGAGGCTCTACAAGGTCCCCATGAGGTTCTGCAAGGTTCCCATGGGCTGTGGGATGTCCCCATGAGGGTCTGCATGGTCTCCATGAGGCTTTACAAGGTCCCCATGGGCCCTGCAGACCCCTGGAGCCACATGAGCCATGGGGCACAGAGGCTGGAGAAGGGGACACAGGTCACAGCCACCAGCTCAGCCCTTCCCTGGTGACCCAACTGGGCCATGCCAGGACATGGGCTCCTGTGGTGGGGACCCAGGAGATATCTCCTGGTGCTGCTCCTGCTCCTGGTGCCAGTGTGTGGTTTCCTTCCCCCTCCCACTCCCTAACACCCCATTTTGGGCACAACCTCCTGAGTTTGGGGGCCCAGCAGTGGGGCTCAGGGTGGATCCACACCTCTGGGGAGGAGGTGGAGCAGAGAGGAGATGTGGCACCTCCTTCTCTGGGGGGTTCCTACCCTATCCCACCCCACCCCACCCCACCTGGAACCCCTTGAGCTGGCAGAGGGACAAGGGTGCCACCAGCTCCTGTGTGCCCTCTAGCACCCAACGAGCACCCACCCATGGGGAGGGGACAGAAGACCCTCCTGGGGTGCCCACAAGCCAAGCCCAAGCTGGTCATGTCCTCTTGGCACCCTCTACCTTCTCCAAGCTCAGCTCTCCTTGCACCCACAGCCCCACCTCTGGGCTAAGGTGACCCTGCCTGGCTTTGGGGGGGGTTGGGGTGGTGGGTGGTGGAACCCATGAGTTGGGGTGAGGTGGCAGCCCCAGGATGGGCACCATGGGCACCTACCTGGCAGCTCCTGTGCTCCTGCTGCATGCCCACACTCCTCAGAGCCCAGCTCCCAGCCCAAAGCTGATTACCCTTGGGCTTTATGGAGCAATTCATCTCCTCCTTCTTGGCTCCAGTGCCTGGTACAGCCCCGGGGAGGGGGTGGCTGAGGGCAGGGGATCCCCTTGGGGGGTGGAGGGGATACCCCTAGGGTAGGAGCAAACTTCACCCTCCTGCTCCTCTTCCTCCCCAGGTCTATCCCACCCTGGGCAATGGCTGCTCCCCCAAACCCCAGGGTTTTGGAGCTCTGTCAGCAGCTGCAGTCACCATGCCCTGGTGAAGTTCACAGTCTCCAGGAACAGAGGCATGGCAAGGAGCAAAGTCCAGACTTTGAACTTCAGGAAGGTAATTTCCAGCTGCTGAGGGACTTAATAATGGGTGAGGTCCCCTGGGAAACTGTCCTTAGGGATATGGGAACTGAGCTGGCAGTTCTTTAAGCATACTCTGCTCAGAGCACAAGAGCTTTCCATTCCTCTGTGCAAGAAATGGAGCAGGGCAGGAAGGAGACTGGTGTGGCTGAGCAAGGAGCTGCTTCTTAAACTGTGGGGCAAGAAGGAGATGCACAGGCAGTGGAAGCAGGGTCAAGTGGCCTGGGGAGAAGACAGGGAAATGGTTAGGAAATGTAGGGATGGAATCAGGACAGCCAAGGCACAGATGGAGCTGAACTTGGCAAGGGATGCACAAAACAACAAAAAAGGGTTCTACAAATATATTAAGCAGAAAAGGAAAGGGTGAGTGTTCCCACTCTGATAAATAAGGAATGAAAATTAGTCACAATGGATATGGAGAAGGCTGAGCTACTCCATGAGTTCTTCATTTCAGTCTTTACTGGCAGCCAAGCCTCCTGCATCAACCAGGATTTGGTAGCCCTAGGTGAGAGTTTGAGGAGTGAAGAGCCTCCCACTGTGAGTGAAGAGCAGGTTTGGGATCACCTCGTGAGACTTGATAAGAACAAGTCTCTGGGCCCTGATGACATCCATCCTAGGGTCCTGAGGGAACTGGCTGATGTAGTTGCAGGCTCACTCTCCATCATATTTGAGAAGTCGTGGAGGTCAGGTGAAGTCCTGAGTGGCTGGAGGAAGGGTAACATCACCCCCATTTTTAAACAGGGTAGAAAGGAAGACCCAGGGAGGCCAGTGAGCCTCACCTCTGTGCCTGGGAAGATCATGGAGCTCATTGTCATGGAAGTGATGGTAAGGCACGTGCAAGACAAAGACAAACCTGATAGACTTCTATGATGGAGTGGCTGCAACGGTTGATGAAGGAAGACCGACTGATGTCATCTACCTAGGCTTTAGTAAAGCCTTTGATACAGTTCCACATCATCTCCTTATCACAAAATTGAAGAGATATGGATTTGATGGGTAGACCATCCAGTGGATAAGAAACTGGCTGGATGGATGCAGTCAGAGGGTTGTGGTCAAGTGTCTAGGTGGAGACCGGTGACGAGTGGTGTCCCTCAGGGTTCTGTCTTGGGACCAGTGCTCTTCAATGTCTTTATTAATGACCTGGACAAGAGGTATTGAGTGCACCCTCAGCAAGTTCACAGACAACACCAAGCTGAGTGGTGTGGTTGAGGCTTAGAGGGGACCCTACAGCAGCCTCTCAGTACCTGAAAGGGGATTATAGGGCAGAAGGAGAGAGACTTTTCTCCTGGTCTGATTGCAACAGGACACAGGGGAATGGCTACAAGCTGAAGGAGGGGAAATTTAGGCTGGAGATTAGCAGGGGGTTCTTTACCCAAAGGGTGCTGAGGCACTGGAACAGGTTGCCCAGAGAGGTTGTGGCTGCCCCATCCCTGGCAGTGTTTAAGGCCAGGCTGGATGTGGCCCTGGATGACCTGGTCTAGTGCATGTGGCGTCCCTGCCATGGCAGGGGGGTTGGAACTAGATGATCTTCAAGGTCCCTTCCAACCTCAGCCATTCTATGATTCCATCTCTTCTCTGGGTCTAGGGTCTCCTGGTCCTGTGAGGACCCCCCCTCAGACCTCAGCAGGATACCCCCCAGGCACCCCCTGGGTGGGTCAGGGTGCAGGAGGAGGTCAAACTGCTTGGATCTTCTCCACCAGAGGCTGCTGAGTCCCAGCTCTGGCTGGGGGACCTAGGGGGCTGTAAGAGACCACCCTGGCCAAGAGACCCCCAGCCAAGAGATCTCCCCTGCCAGGACCATGAGATCCCACTCCAGGACCATGGGATCCCATCCCCAAGACCATGAGATCCCACCCCAGGACCATGAGATCCCCTTCCCAGATCAGAAGATCCCACCCCCAAGACCAAGAGATCTTCCACCCCAAACCAAGAGATCCCACCCCAAGACCATGAGTTCCCACCCTCAGGACCGTGAGATCCCACCCCAGATCAGAAGATCCCAAGACCATGAGATCCCACCCCAAGACCATAAGATCCCACCACCAAGAGATCCCCCCCAAAGAAGAGATCCTCCCTCCCAGACCATGGATCCCCCTCCCAGACTAGGAGATTCACCCCCAAGACCAAGAGATCCTACCCCCAAGACCATGAGATCCCCTTCCAGACCAGGAGATCCCACTCCCAAGACCAAGAGATCTTCCACTCCAAACCAAGAGGTCCCACCCCAAACCAGGAGGTCCCAACCCCAAGACCATGACATCCCACCCCCAAGATCATGAGATCTCCTTCCCAGATCAGAAGATCCCACCCCCAAGACCATGAGGTCCCACCCCTAAGACCAAGAGATCCTCCACCCCAGCCCAAGAGACCTCACCCCCAAGACCATGAGATCCCCTCCCCAGACCAGAAGATCCCACCCCAGCCCAAGAGATCCTCCACCCCAAACCATGAGCCCTGCCCCCAAGACCAAGCCCTCCCAGCCCAGAGCAGCAGCTGCCCAACCCAGGGCCCTTCCCAGCCCAGCCCAGCCCAGGAGAGCAGTGAGGACAGGAGGTCTGAGGAGCTGGGGTTGTATTTGTGTATTGAGTGGGGAAGGCAACACAGGCACTGCTAGTACAGAAGCTTGGCAAGCACAGCTACAGACTTGGTCTCCTCAGATCCCACCAGAGTGGCAGGAAGGACCTGATCCTGCTCCCCCACCCCCCAGCAAAGGCTGCTGTGGCTGCTCCCCAACCGAGGCAACAAGTTGAGATGTCCATCAAGGCTTGGATGGATCCTCCTTGGAGAGGTGAGCTGCCCAGGATGGACCCCAAAATCCATCTGACTCAACCCAAAAACCTTCAACCCTGGCCTGGACTAAGCACCCCTGGCCTCATCCTGCCCTGCCAGGGGCTCCTGAGCTCCTGCCACTAGAGGAGGGCAGCTGAGAGAACCAGGGGGTAAACCCCATGGGATGCAGCACCCCTCAGAGAGGAGCTCCAAGGGGTGAACCCCACTGGATGCAGCACCCCTCAGAGAGGAGCTGCAAGGAACTCCCCAAAAATGAGCACCAAGGGGTGCACCCCACTGGATGTAGCACCCTCCATAGAGGAGCTCCAAGGAGGTCCCCTAAGAGGAGCTCCCAGGGGTGAACCCCACTGGATGCTTCACCCCTCAAGAGAGGAGCTGCAAGGAACTCCCCAAAAATGAGCTCCAAGGGGTGAACCCCACTGGATGTAGCACCCCCCAAAGAGGAGCTCCAAGGAGGTCCCCTAAGAGGAGCTCCAAGGAACTCCCCAAAAACGAGGTCCAAGGGGTGAACCCCACTGGATGCTTCACCCCTCAGAGA
Source organism: Galbula dea (assembly GCA_013399015.1). Classification (NCBI taxonomy): domain Eukaryota; kingdom Metazoa; phylum Chordata; class Aves; order Piciformes; family Galbulidae; genus Galbula; species Galbula dea. The sequence continues at coordinate 29,676 of VWZX01003436.1, forward strand.
GGAGCTGCAAGGAACTCCCCAAAAATGAGCTCCAAGGGGTGAACCCCACTGGATGTAGCACCCTCCAAAGAGGAGCTCCTAGGAGGTCCTCTAAGAGGAGCTCCAAGGGGTGAACCCCACTGGAGAGGAGCTCCAAGGAACCCTCCAAAAATGAGGTCCAAGTTGCAGCCCCCAAAGAGAAGCTCCAAGAGGTGAAGCCCCCAGAGGTCCTGCTGGCTCCAAGGCCACCAGAGTCAGGTCCATCACCCCATCCTCCAACTCCATCTGGTCCCAGGATGCAGCTCTGGAGGGTTTCCACCTCCCTTACTCCATCTCCCCTCACTGCCATGGTTGGGTGGTGTCCAGTGGGGATCTGGTGGGGGTCCAGAGGAGCTCCCAGCCCTGCCCCAGCTAAGGCACAACTTGGCTGCTTCAAACTAATAAAAATGGGAGAGAAAGCCCCAAGGGACAAGAGGTGTCTGGGGTGGGACCATACAGTACGTGGAGACAGGGGCAAGGGGCTGGGGATGGAGGTGATGTCCATGAGGAGCATCACCCAGGAGCTGCCAGGAGCCCTCCCACCAGCACCATGTGAGGACATCTAACCTCAAACCCAACCAAAAAAAGGGAAGAACAAAGGCAAGTTGAGGTCCACATGGAAATGGGAGATGTGGGGAGAGGGCATGAAGCTCTGCTTGAGGACCAGACCTCCACCAGCATAGGGTGGTGAAGGGTGATGGACAACAGTGTTGGGGTTAGGCTCTGCCCCACCCCATCCTGCCCCACATAGACTTGGCCTTCACTTCTCCCAGTCCTAGAGGGAAACAAAGCTTTGGCACAAAGAGAGATGCAATCAGAAGAGCTGCAGAACCACCACCACCACCACCACCACCATCATCATCATCATCACCATCTCCATCTCTGCTTGGTGACCACAATTCTTTGGTGTCTTTGGCTTCAAGGTGTAGAAAAAAAACTTGGAAGCTGAAAAGCTTTTAGGGGGTTGATTTTTTTTTGGTGTTTTTTGGGGGGTTTTTATGGTTTTTTTTTATATATAGAAATAGATTTTTTTTCCTTAAAAAAAAATCCAAGCATTTTGGAGCATTTTTAATATATAATATATATAAAATTCCTGCTATAGAAAACAAAACCAAACAAAAAAACATTCCCAACTTTGGTTTTTTTCTGAGTTTTTTGGCTTGGGAAAGGAAAAGAAAAGGAAAAAAACCCAACAAAACAAAACAAAACAAAACAAAACAAAAAGGGGAAAAAAAAATTTGATTTTGCTTTGGGTACAAAAAAAAAGTAGCTGGAGATTGGCCAAGGGATGCCAGGAATGGTGCCACCAAGTTACATGATGCTGCAGTTCTCCACAGCCTGGGCCTGGGAGGAAGAAAGAAGAAGGAGAACATCAAAAGTGATCTTCTGTCACCCTCTGGTTGCTCCAGCAGAGAGGTCCAAGCAGGACCTCCTGGTGCTCAGATCATGGGGAGCCCTAAGGTGGTAACCACCATGACCCTTGGGATCTCCTAGGCTGGGGGATGGATGGAGCTGATGTCTGACATGGGAGGATTGGTGTGGATAGGTGAAGGGCTGGCTCCTGCCCTGGGCTCCCAGCAAGCCCAGGAAGGCTCCAGGCTTGGGGCAGAGTGGCTGGGAAGCGCCCAGGGGAAAAGGCCCTGGGGGGGTTGGGCAGCAGCAGCTGAAGAGGAGGCAGCAGAGTGGCCAGGGGGGCAAGAAGGCCAAGAGCATCCTGGCTGGGATCAGCCCCAGGGGGGGCAGCAGGGCTAGGGCAGGGCTTGGCCTCCTGCCCTGGGCACTGGGGAGGCCACAGCTGCAATCCTGGGCTCAGCTTTGGGCTCCTGACTCCAAGCAGCACCCAAAGGTGCTGGAGTGTGGCCAGAGCAGGAGAAGGAAGGTGGGGAAGGGGCTAGAGCACAAGGGCTGGGAGGCCAGGCTGAGAGAGTTGGGCTTGTGGAGCCTGGAGAGGAGAAGGCTCCAGGGAGAGCTTCCTGCAGCCTGGCAGGGCTTAGGGGAGAGACTTTGGAGCAGGAGCTGTTGGGCCAGGCCAAGGGGAGATGGTTTGGGACTGCCAGAGGAGCTGGAGAGGAGAGAGAAGGAAGCAATGGTTGGTGCTGAGGGTGGGGAGAGCCTGGCCCAGGCTGGGCAGAGAGCTGGGAGGAGATGTCCCATGCCTGGAAGCATCCCAGGTCAGGTTGGTTGGGGCTGGGAGCAGCCTGCTCTGGTTGGAGATGAGGACAGCATCTCCTCATGGAGGAGATGACCTTCAAAGTCCTCTTCCAACTCAAACCCTCCTGTGATCCTCTGTTCAAGGCCCTTGAGCACCCTGCTCTGCTTGGAGATGTCCCTGCTCCCTGCAGGGCTTGCACTAGATGACCTCCAAAGGTCCTTTCCCACCCCAGCTGGTCTGTGACTCTCTGAGAGGAGAAGAGGACAGAGGGCAAGAGCCTCCTGCAGCACTTCCCTCCTGGAGAACAGATGATGGAGGAACCAAGTGAAGACCAAGGAGCATCTGGACCACCTCAGCCTGGAGCCTGGGAGAGACACTAACCTGCTTCCGGGGGCTGGAGCTCCCCAGGAGGTAGTTCCTGGACATCAAGCTGTCCCCAAGGCCGATGCCAGAGTCCCCAACGCTGCGGTAGCTGCGGGTGACAGTGACACTGGAGGTGGAGGAGCCTGAGGACACGGTGCTGGCCCCGGGGCCCTGGCCACTGGTCTTGTCGGCCGGTTGGCCGCAGGTGCCGCAGACCACGGTGCGCGAGCGCAGGTTGTACTCCCCGGGGTCTCCAGAGGCACCACAGCTGCCCTAGGGGTGGGGAGGAGAGAGAATCAATCACCTGGAGACACAGCTCCCTCAGGAGCATCTGCAAACCTTCAGGCACTCTGCCCTCAGGAGCGTGATAGCTCTGCTGGGACCCAAGGAGGAGGAAAGCCACAAGGGCTCTGGTGGTCTTCGGAGATCACCCAACCTCTTGGTGACAGGGTTTGGGAGCTCCACTGGATGGAGCATCCTCCAAAGAGGAGGTCCAAGGAATCCTCTCAAGAGGAGATCCAAGGAATCCTCTCAAGAGGAGGTCCAAGGAACCCTCCAAAGAGGAGGTCCAAGAAAGCCTCTAAAGAGGAGGTGCAAGGAACCCTCCAAAGAGGAGGTCCAAGAAAGCCTCCAAAGAGGAGGTCCAAAGAACCTTCTGAAGAGGAGGTCCAAGGAACCCTCTAAGAGGAGGTCCAAGGAACCCTCCAAAGAGGAGGTCCAAAGAACCTTCTCAAGAGGAGGTCCAAGGAACCCTCTAAGAGGAGGTCCAAAGATCCCTCTAAGAGGAGGTCCAGGGAATCCCTCTCAGGAGGAGGTCCAAGGAACCCTCTAAAGAGGAGGTTCAAAGAATCCTCTAAAGAGCAGATCCAAGGAACCCTCTAAGAGGAGGTCCAAAGATCCCTCTCAAAGATGAGGTCCAATGAATCCTTCAAAGAGGAGGTCCAAGGAACCCTCTAAGAGGAGGTCCAAGGAATCCCTCTAAGAGGAGGTCCAAGGAATCCCTCTCAGGAGGAGGTCCAAGGAATCCTTCAAAGAGGAGGTCCAAGGAACCCTCTAAGAGGAGGTCCAAGGAACCCTCCAAAGAGGAGGCCCAAGGGCTGAACTGGATGCAGCAACCCTCAAAGAGGAGGGGAAATGATGATGAAGATGATGATGATGATGGTGATATTTATAATGAAAGTGAGTGAGGCTGACACGCTCCAGGTGGGTCAACTTTCTCTGCTGCCCTGTCCTTGCACCCTGGGTCCTCAGCACACAGGAGACATCTTCTCTCTGCTTCTCTTGGGCTTATCTAAGAGCTTCCTCTTCCTTGCTGCCTGGGAGAGGCTCAGGCTGATGGCATTCCAATGGGAAATGTTCTCCTGGGAAGGATTCAGCCCCCAGAGGAACAGGCAGCACTGGCCACCACCAGGAGCTTGGCTCCTCCACCCAGGGACAATCAATATCTGTCCTGGTCCAGCTCTTCAGAGCCCCAGAATTCCAAGGCAAGGAGATGATGGGCTTGGATCTAGCTGGGTTGGGTCAACAGTTGGGACTCAGTGATCTTCAAAGTCTTTTCCAAGCAAAGCAATGCCATGATTCCATGGCAGCCCCATCCTGCTCCTGTCACACAGAGCTCCAGGGAGCTGCACCCAGAAGATGTGCTGCTGAGGCACAGCCTGGTGGTGGTGACACCATCTCTCCATGCATGGTCCTTCCATGGGGGAAGTGAGCTGGTGAGGGCTCCTGGGCTGCAGCCAGAGCTGTTTCCTTTGGTCTGGGGAGAAGTGGCTGCAGCTCTGCTCCTGGCACCCTCTGGGAGGGTTGCTGAGATGAAGGACAAGGTCTCCTCTGGGTTTGTTCCACCACCCTCAGGAAGAGGAGAGGAAGGAGCAGGTGCCATGGAGAACTTTCATCCACCAGCTTCCCACCATCCTGTCCTCCACCTCCAAGTGATGTGAAGCATCAGCTCAGCCTCCCTTCCAGCTCCTCCAGGAGCAGGTCAAGGTTGCTCAGGGTTGGAGATGACTCCAGCAGTAATCTCCTCCAGGTCACATCCTGCAGAGGTCCTTTGCCTTCTCCCACACGGTTGTTTCCACAGCAGCCTGCCAACTGCCTCCTCCCATCGGGCCTGATCCTGTGTGATGCTGAGCTGCCTCCCACCCTGACTTGGCCTCCAGCAGAGCTCCTACAGCAGACAGACCCCTCCCCAGCGTGGTACTCACGTGTTGATGGCGATGGTGGACGTTCATCTCATCCTCATCCTCGTCCTCATCCTCGTCGTTGATGATCACCGTGCGGACCAGCTTTCGCATGGCCACCTCCTGTGGTGGGGGCAGGAGAAGCGTTGGGAGGGTTGGCTTCCTGCTGCCCTCCTCCCACCACTCCCTGTCCCATGGTGGTGCCACCCCCAGGCCCTCACCTCCCCGTTGGAGTTGATCAAGGCTGTGCGCAGGCTGTCCCCCGAGCCCCAGCTGCTCTGGGCTTTCCACACCACGTTGCTGGGGGGGCTATGGGTGGCTCCAGCCCCTGAGGCCCAGATCTAGGGAGAGAAGCAAGATCTCAGGGGGGGCTGTGGCTCTGGGCCACCAGAAAAACAGCCACGGGCCAAGGAAACTCTGCCCTGGCTCCAAACACCCCAGCTGGGGTTGGGATCTCGGCTGGATCCTTCAGTGGGGTTGGGATCTCAGCTAGATCCTTCACTGGGGTTTAAGATCTCAGCTGGATCCTTCACTGAGGTTGGGAACTCAGCTGGATCCTTCATTAGGTTGGGATCTCAGCTAGATCCTTCACTGAGGTTGGGATCTCAGCTGGATCCTTCATTAGGTTGGGACCTCAGCTGGATCCTTCATTAGGTTGGGATCTCAGCTAGATCCTTCACTGAGGTTGGGATCTCAGCTGGATCCTTCATTAGGTTGGGACCTCAGCTGGATCCTTCATTAGGTTGGGATCTGGGCTAGATCCTTCACTGGGCTTGGGACCTCAGCTGGATCCTTCATTAGGTTGGGATATTGGCTAGATCCTTCACCAGGGTTTGGGATGTCAGCTAGGTCCTTCACTGGGCTTGGGATCTAGGCTGGATCCTTCATTAGGTTGGGACCTCAGCTAGATCCTTCACTGGGGTTGGGATCACAGCTGGATCCTTCATTGGGGTTGGGATCACAGCTGGATCCTCCATTAGTTGGGATCTCAGCTAGATCCTTCACTGGGGTTGGGACCTCAGCTGGATCCTTCACCAGGGTTTGGGATGTCAGCTAGGTCCTTCACTGGGCTTGGGATCTAGGCTGGATCCTTCATTAGGTTGGGACCTCAGCTAGATCCTTCACTGGGGTTGGGATCACAGCTGGATCCTTCATTCGGTTGGGATCTCAGCTAGATCCTCCATTAGTTGGGATCTCAACTAGATCCTTCACTGGGGTTGGGATCTCAGCTGGATCCTTCGTTAGGCTGGGATCTCAGCTGGATCCTCCCGGGGCTGTGCCTCACCGTCACCACCTGGCCAGCCTTCAGGGTGAACTTGGGGGGGAAGCGGTAGGTGATGGGAGGATCATCTCCGTTCTGCCTCTTGATCTGCCAGTTCCCCAGCGCCTGGTCCTGCGGGAGGAGAAGAGTCAGCGGTGACCCTCAGCTCCTCCAACACCTCCCAGTTCACCTCCTGCCCCCAGGGTGGAGCTGGGGCTGGCTGACCACCCTCCAGGGTGCCCCCAGGAAGGTGAACCCACCTCGTTGGACTTGTTCTTGAGACGGACGAATTTGCCTTCCAAGTCCACCTCCTCCACGCCGACGCGGCCGCTGGTCCGGGCGTGGTGGGAGAAGCTGGTCCTGCTCTCACTGTCCTCCAGCTTCCTCTTCTTGGAGGAGCCTGGCGTGGACAAGTGGCTACGAGATGTGCCTCTGTGGGAGGAAGGGCTGGGGGACAACCTCAACCTGGGCAGGAGGAGAAAAGGTGGTGAGATGCCACCAGGTGGAACCAGGTGGAAACACTAAGGACACTGGTGAGGTGGAACCAGGTGGAAGCAGTGAGGACACTGGTGAGGTGGAACCAGGTGGAACCAGGTAGAAACAGCAAGGACACTGGTGAGATGGAACCAGTGAGGACACTGGTGAGGTGGAACCAGGTGGAACCAGTGAGGACACTGGTGAGGTGGAAACAGGTGGAACCAGGTAGAAACACTAAGGACACTGGTGAGATGGAACCAGTGAGGACACTGGTGAGGTGGAACCAGGGAGGACACTGATGAGGTGACACCAGGTGGAACCAGTGAGGACACTGGTGAGATGGAACCAGGTGGAAGCAGTGAGGACACTGCTGACATGGAAGCAGGTGGGAGCAGGTAGAAACACTAAGGACACTGGTGAGATGAAACCAGTGAGGACACTGGTGAGGTGACACCAGGTGGAACCAGTGAGGACACTGGTGAGGTGACACCAGGTGGAACCAGCGAGGACAGGAAGGGTTGGGACCCGCAGAGCCCAGCAGGGACAGCCCCCCCCCTCACCTCTCCTCCTCGCCCTCCAGCAGCTTGCGGTAGGCGTTGATCTCCATGTCCAGGGCCAGTTTGATGTCTAGCAGCTCCTGGTACTCATCCAGCTGCTGCTGCATGCGCGCTCGCATCTCGGCCATCTCCCGCTCCTTGTCCGACAGCAGGTGCCGGTTGGTCTCACGCTCTCTGGCCAGCATGGCCTCCAGGTCGTGCAGCTTCGCCTCCTTGGCTGCCAGCTGCGTGAGGAGAAGGAGGATGAGGGCGGTGGTTTCACTTGGGGGGGTCACCTTCCCCCTATCCCCCCTTGGAGGAGGAGATCCAGAGGAACCCCTCGGTCCTGGCCTCACCTGCTTCTGCAGCTGGCTGACCTCGGAGGAGAGGTTGTCCACGCGGATGCGGGTTTGCTGCAGCTCCTCGTGGGCAGCACCCACCATGTTGCTGTTCCTCTCTGCTGACTGCTTGGCGTTCTCCAGCTGGGGAGGAGAAGGTGTGAGGGTGCTCAGCACCTCCAGCACCCTTTGGCACGCCAAGGCGGGGCAGGGGTAG
>VWZX01003436.1:39393-55540 GCA_013399015.1 Galbula dea
GGAGGTTGCTGGGGGTTGTTGGAGGGTGTTGGAGGGTGCTGGAGGGTGTTGGAGGGTGCTGGAGGGTGCTGGGAGTTGATGAATGGTGATGGAGGGTGCTGGGAGGTGCTAGACGGTGCTGGAGGGTGCTAGAGGGTGCTGGGAGGTGGGTGCTGGAGGTGCCCTGTAGCCAGAGTTGTCCAACCAAGGGCTCAGAAAGCTCAGAGCTCTTACCAGCACTGGGCAGCCAGAGCCTGTCCCTGGAGTGGGCAGAGGACATGGGGCAACGAGACAGGACAGAGGTGACACCAAGCATGGACAGGTGTCCCCAGGGGCTCACCCCACCGCTGGCACTTGGTGGGTGCAGAGCAGGGACCCCAATCCCTCCCAAGCCCCAGCTCAGCCTCCCAGCCTCTGTCACTGCTGCATGACCTTGGAGCTTCCATGCCATCCCATCCCAGCCCCCCAAGCCCCCCCCAAGAGGAGGTCAAGACCCTTCCCACCAGGCAGGAGCCATCACAACCCTGGCTGCTCCCCCACAGCCCAACCGGATGCTATTTGGGTAGGACCTATAAAAAGAAGGGAACCAGCAACGCTCCTCCTGTGGCACCCAGCAGCCACCAGCACCAAGGGGATGGCTTTGGTGGCTCCCAGCAGATCATGGTCACCTCCTAACATCTCTCCCCCACATCAAAAAGGGGGTGTAGGGCTCCCCAGGAGGTCCCAGCCGCCGGCTGTGGTGGCCACTCGGCCGTGGGCGAGCGCTGGCTGCAGACCAAGGCTGGGACAGAGCTCCTGAGGTGGAGAACACGAGCCTGAGCCATGAGATCATGGGGGAAAAGGGCCAGGGAGGGGCTGGCAGCGTGGAGGGTGCTCAGCACATGGCTAGGGCAGGGAATGGTAGCAGCAGGAGGCTGAAGATGTGGCTGGAAAGCTCCTGTCTCCAGGGAGCAGGACATCAGGATGAGGAGGGACCTGGACCTCAGGGTGAGCTGGGACCTGGACCTCAAGGAGAGCTTGAAGGATTCCAGGGAGAGGTTGGATCAGTCCCCAAGGAGACCCAGACCCCAAGGAGACCCAGACCACAAGGAGAACTGAGACCTGGACCCCAGAAGAAGTAGGGACCAGGACCCCAAGGAGACCCAGATCCCAGGGAGAACTGAGCCCAGGACCCAGGAAGAGCTGAGACTAGAACCCCAAGGAGACCCAGACCACAAGGAGAACTGAGGCCAGGAGCCCAGGAGAAGTAGGGACCAGGACCCCAAGGAGACCCAGATCCCAGGGAGAACTGAGACTAGAACCCCAAGGAGACCCAGACCACAAGGAGAACTGAGGCCAGGACCCCAGGAGAAGTAGGGAGCAGGACCCCAGGGAGAACTGGGACCAGGACCCCAGGAGAAGTAAGGACCCAGACACCAGGGAGAACTGAGCCCAGGACCCAGGAAGAGCTAAGACTAGGACCCTGAGGAGACCCAGACCACAGGGAGAACTGGGATCAGGATCCTAGGAGAAGTATGGACCCAGATCCCAGGGAGAACTAGGACCAGGACCCCAAGGAGACATAGATCCCAGGACTCCATGAGAAGTAGAGACCAGGACCCCAGGCAGAACTGGGACCAGGATCCTAGGGAGAGCTGGAACCAACATTCCCCAGGCTTGGACATCCCTGGGAAGTTCCTTGCTTGGCCACAGGAGATTTTCCTGCATTTCTTTCTCCCTCCTGACCTGAGCCAAGAGGCAGAAGAAGCCATCCCCAGCCACAGGTAGCACCCAAGCCCCTGCCAGCCTCTGGGGCAGGGAATGCTGCTGCTGCCACGTCCTTCCCTTGCATCCCACTCCTTCCATCCCAGTGACTCAGAGGCCAACAATGCCATCTGGGAGCAGGTCCAGAACCTCCTCAGCTCATTGCAAGCCACACTCTGGGACTCAATTTTCCCAGCTGGCAGCTCCTGGCTCTTTTGTGGCCACCTCAGCACTGCCAGAGGCTTGGCTCCTGCTCTCCCTGCTGGAGTTAACCACTGCTCAGTCCCTGGGAAGAGCTTGCCCTCAGCACTGGGGCTTTTGGCTTTGGCTGTGGTTGGGGGTCACTGGATTTTTGGGATGGGCTTCATGGTGGGGGCACATCCCAAAGCCTCTGACTCTTTTGGGGGTAACTGGAAGACAGAAGGGAAAAGGCTGGGAGTTTGATGGTTCCTCTTGGAGTAACTTAAGGGTGGTGACAGGTTTGTCCCTCTCCAGGGCTCAGGGTAAAACTCTGATGCCCAAGGAAGCCTCCTGGTAAATCCCAGGAGATTCAAAGCCAAATCTCCTCTCCCCAAAACCTTCTGGGTTACACCAGGGAGCAGCAGGAGCTCACAGCTCCCTGCTCCTGCTTGTGATCCTCATCCCCAGCCCAGCCAGGGTTTGGTTTCTCCTCCCCTTGGGTCCTGCTTTTGTCTCCTCTGCAGCCTCCTGAGCTCCAGCTGGTGCTGAGCTAAAAATAGGAAACTTCCATGGCAGCTGTGTGGCTTCCATCTCCCTCAGCAAGGAGATGAGCAGGAACCTTCCTCCTCCTCCTCCTCCTGCTCCTCTTTCTCCTCCTCCAAGGGTTCCACTGCTCTGCCCCACCCTGCCAAAACAGATCCCACAAGGGAAGCAAGGATCCTGCAGGATTTGATCCCCCTGGGGAAGACCCAAACTAGAAGAGAAGCTCCAAGTCCTTGAGAAACAAATGTCTCAAGGGAAAGACAAAAAAGATGGAGGGGAAGAAAAGGGCCTCATGATGATTTATTTTTAGCTCTTAAAAGCAGGAAAGAGGCAAAAAAAAAAACAACCACCCAACCAAAAACCAGAAAGGAAAAGAAAATTGCAGCTGAGCTGCCAGAAAACCCAAATGTGAGTGGAAAGTTGGAGCTGCTCTGAGCACTCACAGCACACACATGGGCAGGAGCCTGCATGCAGCTTGCTGAGATGCCTTCAAAGACAGCTAAGGGCTTGGAGAGCCTTGGGGGTGGTGGGTCCCCATGGCAAAGGGTTCAGAGACAGCACCCAAAAGCCCCAGCCCAGGATCCTGGCAGGTCTGGGCTATCCCTTGGGGAGAAGCTGATCCAGAGGCATCAGAGTGGCTCTGGCCACATGTGTCCTTGCCAGGCTGGTGGGAAGGTGCCAACCTTCTCCAGGAAGCCACTGGGATGGATTTTAGGAACCATCCTTTGGGTTCAACCCTAGGAGCTGTTTGGGATGCATGGAGGCTGCTCCCAGGGCAGCAGAGGGTTTCCCACTCAGGGGTCTGGAGGAACATGTGGGTTCCTCCCTGGGATCCAGGTGAGACATCAGCTCCCAGACCAGGGGAAAACACAAACCCCAGACTGTGGAGAGGGAAGCAAGGGAAGATCTCATGTGCCCAAGGAGGTTCCTGGTGGATCTGACTGCTGGGAGGGGCCAGAAAAACCTCTGCTCTGCCTCAGCTTGGGCTTGGGGGTTTGCACTGTGCTGCCTCCAGCACCAGGGATCAGTCCCAGGGATCATTTCCCTACCCCAGGGACCATCTCCCTACCCCAGGGACCACTTCCCCCTACCCCAGGATTGTTTACCCACTGCAGGGATTGCCCCCTCATCCCAGGGATCATTTTCTGTATCTCAGGGATCCCATCCCAGGGATCTTTCCTCACCCCCAGGGGTCATTTCCCCTATCCCAGGGATCACTCTCTCATCCCAGGGAGCATTTCCCCTGTCCCAGGGACTGTTTCCCTACCCCAGGATCACTCCCCCTCAATGCCAGGGATCACTTCCCTATCCCAGGGATCACTTCCCCATCCCAGAGATCATTCCCTCTATCCTACAGACCACTTCCCCCATCCCAGAGATCTCTTCCCCTATCCCAAGGACCACTCCTCTCCCCTCAGTCCCCCCCAGGGGAAGCAGCAGGAGGAAAAGCTCTGTGGTGGGGCACTGGGAATGTGGCAGAGCAACTTCTCCCAGCTCCTGACTCATCCCTGCCACTGATCTCTGCCAGATCCCCAGGATAAACAAGGGCTTGGTCTCCTAGCAGGGAGCTGGAAATAGCCACCACAATGTATAGAGAGGACAACATCTGCAGGGAACTCCAGCATCACATCCTGCTGGGCACCAGACCTCTGCCAAACCCTGCCCAGGGGATGCCAGGGCAGGGGTGGAAGGGAAACAGCTCCCAGCCTTCAGCTCTGTGGCTCTGCCAAAGCTCCAGCTCCCAGCTTCCAGCTCTTTGGCTCTGCCAAAGCTCCAGCTCCCACCCTCCAGCTCTTTGGCTCTGCCAAAACTCCTTCCTGGTGTCAGGGCTGGTGTTGGAATGCTCCTGGCATGCTGGTCCCTGAGGCTGAGGGAGTTTGTTCAGCTCCACGTGGAGCAAGAGCAGCTTGGTGGCATCTCCTGGGCTTTCCCTGCTCCTGGAACTGGGATCAGACTTTTCCTGGCATCCTAGGGATGATCTAAAGCCTGGCACAGGTTGTCAGGAACCACCAGGCTTTGGTTCCTCCACTCCCATGGTCACCAGGAGCCTCCCTGGGCAGTTGTGGGCACACAACAAGTCCAGCAGGACCAGACCTTCTCAGAAGCTGGGAACACCTCCAGGACCCAGCCCCAAGGAAACCTCTCAGGAGTTCTTCTTGCTCCTAGGGCTGGAGCAAACCTCCTGCTGCTCCCCCAGGCATCTCAGGCCCTGGACAACTTGATTCAGAAGCAGCCCAAGCCAGGGAGCCATGGCCACAGTGGCTCCTCCTCACCCCTCTGAAGCCAGGAACACAACTGCAGACAATAACTAGTTAGGAAGGAGCCTGAGGAAGGCCCTGGGGGAGGAGAGCCCTGGTGTCCTTTGCTCTCCATCCCAGGCTGTCAGCCAGGAGCTGGTGACTCAGCCCCAGCCCTCGAAATGGAAATCCCAAGTCACCAAGTGACGCTGGTGCTTGGGCTGAGCCCTCCCCTAGTAACAGGAGAGCTCTGGGGCTTTGGAAAGGGGGATGGAGTTACCTCTGGACTCACCAGAGGGGGTTTAGAGTTGGGAAAGGAGGTTCTGATGGCTCCCAGGGAGGAATGGATGGCACTGGGGCCAGCTCTGGAGTCCTCAGCACAGCACAGGCATGGAGCTGGGGGAGCAGGGCCAGAGGAGGCCACAGAGATGAGCTGAGGGCTGGAAGCTCTCTGCTGGGAGGCCAGGCTGAGAGACTTGGGCTTGTGGAGCCTGGAGAGGAGAAGGCTCCAGGGAGAGCTCCCTGCAGCCTGGCAGTGCTTAGAGGAGAGACTTTGGAGCAGGAGCTGTTGGGCCAGGCCAAGGGGAGATGGTTTGGGACTGCAAGAGGAGCTGGAGAGGAGAGAGAAGGAAGCAATGGTTGGTGCTGAGGGTGGGGAGAGCCTGGCCCAGGTTGGGCAGAGAGGTGGGAGGAGATGTCCCATGCCTGGAAGCATCCCAGGTCAGGTTGGTTGGGGCTGTGAGCAACCTGCCCTGGTTGGAGATGTCCCTGCTGACTGCAAGGCTTGGACTAGGTGAGCCTGGAAGTTCCCTTCCTACCCAAACCAGTCTGGGATTCCCTGACTAGGCTTTTCCACTGCCCACGTTGCACTTTTGGAGGCTCCAGGAGAGGTTTCCACCAGGCATTAATCTCCCCACAGACAAGGGGCAGGATTCCAGCTCTGCCTGTGCCTTGCTACCCATGAAAGCCCTTTCAGAGCCACCTTTAACATCTCCAGGACACAGCAAGCCCCAGAAGACATACCAAAGAGCTGGGAAAGAAGAAGCAGTGAGCAGGAGCTGCTGGAAGGCAGCAGTGCCAGGAGCATGCAGACCTCAGCACTGCTCGTGGCTGAGCCTCAGGGACACGTGAGGAAAACAAGGGCTAGAACTTCCCCAGGGTTTCCCTTGGCCACCAAAGCCTGGAACAAGCAGGGACAAAGCCTCCAGCTTGGGCTGGGCATGGAAAGTGCCACCAGTTGCCATGTGGTTTAGCAAAACTGGTCCAGCCCCAGCAATTTGCCTGGGCACACTCTCCTGAACACACCCCAGCAGAGCCTGACCCTTCTTTGGCCACAAGGGCTGGGGTTCAGGGGCAACCTTGTTGTCCCCCAGCTAACTGCTAACTCCCAGGAATCCCATCTTGGGAGACCAGGAGTGAAGGGGAAGGAGGAAAGCAGCTGTAAGCTAGCAGCAGAAACTGAGCTGGGATGCAAATCCCAAGCCCAGGAGCATGGAAGGGCTGGTGGTTCCAGGCAAATGTGGTGGTCACCTCCCTTCCCTCTGCACACAGAGGGGCTGCTGAGGGCACCTCCCCAGGCAAAGCTCAGTGGGCTGCTGCTGGGAATCCATGGAGATGCTGCTCTGCTTCACAAGGACATCAGCATGGGAGATGTTCCCAATGCTCTGCACCCTTCCTCAGCCTTGGGAGCAAGATGGGGCCAGGCAGAGAGGAGCCCAGAGAGCTCAAGGTCTCCTTTCTCCTCTCCACCAGCAGCTCCTCACCCCATTTTCCATACACCTGTGCAGGCAAAGCTTCCAGCCAGCAACAATTTGCCTAAGGAACAAAGCAGGAGATTGTTGGCTCCCAGCTGCCAAACATCTCCCCCTGGGAACACACAAGGACTTTGCTGTCCCCAGAGAGATAAGAGGTAGGAGGAGAAGTGTTTACACTGCCACAAGGTCTGTTTGCAGGCAGCTAGGCCAGCATTGGCCTGGGCTGGAACCACCTTGTTTGCCCACTTGGGTTGTCACAGCCTGAGTCACAACTGGAGCCTTGAGGAGCAGAGGTTTGGCTGCTGGGCTGGGATCTGGGTGAGATGTTGTTGGGATGAGGCAGTTGGGTGCAGGGATGAAGCTCAGGGAATGGTTTCTTTTGGGGGGATATGGGGGGGGTGGTGGTGGAAGGGACCTTGAAGATCAGTTAGTTCCAAGCCTCCTGCTGGGGGTAGGGATGTCACCTTCTAGAGCAGGTTGCTCCTTAGCCAAGCTGGCTTTGAATGCTGCCAGGCATGGAGCATCCACAGCTTCTCAGGGGAACCTGTTCCAGGGTCTCAACACCCTCTGGGCAGAGAATTCCTTCTCAATAACCCAAGTTCAAAGCCACACAACCACCACTCAATGAATGGAGCCATGGTGAGAAGCTTCAGCCTCCTCTTCCTCCTGCTCAACCTCATCCAGTACTGGGATGAGCTCCAGCACAGCAGCTTTTGGCTCTGGAGCAACAGAGCCAAGTTTAGGGTGCAAAAAGCATCATCACTTGCTAGCTGGGACATGTGTGTGTGTGTCCTCCAGAAGCCTGCAGGTTTCCACCTCTGCCCTGCAAGGAGGAGCTCTGGGTACAACCCAGCTGGCAACAGGACCATGCCAAGGAGCAGATCTGTCCCTGCCAGCACTTCTCAAGCCCATGGCATGAAGGTTCAGCTTGGAAGAACCTTCCTGGGTGCAACCCAACTGGTAAAAGGAGCAGCCCTGTCCCTGCCAGCACTTCTCAAGCCCATGGCATGAAGGTTCAGCTTGGAAGAACCTTCCTGAAGGTCTCCTGGTGCCCACAGGGCTGTGGAGAGGTGACTGAGGAGCACCTCCACCAGGTGCTGCTGGGGAAGTGGGTAAGCACCCACCACAGCCCAGGAGGGAAGGTGCAGGCAAGGCCAAGACTTGTTGGAGCGTGGTCTTCCTCCAACCACACCCTGCTCCAGCCCCAAGTCATGCAGCTGAGGGTGACTCAGCTCCCTGCACCACTGCAAGTCTCCAACCCTTTCTCCTGCCCTCTGTCCACACAAGAATTGAGAAGCCACCAGGAGCAGCAGGGAGGTTTCCATCACCACCAGCCACCTCCTCAGCTCAGCCAGGGCTGGATCCAGAGTCCACCTGAAAGCCTCCAGTGAGCCTGGCCCAACTCACAGCATGGCTGGGGTGGGAAGGGAGCTCTGGGGCTCAGCCAGTGCAACCCCCCTGCTCCAGCAGGGTCACCCCCAGCAGCTGGCCCAGGATCACCTCCAGCTGGGCTTGGAATCTCTCCCCAGGAGGAGACTCCACAGCCTCTCTGCAAAGCCTGGGCCAGGGCTCCAACCTGCCCCTCCCAGCAAACAAGCTCTGCTTGGCCACCACATTGCAAGGAGCTGCTTTTAGATGATGGTGCTAGCTTGATGGTTGGACTTGATGATCTTAGAGGTCTCCTCCAACCTTGCTAATTCTGTGAGATGAGGACAAGTGGCTCTTCCCACTGGGGACTGGGAGCTGCAATGGGGCAACTGGTCACCCTCCATGCTAAGTGGCCATAAGCACCAAGACCAAGTCTCCTAGAGGCTCCCACCCCTTTGAAGCTCAGATGCCAAGAGCTTGGACTTCTTTTTTGGGGCTCCCATGACTCAAGAGGTGTCTCAACAGGTCCCTAAACTGGTATTAATATAACCCCCCAATAAACTGGCACTACTCAGCTCTGCTGGGCTGAAGGACATGGAGCTGGGTGGCAGGAGGAGGCAAGTGTTGAGAGCAAGTGGCTGGAGGTGGCTTTTGGCCAAGAGGGTTGAGAGACCTCTGCTATCAGGAACCTTCTCTCACAGAGGTGCTCCTGAGCCACTCACAACCCTGATGCAAACATTCAACAGCTTCAGAAGAGCTGTTGTTTGCTCCTCACCTTGGCTCCACCACCTCTTGTCAGGGACATGGAGCCAGGGCAGCCCCACAATGAAACAGGCAGCAGGGCTTGGGGAGGGGGGTGGAGAAGCCAGTCCCTGTCCCACCTCACAGCATGGTTTGGGGAGGGAGGGAGCTCTGGGGCTCAGCCAGCCCAACCCCCTGCTCCAGCAGGATCACCCCCAGCAGCTGGCCCAGGGTCACCTCCAGCTGGACTTGGAATCTCTCCCCAGGAGGAGACTCCACAGCCTCTCTGCAAAGCCTGGGCCAGGGCTCCAAGCTGAGCCTCCCAGCAAACAAGCTTCTCCTCCTGCTCAGCTGCAAGCTCCTGGCTTCCAGTTGGTGGCCAGTGCCCCTTGGCCTGGCCCTGGGCACCCCTGAGCAGAGCCTGGCCCCAGCCTCTTGCCCTCAGCCCTCAGCTCTTGAGAGCATGGAGAAGATCTCCCAGCTCTAACCAGAGGAAGGCAGCAAACCAGCATCAGCAATAAAGCACCACATCTGGCTCCAGCCTGGAGAACATCCCCCAGGTGCCTTCACCTTCATCATGGGAAGGAAATTGGTTTAGCACTGCCACTGGAGGATGCTGACTCAGCAATGCTCAGGAACCACCAAGCATGTCCTAACCCTGCTTTGGTTTTGTGGCATCTCCTCAGGCTTGGTTCAATGAACTTCATCAACCAACTCCCACTCCCTTGGGCTCTCCCTCACACCCACAGCCCCAGAGCTCAGGGCTGGGGCTCACAGGTACCACAGTGACCTTCACATACTACAGGTTACCCAGAGAGGTGGGAGGAGATGTCCCATCCCTGGAACCACCCCAGGTCAGGTTGGTTTGGGCTGTGAGCAAGCTGCTCTAGTTGGAGATGGGACATTTTCCACTCATGGAGATGACCTTCAAAGGCCTCTTCCAGCTCAAACCCTTCTATGATGTTATGGCCAGGGCTCTTGTGCAAACTGCTCTAGTTGGAGATGTCCCTGCTCCCAGAAGTTGGACTAGATGACCTTGGAAGGTCCTTTCCCACCCCAACCCCTTTGTGATGCCCTGATTCTATGGATTGAGCTTCTCCAGGATGGCCAAGAGCCAAGGTCTCTGTCTGGGGCTGCAGCTGCCACCACAAGGAGCAGGGCTGGGGGAGATCCTGCCAGCCTCTTGCAGTTGTTCAGCTTCACACTGAGCCTATTCAAGCCTAGGCAAGGAGAAGAAGGGGATGGGGACAGGTGGACCCCCAGGCCTAACACCCCAGTGAGGGGCTGCAGGACACTGCTGCTGGATCTGCTCATGGATTTCCACATGGCCTCAGCCTCAGCTGTTGGGACCATGCTGAGCTGGAGCCAGGGAGCAGCAGGGTGGGGAGTGGAGAACATTGGTGTGGCAGGAGAGCAGGAGCTGATTCCCAGCTCCACCTTGGGGCAGCTGATCCTGAACTCACTGGACTGATGCTTCTCCACCAGCAGCACCACCCAGCCCCTGCAGATGCAGCCTGTGCCCCCACCCAGCAGGAACAGGGTGAGCAGCTTCCCCATGAGCTCCTCCAGCACCAGCCCCAACTTCCCCTTCCCTGTCCCCACCTCCCCCCCCATCTCCCATGGCTCCTCCTGCAGGACCTGGCTGTCTCCAAGCCCCCAAACCCTCCTGTCCCTCAGATGCTGCTTCACTGCCCCCTAAGAGAACTCTGGGGACATGATGCCCTGCTGATGGCTTCCTTCCACCCTAGCTGCCAGCAGCAGGGAAGGGAATTGTTGCTCCTCAGGAGCTGAGCAAGGGGCAGGAGCTGGCAGCAGCTCCAGGAGCTGCAGCCCTCAGCCCTCTGCCACGTCAGGAGAGGCTCCCACACTTCTGCTGGGCTTCCAAGTGGAAATGTTAATGGGATTCAGACAAGCAAAGTGACTCAGAGACCTCTTGTCTTGGCAAGCTTGGGCATGGAGCATCCCACAGGCATGTCCCAACTCCCACCCCCTTCCCCTTCTCAGCTGCTGCTCTCCAACACTCCAGCTCTCAGCTGCAGCTCCTTAATTTGCCTTCATTTGGTGGATCCTAGGGTAACAAAAAAACTACTGAAGGCAAGAGGATCTCCTCCTCCTTCCTCTCCACACCCTGCACAGCCAGGGGACAACCCAGCCCCACAGCAGCAGCTGGGGGTTGGAGAAGAGGTTGGTGAACATTGGCCACTGATGAGAGCAGAGCCACAAACCCAGAGTGCTAGAGGCTTTGCCTCCATCCTGCTCAGGGAGCTGAGGGAACAAAAAAAGCAGGGATGGATCCTAGAACTGTGAAATCACAGCTTGGGTTAGGCTGAAGGAACCTTGAGGGGGTCACCTAGTCCAACCCCCCTGCAGTCAGCAAGGTCCTTGCCATGGAGTCTATGATCTCCAACCAGAGCAGGCTGCTCACAGCCCCAACCAACCTCACCTGGGATGTCTCCAGGGATGGGACATCTCCTCCCACCTCTCTGGATCTAGGCAGAGAGGAGGAATAAATCCTCCCCCCATGGAAAGGAAAAAGAACACTGCCAAGAAAGAAATCCTTCAGCCTCAAAGCAAAGCCTCAGCCTCCAGAGCTCTGAGCATGGAGCCTCTGAGCACATCCAACAGCCCCAGGCCACCCAGTATGGATGTCATGGGACAACAGAAACCTCCTGAGCCCTGAGGCCTCATGGACATCATCTCTGAGATGGTTTGGGGTGGAAGGAGGAAAGGGGGAGGGTGTGGGGGGGGAAAAGATCCTGGCCCAGCCCCACCTCCCACAAGAGCATCCCTCAAGCTGCTCTTTGTTAGCTCCAAAAGGGCAAAGCCTCCTCCCAGCCAAACCATTCCTCTCCTGGCAGCATTCCCTGGAGACAGAGGGGGGAGGGAAAAGAGCCCAAAAGCCAGAGCCTGCTCCCCCCACGCAAAACCTTCCAGCAGCAGCAGCAGCAGCAGACTGGGCACAGAGGCAACACCCAGCCCTGGGGCCAGGAGGCTCTGGTCTCCTTCCTTTCCTGGTTTTTGGTTTGGGTTTGGTCATTTTGGAGGTTTTTGGGGTTTGGTTTTTGTTCCCAGTCCTCTTTTCCTGCTCCTAACCCAAACCATCATCACTGACCCCCAAGAAGGGGTAAAATCCCCCAGCCTGGGCATGGGGAAGGTTTATTTACTCCAAGCTCTCCTGGCAACAACCTTCACCCTGCCCTGGGGGAGGTGGGCTTGGAGGACAAGCAGCTCCCAGCATGGCACTGGGCTGCTGTGGAGAGATGCTGTGCACCCCCAGTCCTGCCCAGCACCCCCTTCCCCAGGAGCTGGCTCCCATGGACCTCACCTTGCTCCAGCTGAGTCCAACTTCAGCCCAGTTCCAGAGCTCTCTGGTTGTGCAAGCCCCAGTTAGGAGGCCCAGGGGTGGCTGGGCATGGTCCTCAAGCATCTCCATCCTGGAGGAGAGGAGTCTTGGGAGGGGGTTTCAGAGCACTTGGCTCCCCTGGGCTAGAGGTGACCATGCTGTGGCCAACCTCCTTCCTCCAACAGGAGAAGAAGGCTCTGGTTAGCAGCTCCAATGAGCTTTAGAAGACAGGAGATTTGTTTTTTCCTCCTCTGGAAACATCTCAGGATGAGATCTAGGCTTGGGGAGGAGGAACAGGCACAGACCTAATCAGGTTAGGAGCTGCAGTTCAGGAAGCCATCACTCATCAGCCATTACCAGAGCCTTCTCCTCCTGTTGGAGGAAGGAGGTTGGCCACAGCATGGTCACCTCTAGCCCAGGGGAGCCAAGTGCTCTGAAATCCCCTCCCAGGACTCCTCTCCTCCAGGATGGAGATGCTTGAGGACCATGCCCAGCCACCCCTGGGCCTCCTAACTGGGGCTTGCACAACCAGAGAGCTCTGGAACTGGGCTGAAGTTGGACTCAGCTGGAGCAAGGTGAGGTCCATGGGAGCCAGCTCCTGGGGAAGGGGGTGCTGGGCAGGATTGAGGGTGCACAGCATCTCTCCACAGCAGCCTTGTGCTGTGCTGGAGCTTGTGTCCTCCAAATCCACCAACCTGTTCCTCCTTGGGGAGCACAGGTCAGGGATACCTAGGATAAGGGTTGGTCCTGGGAGGGGAAGTGTGCCAGGAGCTGCCAGCACCCCTGAGTCACCAACCACCCTCACCACACCCTCTGCTGCACCTCGATGGGACTGAGGAGCCCAGGAGAAAGCCCAAGAGCTGGGGACACACGTGGCACTGGGGCCAGGTAGTGGTGGCCAAAAGGGGACCCTTGTCCCTGCCTTGGGACCAACCCTCCTGGATCAGCAGGAAAGCTCCAGCCTGAAAGGAAGAGCAGCTGGGAAGGAACAGATGGTGAGGCCACACCTCCAGTCCTGGGCTCAGCTTGGGCTCCTGACTCCAAGCAGCACCCAAAGGTGCTGGAGTGTGGCCAGAGCAAGAGAAGGAAGGTGGGGAAGGGGCTGGAGCACAAGGGCTGTGAGGAGCAGCTGAGGGAACTGGGCTTGCTTAGCCTGGAGAAGAGGAGGCTCAGGGGAGAGCTTCTGGCTCTCTGCAGCTCCCTGAGAGGAAGCTGGAGCCAGGGGGGGCTTGGGCTCTGCTGCCAAGTGCCAGGACAAGAGGCAACAGCCTCAGGTTGCCCCAGGGGAGGTTCAGCTTGGCTATGAGGAAGGATTTGGGTTAGGCCTGGCCCAGGCTGCCCAGGGCAGTGGTGCAGTCCCCAGCCCTGGAGGGGTTTCCAAGCCCTGGAGCTGTGGTGCTGAGGCCCTGGGGCAGTGGTGAGCATGGCAGCCTTGGGCAGGACTGGATGATCTCAGAGATCTTTTTCTACCCTAATAGTTCAACAATTCTAAGGCTGGCAGGAGGCACAGGGCAAGCATCTGCCTCCACCTCTCAACCTACCTCTGCCCCAGGCTGGCCAGACCCTTCTCCACCCAAGTACTTCTTGCACCAGTGCATCAGTAGCCCGTGAGACCGGTCTCCTGCCCCGGCAACGCCCTGTCCCCCTTCCAGCCACCACCTCTTCCCCCATCCCAGAGGAACCACCCAGCTCTTCACCCTCCCAGCAGTGAGTCCCCACCAGTGCTGGGCACCAGGCCCACAAGCAGAAATGCCATCCCCAGATGACCCTCCCAGCCCCCCACCTCCCTTCTGCACAGGAAAGACAACCCCAGCAGCAGGCAGTGCTGGCACTGTGGGTGCTGATAAGGTGGCCCCAGTGCTGCCTGTCCTACAGGAGATACCCAACACATCTCCTGGGGCTGATGGGCACAGCAAGGGGAGCAGAGGGCCACCAAAGTGAAGTATTGGCCAAGTAAGGTGTCCCTGCACTGAGGGGGGACAAGGTGCTGGTCCAAGAGCTAGGGGTGGGCATGACCAGGGTAGCTCCCTAGCAGAGAGCAGAGCAACGCTGGCACAGCCACGAGTCCTTTCTCACCCCATCAACATCTCTGACCTATCTGCATGGGCAGGCTTGTGGCTGCCCTGTTCCCCCATTCCCAAAAGGGCAACCCAAGCCTTGGGAGAACCATCATGGCTTAGCAGCTCCTCTCCAAGCAACGTGGCCCACAGGAGGGTGGTCTCCAGCGCCGTGAGAGGAGCTGCAGCCCCTTGGTGAGGGTTCTGGGAAAGCAGCCCTAACAGTAGCACCCATGGAAGCAGATACAGGAATGACTAGAGCACTGGTGGAGCCACTTTGCCACCTCCCAAGCCATGACTCAGAGACAACTCAACACCCTGAAACTCTTCTCTCCTCCAGAAACACCTTTTCAGCAATCCGAAACCTCCCCAGAACTCCCCTCCAGACCAAGAGCAGCTCTTTGGGAACCCCCTTGAGTCAAAGCACTCTTGTGGGGGGAGATCTGTCAGTGTCAGGGAACAAACACAAGCAGCTCCAGGAGCTCAGAGCACAGCACAACCCAATCCCTTAACCACCTCTTTTTCGTGTCTGCAGCTCCAGGCTGAGCACTCAGCTTCTCCACGCCTGCAGTCCAGGCATTTTTTCCAGCCCTCAAAAGATTTCAGCCAAGATAGTTCTGGGTTTGCCTAAGGCAGCAAAAGCCTCTCGAGGGCTCAGCTCCACGTCTGGTCACCTCCCACCTCCTTGGGAGGTGGTCAGCAAGGACCAGGAGCTCCTCAAGTTCTCCTGGCAGCCAGAAGGGACAAGCACAACCTCTTTAGCGTGGGGCAGGGACACAGCAGCGTGGGGGAAACGGAGACCTAAATATAAACCAGCCCAGACAGAGCTTCCAGAGACAGCTGGGGAAGGAGCTGAAGATCCAAGCCCTCCTTCCCCCCCCCCAGGAGGTGGAATATTTATGGCACCTTCGGAGGATGTTAATTTTAGCCTCGTTAGGGACTCAGAAGGAGGTGTCCACCAGAAGAGAGCAAATGGAGGATGAGTAGGGGAGTGGGGGTTCTCCTGCCACCACCAGCCAGCCCTAAAGCAAAGCTGCTGCCAGAAAGGGACCTGACAGTGCCGTGGGCTCAGTGCCACACGGGGTGGCAATGACCACGGGGTCTCACCCTGGGCATGTGCCCACGGCCCCGAGGACGAGGAGAGGAACCCGAGAGCAGCCAAGCAGGTGCATCCTGATGGGGGGAAGGATCTAAACCTGGTGGGAAGGGGCTGGAGGTGGGGATGGCATTGGAACTTCCAACCAGACCTGGAGCACATCCCACCCAGGACCAGCCGATGGGGATGAAGGACACAGACACTGCGCCAGCGCCGCTCCCCCCACAGCAGGAGACACCCTCTCCTCCCCCCCAAGAAACAGTTCGGCATCTGGAGGGTTAAGGAGGCTCTCTGGTGCCAAAGACAGCAGAGGAAAAATGGGACAAGCTCCGTGGGCAGGACAGAGCCAGCTGAGTGGGAACACGTTTGGGAATAGCTCGGGAATGACGAAGATGAAAGCGCTGCCAACCCTCGCACCCTCCCCAGCCTCCCCCTCAGAGCCTGCCCATAGGAGCTCTGGGTGTGGCTGCTCAGCCCCAGCCCCAGCCCCGAGCTTTGGCGGCTCCCAAATTTCCCCCTCTCCAAGGGCACCCTGGCCAAAGATGGCGCTTGGAAGGGAGAGCTGGAACGAACGCCGGGAGGGCTGGAACGAACGCCGGGAGGGCTTACCCTGGCTCCTCTCCCCGGCTCCTGCTCCTGCTCCAGCTGGGGCACTTGCTACCCTTTTCCCTGCCTGCCTTCCCTTCTCCCTGCCTCCCTTCCCTTCTCCCTGCCAAGCCTGACGACAGTCACAGTCCTCCCATGGGATGTGTGCTTCCCCCCCTCCATGACAGCCACATTCTCCTCCCCACCATGGCAGTGACAGTCCTACGACAGCCACAGTCCTACCATGGTGTGTGCGCACTCCCCCCCTCCCCACGACAGCCATAGCCGCACGACAGGTGTCGTCTCCCCCATGGCAGTGCCAGCCCTGCGACAGGCACAGTCCCACCATGCTGTCGTCCCCCCTCGTGACGACACTGTCAGTCCCACCACAGTCTCGCTCCCCTCCGGCCCATGACAGTAACAGCCCTACGACAGCCACAGTCGCACCATGGTTATCTTTCCTCCCCGCCCCATGACAGCCACAGCCCCACCACGGTCCCCCCAATACGACAGTAACTGTC
>VWZX01003436.1:56199-83088 GCA_013399015.1 Galbula dea
CGGGGGCACTCACCGAGCCTTCAGCTCCTTATGCTCCTCGCGGACTTTGCTGAGCTCCAGCTGCAGCCGAGCTCTTTCCTTGGCCACCGAATCCAAGGTCTTCCGCGCATCTGCCAGCTCCGCCTCGTAAGCAGCCTTGATCCCGGAGACCTCCCGGCTCACCACCTCCTCGGACTCGGTGATCCGCAGCCGTAGCCCAGCGTTCTCCAGCTCCAAGGAGCGCACCTTGTCGATGTAGACAGCCAAGCGGTCATTGAGCTCCTGCAGATCTTCCTTCTCCTGCAAGCGGGTGATGCGAGTAGGGGACAGGGGGGTCCCCGAAGCCCCGCTGCGGGTGCTTCTCTTCTGAGAAGGTGTCGCCATAGGAAGGGTGGTGGTGGGGGACGCCACCAGCGTCAAGGTGAAGGTCACGGGTCACAATTGTCCTTGTCCACCTAACCCCAGCTGGTTCTGCTGTTCCAGCTTGATTGAGAGACTGGTTTATATGCTAGGCTGTAGAGGAGGAGCTGCGAAGAGGAGGAGGAGGAGGGTGGAGTTATCCACAGCTTGGGTGGAGAGAAGCCGCTTGCATCACTCCAGGAATTGATTTGGGAAAGGCTGGAAAAGCATCCCTGGGAGGAGGGGGACGTGGGAAGGTTGCTCCAGGGCGGGGAACACAAACACAGATCCTTCCAAACACCTTGTGCTTCCACTTTTGTTAGTGATGGGTTTTAGTGTTCATTTTTTATCTCCGGGGGGGATGTGGTAAGGGCAAGGTGCAGCCTGAGAGGGGCTGCAGCCATGGGGGGCAGCCAGGCACCTCCCCCCGCCCCTCCAGGCTGGGCATCCTCAGGACATCGCTGTCCCCACAGGAAGAGGGCAGGTGGCATCTCAGGAGCTGAGTCTAAGGTGCTGGGGGGTGGCGGGGAGGAGGTCCTAGCACACCCCAAATGCAGGAGCCTGGAGCATTCCCAGCTCTGGGCTCCCAGGACAGTCCCAGGTCACCCAAAACACCATTGTCTGGGTGCCCCCAAGCCCCTCAGACATCACAGACCTAGAGCCCTGGAGCACCAGAGGACAGTGCCTCAGTTTCCCCAGCAGTGGCTGTCTCTATTTCCTAGGTCTCCCCAGTACCAACTGTGCCCATTTCAAATCCTTTCTCTGTTTCCCATCCCAGCTCTGCCCAGATCCACCTTTTTCTCCCAGTTTCCCAGCCCACCTGTGTCCAGCTTCTAACTTCCCCAATCCTGACCACCACCTGAGTCCAGTTTCCCCTGCCTCAGTTTCCCCTGCCTCAGTTTCCCCTGCCACAGCTGTTTCCCGTTCTCCCCCCTCCCAGTGCCAGCCATTCCCACTCCCACCAGCGCTCAGCCATTCTCCCAGTATCTCCAGTTCCCAGCATGGATGATTCCCAGTTTCTCCTAGCTGCTGGCCAGCTGGCTGCAGGGTGTCCTGCCTCCCTGGAAGCGCTGCTGAGACTCAGCAGCTTGGGACTTCCAGATCTGCCACAGGCTTCCTGACACCCCCCAGGGCTACCACGGGGGTGGAGGTGGCTTGTCCTCTCCATGGACTTCATCCTCTCCCCGTGCTTTGCACCAGAGACCCAACCCCTCCTGGGAAGGGGAATGGGAGATCCTTTTCCACCCCAGGGATGAGGAGGGGCTGAGCCAGGACCTCGGTGGGTGGCGGTCGTGGGGTCTCCACCCTCTTTCCTGCTTGCCAAACTGGGAAGGAGACATTGGTGAGAGCTTGGGCAGCGATGTCCACCCCAAAGCTTGTCATCCCCAAGGGCTTGGAGATGTTCCATCCCTGGAACCATTCCAGATCAGCTTGTCTGGGGCTCTGGTTGGAGCTGTCTCTGCAGTAGGTTGGACCATGACCTTCCAAGGTTCCTTCCACCCCAACCAGTCTGTCCCGAGGAATGGAGAAAGGTCTAGGGCTGCCCAAAGTCACAGCCAAACTGCCTCTTCCCCAGCCATAGTGAGTAGCCCAGTAAGTCCTGAAAGCCCAAGCCAGCTCCATTCAGGCTCTTTCCAATTCCTGGGAAGGTTCCAGGGCAAACCGGGAATGAGTCACGCAGCAACCGGAGCAACAGAGGCAAACAGAGAGATCCCCACACGCACGCACACGCGTGAGCCTCAGCTCCGGGGCTGATTCACCCCAGCCCCCGGTGAGTCACTGCCGCCGGCCAACGGCCGCGGGAAGAGAGGAGCAGGAGCGGGGGGGGCAGAGAGTCAAGGTCCAGCTCTCCAAAGCCAGGATTTGGCTCCAACATCACAGCAGAGCTTGGGGGTGGGGGTGGTTTGGGTACTGTTTGTTTGGCACTGCCATGGGGAGAGGTTTGGGGAAGTGTTTGGGGGTGTTCAGGTCTACCCAAGCTTCCCTTGGGGTAGGTGGCAGCTGAGGTGGTGGGGGGTGGTCCTGGCATGCTCCAAATGCAGGAGCCTGGAGCATTCCCAACTCTGGGCTTCAGGGACAGGCCCAGGTCACCCAAAACACCATTGTCTGGGTGCCCCCAAGCCCCTCAGACATCACAGACCTAGAGCCCTGGAGCACCAGAGGACAGTGCCTCAGTTTCCCTTAGGGTTCCCCCAGAGGTCTTGGGGGGTCTCATCCCCTTCCCCATCTCTGCTCCCTGGAGCCCTTGGTGGTCTCATCCCCTTCCCCATCCTTGCTCCCTGGAGCCCTTGGGGGTCTCCATCTCCATCCCCTTCCCCATCCCTGCTCCCTGGAGCCCTTGGTGGTCTCATCCCCTTCCCCATCCTTGCTCCCTGGAGCCCTTGGGGGTCTCATCCCCTTCCCCATCCCTGCTCCCTGGAGCCCTTGGTGGTCTCATCCCCTTCCCCATCCTTGCTCCCTGGAGCCCTTGGGGGTCTCATCCCCTTCCCCATCCCTGCTCCCTGGAGCCCTTGGGGGTCTCATCCCCTTCCCCATCCCTGCTCCCTGGAGCCCTTGGGGGTCTCCATCCCCTTCCCCATCCCTGCTCCCTGGAGGTCCCTCTCTGCACCCAGAGGCACCCTTGGGTGCTGCATGGAGCATGGTGACCATGCTGCCACCCACACCCCCCACCCTGTGGTGGTCTCCATGCCTGGGGGGTACCAACCCTTTGACCACCCCCATTTCCTTTTCAGCCCTTCCTCTCCAACCTCCTCCTGCCTCCTGTCCTCTCCCACCTGTCCCTTAGCCCTGGGGGACAGACACTGCTCCCCACAGGAGGTGACAGCTGGAAAGGGCCACGGCCAGGGATGATGATGATGATGATGGTGGTGGTTGTCCTGGGACCGTGATGATCCAGACTGGGGCCTCATGGGCCCCTCCCTAGGACAAGCAGGCAGGGTGGGGGTGGGGCTGGCTCTGGCTGGGGTGGCTGCCAAGCTGTGGAGCACTGTGGGACACTAGCAGCCACCTTCCACTCGCCAGCTTTGTTTTGATTTCAAAACAACCAACCCTGGGCTGGAAGGAAAATCAAAAAAGCTTTTTTGTGCCCTTTGGCTCCTGCTGCTCCCTGGGAGGGAGATGGCTGCCAGGATCCAGGAGATTCCAGCATTCCCCTCAGGATAAGAGCAGCCAGGAGAAACTTTCTTTGCCTTCATGTGGGAAAATGGAGGGAGGGCAAAGGTAGGGAGCAACCAGCTTGGGCAAGAGCTAAAACCAGAGCTAAGGGTCAGCAGCACAGCCTGAGCCTGAGCCTGGGCCTGTTCCAGCAGCTCCTGGAGAGTCCTGGATCCTTCTGCTCCCCACATGTGGGATCCCAGCACTTGGTCCCATGTTTGCTGCACTAAAGGGCTGAGTTTTGGGGTTCCCCTGGGCTGGGGGCAGCAGGAGGATAGGGTGGTGGGGAGGGGGGGCTGCTGGCTGGGGATCCTCTAGAAATCTTCCTTGGTGGCCTTGGTACATCTGAGGAAAGGGGTCCCAGGAAGGGTCAGAGTCTGGTTCACAGGATCATGGAATCACAGACTGGGGTGGGTGGGAAGAGACCTTGAGAGGTCATGGAGTGCAACCCCTGCAGGCTGCAGGGACATCTCCAACCAGAGCAGGCTGCTCCCAGCCCCAACCAACCTGACCTGGGATGCTTCCAGGCATGGGACATCTCCTCCCAGCTCTCTGCCCAGCCTGGGCCAGGCTCTCCCCACCCTCAGCACCAACCATTGCTTCCTTCTCTCTCCTCTCCAGCTCCTCTGTCAATCCCAAACCATCTCCCCTTGGCCTGGCCCAACAGCTCCTGCTCCAAAGTCTCTCCCCTAAGCCCTGCCAGGCTGCAGCAAGCTCTCCCTGGAGCCTTCTCCTCTCCAGGCTCCACAAGCCCAACTCTCTCAGCCTGGCCTCCCAGCAGAGAGCTTCCAGCCCTCAGCTCATCTCTGTGGCCTCCTCTGGCCCTGCTCCCCCAGCTCCATGCCTGTGCTGTGCTGAGGACTCCAGAGCTGGCCCCAGCCCTGCAGCTGAGCTCTCCCCAGAGCAGAGCAGAGGCAGCATCCCCTCCCTTGTCTCCTCTGCAGCAGTTGCTCCATGCAGACCCTCTCTGGGCTGGGACAGTCATCTCCCCCCCACACCACACCCTGCATCCATCTCCACTGCTCCATCCTCCCCACCAGCCCCAAACAAGGCTGCAGTGGTGATGCTCAGCTCAGGACCAGGGCAGGAGGATCCTGAGCCAGCACACACATGCAGGGAAGACAGAGGATCCATCCCAAGCCAGCTGTGAGCTGCTCCCTGGACCAGCAAAGAGATGTTTGTCCCTTGTGCCAGGTAGGAGAGGTTTCATCCAAACCAGATGTGCTGGGAGGACATCTCCTGCTCAGCACCTCCCCTCCTCACCATGCCACAGCACAGGCATGATGCTCCAGCCCCCCAAAATGGCTATTCCTGGGGTTTCCATCAGCTGGAGCAACATGTATGATGCTGAAGCAGAGCAAGGGGTGGATGGGGAGGTTGGAGGAGAAGCTCTCAGCACGGGCTGGAGATCCTGGGCATGACTCAGGAGGCAGAGAGCACTCATGGCCCTGGAATTTCAAACCCTTTTCAGCCTCCAAAGCTCTTTGGCTTGTGGAAAAGCCTTGGAAAACGTTGGGAGCTTGCAGCTGCCACAGTGCAAACTCCACATGTGCAGATGTGAGCAGTGATGGAGCTGCTCAGGGGCTGGCAAGAGGAGCTGCAGCTCCAGGGGTCTCTACACCTCCCTGTAGCTGCTCCAGCATGGAGGGATGAAGGATGTGCCATGGGGGGGGGGCACTGCTGCAGGATGGAGCCTGCTTTGCAGCTTCTCAGCTCTTTGGGGCTCTTCCCAAAGGCCCTGGAGCTCATTTCTCAACCTGTGCACAGCTTTTGGCACCTCTTCCTGCAGCCCAGGACTGAGCCACCCTGAGCCTGCAGACTCCTTCCAAGAGCTCTCCCCAGCCCCACATGTTCTCCTCAGCCCCAGCACCATGGAGTCTTTTCTGCAGCTATTTCCTGACACACCCCACCTCCAAGCAGGGATTTTTCCCTTTCCAGCTCTCTCTTCTGGCCAACAAGACATGGAACCATTAACCCTCCACCCCCAAACCACCCTATTCCCAGCAGGAGAAGATCCCAGCAGCCAAATTTTTCTCCCATCTGATCCCAGACAGCCCCAAATCCCCAAGCTGGCTGCATGCAGCAGTTCCTCCTCCCTTCCATCCCTGCTGGGAAGTTCCATGCCCAAAAGATGAAGGTGGCAGAAGTAGAGATGGGACCTGGATCTCCTCATCCTGCATCCCAGCCCATCCCATCTTCCCACCCATCATTCTGACCTACAACTGCCAGAGGTTCC
This sequence comes from Galbula dea, assembly GCA_013399015.1. Classification (NCBI taxonomy): domain Eukaryota; kingdom Metazoa; phylum Chordata; class Aves; order Piciformes; family Galbulidae; genus Galbula; species Galbula dea. The sequence goes on from VWZX01003436.1 coordinate 61,967, forward strand.
CCAACAAGCTGTGCCCACGAGGGGGGCTGGGTGTGTGCATCCAGAGGAGTTTTAATTAGCTAATAATCCTTAATGGGGTTTAATTGCCTTGTTAAAAAAGGTAATTAAGGCAATACATCAATTAGAGCTGTAAAATTAATAGATTCACCAGTGCTGTGTATTTGAGGGAGCAGAAACCCACAGCCAGCAGCAGCCAGGGTGGTGCTGGGGGCTCAGCTCTGCACCATCTCCACCCCACCCAGAACTGGGAGCAGCCCTGGAGCTCATCTGGGACAAATCCTGCTCTAGCCTCTCTGCCCCAGGCAGCTCCCTGTGGTCCATGGTGTGGATGGACAAGGTAAGCATGAGGGTGGAGATTGAGCCTCAAGAGGTCCCTGCCCACACTGGAAGAAGTCACCTCCACTCTTCCTGAGCTCCTCAGGTGGCAACTGCTCTGGTGGCTTGGGCTGGGGCAGATCTGCTCTGCACCAAGGGGACACCTGAGCCCACCCAGGAGCAAAAGCATCCCTTGAATCTCATCTTCTGAATGCCCCTTTCAGGCACCCATGGGTGCAGCAGCAGGGACAGGAGGGCACTTAAGGTGCCAGGGCAGAGGGGAACATGCCCTGGGGTTCACAGCATGCTCTGTGACCTCCCAAATTCTCAGTGCCACGATGGAAAACACATCAGATGGCTTCTCCAGGAGGGAAGGTTGGAAAGGAAAAGGTAGTTGGGTATCACCTGCATGGTGGTGCTAGGTTGAGGGTTGAACCTGATGATCTTAGAGGTCTCTTCCAACCTCAGTGCTTCTGTCATCTGCTCCCCACAGCCCCCCAGTGCTGCTGCTTTGGGGTCACACTCATCCAGGAGGGTTTGAATGTCTCCAGAGATGGAGACTCCACAGCCCCTGGGCAGCCTGGGCCAGTGTTTCCTCACCCTCACTGGGAAAAAGTTCTTCCTCACATTAACACTAAACCTCCTGTGCTCTAACTTGCTCCCATTGCCCCTTGGTGAACCTCAACACTGCTGGAAATGAATCCCTGCTTCCCACTCAGGAGGCTGCAGAATCATCTGTGCTGTGGTGGGGAGCTGGGGAGCTCCTGCAGCAAGGGCTCTGGAGAGAGGGGATAGCATGGGATGGAGTCAGGGGAGCAGGGGCTGGGAGATGGCAGTGGAAAGTGAGGGTCCAGGGAGGTTCTCCTCCCCCTCTCCTCTGCCCTCCTCAGGTCACCTCTGGGCTCCTGGGGCAAGCCCTGAGCTCCCCAGCTCCAGAGAGACAAGGAACTGCTGGGGAGAGGCCAGGGGAGGCTGGGAAGATGCTGAGGGACCTGGAGCAGCTCTGGCAGCACCAATGGCTGAGAGCCCTGGGGCTGCTGAGCCTGGAGAAGAGCAGCCCCAGAGGGGAGCTGCTCCATGCTGAGCAAGAGCTGAAGGCTGGGGGCAAGAGGCTGGGGCCAGGCTCTGCTCAGGGGTGCCCAGGGCCAGGCCAAGGGGCACTGGGCACCAACTGGAAGCCAGGAGCTTGCAGCTGAGCAGGAGGAGAAGCTTGTTTGCTGGGAGGCTCAGCTTGGAGCCCTGGCCCAGGCTTTGCAGAAAGGCTGTGGAGTCTCCTCCTGGGGAGAGATTCCAAGCCCAGCTGGAGGTGACCCTGGGCCAGCTGCTGGGGGTGACCCTGCTGGAGCCCAGGAGTTGCACTGGCTGAGCCCCAGAGCTCCCTTCCCACCCCAACCCTGCTGGATTTGGGGATATTTGTCTCATGGACTCCTAAAAGCCCCAAGCCACTTGAAACCTTTGAGCATGTGGCTGCAGCTTCTTGCACCTGCACCCATTCACCTCAGGGTATCCTCAGGGATGAAGCAAAGGCACCAGCAGCTCTCCCAGCCTGGAGACATTTGCCCCAAGGCCAAGTTTGGGTCTGGGCTGGAGCAGTGGAGGATGCTGGGGAAGCTCAGCAGGGCTGTGGGGAGCCCTGGGAGCAGAATGGTTTTCCTCCCCCTTTCCTGTGGACCTTCAGCAGGGCAGTCAGGGAAGGCTGAGCACCTCCTGGATCTTCTCCAGCTCCATCCTGCACAAACATCCCCTTTGGCACCTTCACTGCCCTCTGAGGAAGCTGGTGAGCTGCCACCCTGATGACACAGAGAGAGGATTGATTGCTCTGGCCAGGGATGAGGATCTGCATCCTGCCCAGTGCTGGCTGATGGACCAGGACCAGGACCAGGACCAGGACCAGGACCAGGACCTGGACCTGGACCTGGACCTGGACCTGGACCTGCCAGGGCTTGCAGTCCTTGCTAGTTTGCATGCCAGGTGAGCTGGCACTGACCACATAGAAGGAAAACCTCCAGAGCTCTGGAAAGCCCAGCCCTGCCCTGGCTGTGCTGCAGCCTGAGAGGCAACCCTAGGGGCCTCTGCTCACCCCAGCTTGAGTGGTGGCCAAGAGCTGCTCAGCTCCATGTGCTGACCCCAAAGGCTGGTTGCAACCAGCCCATCCCTGTCTGGGAGTATAGTAAGGGATGAGGGGGGTTTAGAGGTTTTTATAGCACCAAGAGAGTGGCCAGGAATCCCTGAATCCAGCATGGCTGGGGTGGGAAGGGAGCTCTGGGGCTCAGCCAGTGCAGCCCCTGGGCTCCAGCAGGGTCACCCCCAGCAGCTGGCCCAGGGTCACCTCCAGCTGGGCTTGGAATCTCTCCCCAGGAGGAGACTCCACAGCCTTTCTGCAAAGCCTGGGCCAGGGCTCCAAGCTGAGCCTCCCAGCAAACAAGCTTCTCCTCCTGCTCAGCTGCAAGCTCCTGGCTTCCAGTTGGTGCCCAGTGCCCCTTGGCCTGGCCCTGGCCATACAGAACATGGTCCTTGCTTCTTCCAGCTCTGATCCCAGGGATGCAGCAATCCCAACCCTTCTCTTCTTTCCTCCTCAACCTGCCAGACCCTTCCAGAGCTCAGCCAGCAGGAGCCCAAGGGAATAACACAACATTGAAGACCAGTGCTCTTCAATGTCTTTATTAATGACCTGGAAAGAGGTATTGAGTGCACCCCCAGCAAGGCTGCAGATGAAACCAAGCTGAGTGGTGTGGTTGAGGCTTAGAGGGGACCCTACAGCAGCCTCTCAGTACCTGAAAGGGGATTATAGGGCAGAAGGAGAGAGACTTTTCTCCTGGTCTGATTGCAACAGGACACAGGGGAATGGCTACAAGCTGAAGGAGGAGAGGTTTAGGCTGGAGATTAGCAGGGGGTTCTTTACCCAAAGGGTGCTGAGGCACTGGAACAGGTTGCCCAGAGAGGTTGTGGCTGCCCCATCCCTGGCAGTGTTTAAGGCCAGGCTGGATGTGGCCCTGGATGACCTGGGCTAGTGGTTGGCATCCCTGCCCATGGCAGGGGGGTTGGAACTAGATGATCTTTAAGGTCCCTTCCAACCTGAGCCATTCTGTGATTCAGCTCCTGGTCCTGAGCCCTGCCTCACCCCCCCTGTGTTCTATCACCTGCAGGTTCCTGGACACCTTCCCTGGTTCCTCCTGCAGCAAAGCCAAGCCCAATTCTCACTGTTGGAGCTGGACCCTCCTGGAGAGGAAGCTGCCTTCCTGTTGGGCACTGGGATGGGAGACAAACCTGGGAGGTGGGAGCTGAGCACCCTCCCTCCTCTGCATCCCTCTGTAATCCCTGGAGATGCTCCAGCAGCTCCGTGGAAGCCATCAGTGGCCAAACCCTGGGAGCACAGATGGCTGCAGCAGCTCTTGCCTTTCACTCTCTTCCCTTCACAGAGTTATCTGCTCCAAGGATGTTTTCCTGCTCCCTACCACCACCAGCACCTCTCCTCACCACCACCAGCACCTCTCCTCACCACCACCAGCACCTCTCCTCACCACCACCAGCACCCCTCCTCACCACCACCACCACCACTCCCCACCCCAAGCCCTCCTCAGCTTTTCTTCTGGGGAAGGAGCAGAGTGGGATGTGGGTTGGTTGCCTTTGTCATGCAAAGTGTTTCAGAAGTGACATAAAAACCCCCATTTCTGACTCAAAATAGCCCCAAACAGAAAGGCTGGGGTAGTCCCAGAGATGAGAGGAGAAAGAGGCAGAAATGAGAGCATGAAGCTGTGGGCAGAGAGCTCAAGGGAGGGGAAGCTCTCTGCTGGGAGGCCAGGCTGGGCTTGTGGAGCCTGGAGAGGAGAAGGCTCCAGGGAGAGCTTCCTGCAGCCTGGCAGGGCTTAGGGGAGAGACTTTGGAGCAGGAGCTGTTGGGCCAGGCCAAGGGGAGATGGTTTGGGACTGCCAGAGGAGCTGGAGAGGAGAGAGAAGGAAGCAATGGTTGGTGCTGAGGATGGGGAGAGCCTGGCCCAGGTTGGGCAGAGAGGTGGGAGGAGATGTCCCATGCCTGGAAGCATCCCAGGTCAGGTTGGTTGGGGCTGGGAGCAGCCTGCTCTGGTTGGAGATGTCCCTGCTGTCTCTGAGGCTGCATATGAACATGTATGGAAAGCTGGAGCAGCCAGAGGGGCACTGCTCCTCTGAGGAGATCCTGCAGTGTCTCTCTCCTGAGGCACAGGGGTGGAAGCAGCTCTGGGGACATCCCCTGCTGGGGGTTGGGTATTCCAGGGAGAGCAGAGGCTGGAAGGGGAAGGAAATGAAGACCAAAGGGAAAATGGGAAGTGCCAAGGGTCTCCTCCTGGTCTGGGTTTGGTGTGAGGCAGCAGAATGAGGCTTTTCCATCCTCCTCTTCCTGACTTCAGTAATGAGGAGGTGGCCTCGTGATGGAGCTCAGCCATGGGTTGTTTGTTTGCCTGTTGCCAAGTGCCCTGGGGCTGTGGGAAGCCTTTCATGAGCTCTGTGGTTTGAGCTCTTTCAGCTCCCAGAAGAGATCTGAGGTGGAGGAAGCCAGGGAGATCCTTGCCTTTGATCAGCAAGCCACAGAACCAGAGCATGGTCTGGCTGGGAAGGGACCTTCCAGATCAGCTTGTTCCAACCCCCTGCAGGCAGCAGGGACATCTCCAACCAGAGCAGGCTGCTCCCAGCCCCAACCAACCTCACCTGGGATGCTTCCAGGCATGGGGCATCTCCTCCCACCTCTCTGGGCAGCCTGGGCCAGGCTCTCCCCACCCTCACAGCAGCAGTTGCTGCAGAGGGCCCATGGGGATGGAGCCCCAGTGCTGGCCACCTCAGGAGAGGTCTGGGATGGAGGAAGCCAGGGAGATCCCTGCCTCTGCTCCTTCACCCATAGAATGGTTTGGGTGGGAAGAGACCTTCAAGATCACCTTGTTCCAACCCCCCCAAACCCTTGCTATGGGCAGAGGTGTCACTCTCTAGGCCAAGTGGCTCCTGACCCCTCCAGCCTGGCCTGGGATAGGGATGAAGGCTCTGAGCTCTCAGCTGGTTGCTGCTGGGCAGGGGAGGATGGTGCCTGTGGTACCAGCAACAAGGTCTGTGCCAGCCCCAGTGGAGACTCCATCCATGGGGGTGGAGGCCCAGTCTTGGCCACCCCAGCTCACCCAGGAGGTCACAAGAGCTGCTGCCAACCAACATCTCCCAAGTCCTTTTCCATCCATGCTGGTTCCATTCCCCTGGGCAGCACAGCCATGGCCCCTGGGGCTCTGCATGGGCAAGAACATGGCACAAAAAGCTTCTCATCCCAACCCACAGCTTCTCTCCTCCCTCCTGCAACAGCAGCCAAGGGAAGCTGCCAGCTCTCCAGCAAAGGAGGGCAGAGTCCCACATGCTGCAGGTGACCCCCAGGAGAGGCTGTGTCTAGCTCTAGGTGTTCTCCCAAGCAGAGAAGGTCCCAAGCTGGGCTGAGTGCTGGTTTCTCAGGCAGGGAAGAGGAGCAAACAGCAGCACCATCTCGTGTCTGGCATGTGCAGCACAGAAGAGGAGACTCCAGATCTGGGGCAAACACTGGCCAACAGCAGCTCCTGGCTGCATCTCCTGGGAAGCCCAAGGTGCATGAGCTCTGGGGGCTGCCAGGGTCATAGCTAGCCTGGCCCAGAGGCTTCTGGAGGAGGGTGAGAGGTGTGATAGAGATCAGAGAATTACAGGCTGGCTTGGGTTGAAGGAAACTTCAGAGGTCATGGAGCCCAACCCCTGCAGGCAGCAGGGACATCTCCACCCAGAGCAGGCTGCTCCCAGCCCCAACCAACCTCACCTGGGATGTTTCCAGGCATGGGACATCTCCTCCCACCCCTCTGCCCAGCCTGGGCCAGGCTCTCCCCACCCTCAGCACCAACCATTGCTTCCTTCTCTCTCCTCCCCAGCTCCTCTTGCAGTCCCAAACCATCTCCCCTTGGCCTGGCCCATCAGCTCCTGCTCCAAAGTCTCTCCCCTAAGCACTGCCAGGCTGCAGGAAGCTCTCCCTGGAGCCTTCTCCTCTCCAGGCTCCACACCCCCAACTCTCTCAGCCTTTCTATCACTGGTTCCTGAGAAGTCCCCAGCCTGAAAGGGTTTCTCCAGCTGCCAAGAGCTCCTCCAGAACCTGCAGCAGTCCAGAGGTGCTCACCCATGAGGACACCATCCCCAAAACTGCCTCCCATGCCACCTCACCCACCCCTGCTCTCTGGAACAGCCCAAGCACAGCTTCATCTTCACAGGCACAATGCCAGGGGCTGAGAAACTGCTTCTCATTAGAGCAGCAGAGCCTGGTAACCAACGGTGCTGAGCTCCCAGAACAGGCTGGCACCACACCAAGGGGATGCCAAGGGGCTGAGGAGAGGAGACATCCCACCCTGGGGTCTGCCCTGCCTCCAGCACTCACCCATGGGCACCCAACCCAGCTTGGGGGTGGAGGCAGCACCTTTCTTTTTCCCCCACTTGATGCTGATTTGGGGAGAAAGAACCTTGTCCTGCTGTTGGCACAGGAGCTGGGTAGCACCTCCCCTCTCCACCCTAGGCTGGCCTGCTTCTTCCTCCAGGCTGTTTGCCAACAACCCAACAACAAGCAGCAGAGGGAAGGGAGAGGGGAGAAAGGCTCCAGGAGAGCAGATAGTCCTGGTGAGGCAGCCAGGAGAGGACCCCTGGTGCCAACAAGGCTGCTGGGGGGAAGCAGGAGTCAGAAACCAGCTGTGTGAAGAAAGCTAAGGTGATGCCAGCAAGGAGCAGGTGGGATGGGGACCAGTGTCTTGGGAGGGGAAGAAACCAGCCTGGGACCAAAGAGACAGTGTGGGACATTGGAGATTCAGGAGGCCTCCAGGAAGCTCAGGAGGTTCAAGCAGGGCAAGGGCAGGGTCCTGCCCCTGGGGAGCAATAACCTCCTGGAGCAGGGCAGGTTAGGGCTTGAGCTGCTGGGAAGCAGCTCCATGGAGAAGGAGCTGGCAGTGCTGGGGGACAACAAGGTGCCCAGGAGGCAGCCATGGGCCCTGGGGGCCAAGCAGGCCAAGGGGCTCCTGGGCTGCAGGCAGCAGAGGGGGAGCAGCAGGGCAAGGGAGGTTCTCCTCCCCCTCTCCTCTGCCCTCCTCAGCTCACCTCTGGGCTCCTGAGGCCAGCCCTGGGCTCCCCAGCTCCAGAGAGCCAAGGAACTGCTGGGGAGAGGCCAGGAAGATGGTGAGGGACCTGGAGCAGCTCTGGCAGGAGGAAAGGCTGAGAGCCCTGGGGCTGCTGAGCCTGGAGAAGAGCAGCTCCAGAGGGGGGCTGCTCCATCCCCAGCAAGAGCTGAAGGCTGGGGGCAAGAGGCTGGGGCCAGGCTCTGCTCAGGGGTGCCCAGGGCCAGGCCAAGGGGCACTGGGCACCAACTGGAAGCCAGGAGGTTGGATCTGAGCTGGAGGAGAAACTTCTTCACTGTGAGGGTGCCAGATCCTGCTTCTGGGATGGATCCAAAGCTCTTCCTGCCTCCCAGCACCCTTCCAGCCCAGCTGCATGGCCCCAGCACCCTCCCCCAAGCACACAACTGTCTCTGCTCTTGCTGGCACATCTCTGGCACCAGGATCTCATTGCTTTGGAGGCCAAGAGCCAAGCCTGGGAGCAGGGAAGAGGCTGAGGGGTGAGGCTGAGCTGCAGGTGACAGCAGCACTGAGGCAGTGCCAAAGCTTCTCTGCTTTCTAGAAACCAGATCTCCAGGGAGGTTTCCTAGCCCAGACACCACCTGGCAGACATGGGCAAACACCCTGGTGGGGATGGTCCAGCAGCCAGGTTCTGCTCTGCTGCACCATCACCCTCCCTTCCCATGGGAGTCTCACCTGGTCAAAGCCTTTTTGGTGCTCCCTGTGTCCCCAGCAGCCACCTCACTCATAGCCACCTTGCAGCTCCTCTATAAGGAAGGGGTTGGGGCAGGGATGGTCCAAGGAGCTCACAGCATCTCCTGAGCTTGGATCTCAGTAGGAGTGACCTGTGCCATGTGGAGAAACACCTCCCTGGAGCAAGCAGTGCATGCTGGCAGCCCAGAAGGCAAATCACATCCTGGGCTGCATCAAGAGAAGGATGAGCAGCAGATGAAGGAAAGTTCCTTACCATGAGGGTGGTGGAAGACTGGAACAGGTTGTCCAGGGAAGGTGGTTGAGGTCCTGTCCCTGGAGGTGCTCAAGATGAGGCTGGACAGGGTGCTTGGCAACCTGGTTTAGTTGGAGATGTCCCTGCTCACTGTAGGGGGGTTGGACTAGATGGTCTCTAAGGTCCAATTCTATGATTCTATGATGGAGCCAGGGGTGGTATCCAGGCAAGAGGATCCCAGAGGAACCATGGAGGTGATATCCAAGCAGCTGCTGCATGGAGAGCTCTCCTCCCCCCAGGAACCACTGCAGAAGTTCTGAAGCTCCTCCAGGTGCCAGCAGCAGCCTCCTGTCTCACCACAGAGCTCTTCAGAACCAGCATCTGCTGGATTTCTACCCAACTTCCAGGTCCTGCTCCTTCTGCAGCTGACTGGAAAACATAAAGGGAGACTCTTGGAGGAAGCTGTGGAGCACAGGACACCTGGTGACACCATAACTAACACCAAGTGCCTTCCCTCCACACTCACCCCACCAACTCTGCTCTCTTTGATGACCCACAACATGTAGGCATGACCTCTGCCTCCAGCAGGACATCTCTGATGGCACAAGGGACCTTCCAGTGATACTCATGGTGGTGGCACCTCTCTGGCTGGCCCTGCTGGTCCCAGCCCTGCCTGGGGATCTACACACAGCTACCAGAGAGTCCTACCTCCCTCCTGGACCACCTTGTCCCATGGTGGACTAGCAGTTTTGGAAGGGCCTGGGGACATCTGTGTCCACTGGAGGTGCCTGGAAAGCAGCAGCTCTCTCCCCACCACCATGGCAACACTTCTTGGAAAGCCAAGGGATAATAATAATTAGGGGGAGCTATTAAATAATAGGAATAAAGGCATTAATAATGACTTGTAATTAGTCAAGCACTCCTAATAACACATCCTGAACCCATGACCTGCTCCCAGCCCTCGACCTGGGGCCAGGAGCAGGATCTCCTACCCCAGAGGAGAAGGTCCTGGTTTAGGGCTGAGTGTCCTCCCTGCCCAGTGCTGTAAAAGCAGGAGCTTAGCAGGACTCAGGGAAGGGATCAGACGTTGATCAGGATAATGAGGATGTCTAGACTGATAAGAAGAAGAGTTAAATTGGCTCAGGGCCTGATTCTGCCTCCCCGTGTGCTCCATGGAGCCTGGCACACTCCAGAGGATCTTCAACCTTCTTAGCACTCTGCTAAGCACTGTCAGGCTGCAGGAAGCTCTCCCTGGAGCCTTCTCCTCTCCAGGCTCCACAAGCCCAACTCTCTCAGCCTGGCCTCCCAGCAGAGAGCTTCCAGCCCTCAGCTCATCTCTGTGGCCTCCTCTGGCCCTGCTCCCCCAGCTCCATGCCTGTGCTGTGCTGAGGACTCCAGAGCTGGCCCCAGCCCTGTAGCTGAGCTCTCCCCAGAGCAGAGCAGAGCAGGGGCAGGATCCCCTCCCTGCCCTGCTGGGGATCAGCCCAGGCCAGGGTTGGCTCCTGGGCTCTGAGCTCCCATTGCCACCTCATCTCCAGCTCCTCCCTCACCAGCACCCCCAGCTCCTTCCCCTGGCAGCTGCTCTCCATCCTTCCTCCATCCCCAGCCTCTGCTGATACCAAGGGCTGTCCCAACCCAGGTGCAGGACCTTGCCCTTGGCCTTGTTGACCCTGAGGACCTTCAACCACTTCTCCACCCTGTCTATGGTCCCTCTGGATGGATCCTGTCCCCCCAGGGATGTCAACTGCACCACTCAGCTTGCTGTCAGCTGCAGCTGGGCTGAGGGTGCCCTGGATCCCATGCTGTGGAAGGTGTGGAACAGCTCTGGGCCCAGTGTGCACCCCTGGGGGACACCACTCACCCCTGGGGGACACCACTCACCCCTGAGCTCCAGCTGGACACCAAGCTGTGGATCACTACCCTCTGGATCCAACCATCCAGCCAATTCCTCATCCCCCCAACACTTCCCTCATCACATCCACATCTCTCCCAGGCAGAGAGAAGGATGTGGTGAGGAACCAAGCCAAAGGTCTTAAAGACCTTCAGAGGATTTGAAGTTGTTTGTGCCATCCCAGGGATACCCACCCTCAGGCCAGGGGGGATGGAGTTTGGAGCAACCTTCCCTGTTGGAGATGTCCCTGCTGGCTGCAGGAGGGGGTTGGACTTAGATGACCTTGGAAGATCCCTTCCCACCCAAACCACTCTGTGATCCTGTGCTGGTCATCTAAAAAAGCTTCAAGATGTTACAGAATCAGAGAATCCCAGAAGGTTAGGGGTTGGAAGGAACCTCTGGAGATCCAGAGTCCAACCCCCCTGCTGCAGCAGGGTCACCTCCAGCAGCTTGCCCAGGATGGTGCCCAGCTGGGCTTGGGATGTCTCCAGAGCTGGAGACTCCAGCAGCTCTCTGGGAAGCCTGGGCCAGGGCTCCACCACCCTCCAAGGCCAGAAGTTCTCCTGCTGTTGAGCTGGAGCTTCCTCTGGCCCAGGCTGTGCCTGTTCCCCCTTGTCCTGGCCCTGGGCACCACTACCCAAAGCCTGGCCCCAGCCTCCTGCCCCCCAGGGATCATTGCTCAGCACTGAGCACATCTCCCCTCAGGCTTCTCCTCTCCAGGCTCAGCAGCCCCAGGGCTCTCAGCCTTTCCCCAAGTGCCCTCAGCATCTCTGCAGCCCTCTCCTGTGCCCTCTCCAGAACTTCCCTGTCCTTCTTGACCTGGGGAGCCCAAAGCTGGCCCCAGGACTCCAGATGTGGCCTCACCAGGGCAGAGCAGAGGGGGAGGAGAACCTCCCTTGCTCTACTTGGCTACACTATGTCCTCTTTGGGCTCTTCCCTGACATCTCTCCTGCTGTGCCATGCAGGAAGCTGGTGCAGCAGCTGGAGCAAGGAGGTGATGGTCACACACCTGCATGGCTCAGCCTCCTCCATCCCACCCCTGGAGCAGCACGTGGTGACTTCCCCCAGGAGACTAAAATTAGCAGTGACAGGAAGAGCTCAGGAGCAGGATGAGATGATTAAAGCATCCCTGGGAAGGAGGCATCACGTGGAACACAAGGATGCTCCTCAGCTCTGGCACAACCTAGTTGGGGAATACCATGGGGAGAGGGGGAGGGAGGGAGAAGATAAAGATGTTTGGACACCAAACTGGAGTGAAGGTGCTTGTCTGGAGGGGCAAAACCAAGACCTCTGGACTGTGGCATGGACATGCTGCTCCAATGGCTTCTGAAGACACAAAAAGGTGAAGGACCTCACATGCTGTCACCACCTGAGGTTTCTAAACTGCTGTGGGGATGAGTCAAGGCCTGGGTGAAAGGGAGAAGAAAAGTCCTCTCACATCTGAGTGGCTTTGTGTGCATGGTCAGTGGCACCCTGGGTGGGAAGAAGACATTGAGCTCTCACTTGATGCAAGCAGAAGACAAAGCCACACTGCTGGAGCTCTTTGGTTGGCCTTGCTTTGGGCAACACCACAGCTGGAGCCAGCCCCCAACCCCCACACTGTGTCCCTGGAAGCAGAGAGTTCCCTGGACCTCAGCCCTAGCTGTAGATCTCCCCTGGATTCATTCAAAGTCACCCAAAAGTGGAAGGAGTGTTGAGCTGCAGGATCACAGAGCCAGGGAATCATGGAGTTCTTTGGGTTGGAAAAGATCTCTGAGGTCATGGAGGCCAAGTGTTCCCCAGCACTGCCAGGGCACCATTGCCCCAGGGCCTCAGCACCACAGCTCCAGGGCTTGGAAACCCCTCCAGGGGTGGGGACTGCACCACTGCCCTGGGCAGCCTGGGCCAGGCCTAACCCAAATCCTTCCTCATGGCCAAGCTGAACCTCCCCTGGGGCAACCTGAGGCTGGTTCCTCTTGTCCTGGCACTTGGCAGCAGAGCCCAAGCCCCCCCTGGCTCCAGCCTCCTCTCAGGGAGCTGCAGAGAGCCAGAAGCTCTCCCCTGAGCCTCCTCTTCTCCAGGCTAAGCCACCCCAGTTCCCTCAGCTGCTCCTCACAGCCCTTGTGCTCTAGACCCTTCCCCACCTTCCTTCTGCTGCTCTGGCCACACTCCAGCACCTTTGGGTGCTGCTTGGAGTGACCCCAGGATTGGAGCTGTGGCCTCCCCAGTGCTCAGGACACCCTGAGCCTCCAAGCAGGAAGGTGTTACACTGCTGAGAGAACTTCCTTAGAGCTCAGGGAAACATCTCTGCTCCTCTGGTCACACCTTGGAACAAGTTGGTTCATCTCCAGCACTCAGATCCTCATCTCCAAACTGGAAACACATCACATCCTCCTCTCCCAGGGAGACCTGTGCAGACAGTGTCCAGGAGACAGAGAGGTCTCTTGGCTGGGGCTGGCACATCTCCTACAACATTTCCTGGGCAGAAACCCATGGCCATGCCTTGCACAGCTTGCCAAGGAGAGTGCAGGGAATCCAACCCCTTCCTGGGTGGCTTGGCTTTGCTGGGCACACATGGAACCATCTGCTCAGCACATGGTCCTCAGGCTTGAGATGGCCAGGAAGCATCTGCCTCAGTGCAGATGGAATGGGAGCAGATGTAGGAAATGTGGCCTGCTGGCATGGCAGGAGAAGCTGGTGTGATGCCCAAGGAGATGATCTAGACTCGTGCTGCTGCAGCCATCCCAGCATTTTTAGGTTGAGAGAGATCCAGGAATCAGCAGACAAGTGGCCAAAAAAGCCCAACCTCCTCCTGAAGCAGATCTGGAATGGCCAAGGAAACATGGAAATCCTGATCTTCTGTGAGTGGCAGTGAGGAATCATCTGCTGACAGGAGAGGGGATAACAGCAGGAGGAGGAGAATCCTTGGGAAGTGAACCCCAAAGGGCTGTGCAGACCTGGCCCAGGCTGCCCAGGGCAGTGGTGCAGTCCCCACCCCTGGAGGGGTTTCCAAGCCCTGGAGCTGTGGTGCTGAGGCCCTGGGGCAGTGGTGCTGAGGCCCTGGGGCACTGCTGGGGAACACTTGGCCTCCATGACCCTGGAGATCTTTTCCAACCAGCCAATTCCATGGCTCTGTATAAGCAGCAGGAATAAGAGTTTACCCCTGGAACTGAAAACCCCTTTTGATCCCAGACCTAAAACCATCCAGCTGTCCCCAGATCACCCCAGAATGATGCCATGATTCTAAAGATCTCAAGGCAAAGGAATTTCTTCACCAACCTGAGGGCACTTTGGCCACAACACCTGAGGAGCAGAAGTCCCCAACCCCTCCCTGCTTCCCAGGGTGATGAAGCCTGCAGAGAGCTCAGCCCCAGCCCTTCTCCTGCCAGATTGTCCTTGTAGCTTAGTGCTCCATCTGCAGCCCAATATGCTCAGCTCTTAACCAAATTGAAGAGGGTGAAAATCTGCTCTCCTGGACCTGATCCCATGGACCTGGACTCTCCAAACCCAATGGACTTCAAGGAGCTTTGGAGGCAAAGCTTTGCAGTAATTTACTTATCTCACAGAAGAGCTTAATTAACAAATGTTTGCAAAGCACTTTAGGATCCTTGGGGTAGAGGAGGAGGAGGAGGAGGAGGAGGAGGAGGAGGACACCTCTTGCTCTCAAGGGCTGTCTACAAAGCAAAGAGGTTTAGAATCAAGGTGCAGGACAGTGGCAGCCCCAGATGGAGCTGCAGGGATGGAGCCTGTGGGTGGATCAGCTGCCACAGAAGGCAGATTAATTTCTGAGCCTCATGCTGCAGGAAATGGCCAACACATGGAGCCACCAGAGGAGATGATGGGATCAGAGCCCCATGGACCTGCAGGGTGTGAGGGATCCCTTCCAGTGTTCAGCTGGTTGGGGTTCTCCTGCCTGAGGTGTGGTGGAGCAGTTGTTGAAAGGAGCTGAGCAGGGATAGAATCAAACAAGCACAGGATGGGTTGGGTTGGAAAAGACCTCAAAGAGCATGGAGTCCAAGTGTTCCCCAGCACTTCCAGGGCAACACTGCCCCAGGGCCTCAGCACCACAGCTCCAGGGCTTGGAAACCCCTCCAGGGCTGGGGACTGCACCACTGCCCTGGGCAGCCTGGGCCAGGCCTAACCCAAATCCTTCCTCATGGCCAAGCTGAACCTCCCCTGGGGCAACCTGAGGCTGGTTCCTCTTGGCCTCTCCCTTGTCAGAAGAGCCCAAGCCCCCCCTGGCTCCAGCCTCCTCTCAGGGAGCTGCAGAGAGCCAGAAGCTCTCCCCTGAGCCTCCTCTTCTCCAGGCTAAGCAAGCCCAGTTCCCTCAGCTGCTCCTCACAGCCCATGTGCTCTAGACCCTTCCCCACCTTCCTTCTCCTGCTCTGGCCACACTCCAGCACCTTTGGGTGCTGCTTGGAGTGAGCAGCCCAAAGCTGAGCCCAGGATTGGAGCTGTGGCCTCCCCAGTGCTCAGCCCAGGACAGAAGTTGGGAACTGATGCTTTAGAGCTCTCGTGGTGGTGTTACCTTAGCTCTAGTCTCCCATGAAATGAAAAGAAAGCCTAAAAAAGGTCACAAGCAGCATTTCTGCCTCCCTGCAGCATATTCCCACCCTTGGCTTCCCACAGCACCTTGCAGGTCTAGGGATGCTCCCCCAGGGCTGAAGCTTTCCTAGCAGCTGCCATCAGGGAGCTCTTTCTCCCCAAACTCAGGTGCTTTTGGGGTGAAGAGGGATGGAGCTCTGGAAGTGCCAGCTCTTCATCAGCTTCCCTTTGCCCTGATGACACAAAGCAGCCTGGAAAGCTTCTTGCTCCTGATGATGGATGGAAGCTCCTGCTGTGTCTGAGGACAACCTGGAGGCACCACCTTCAGCAGCATCAGCCTTAGTCTTGCCTTCACCAAGGCTTTCTCACCCTGGTGGCCACAGGCCCCTTCCTGGCAGCTCTGGCTCCAGCTGCACTTGGAGTCTGCAGTTTCTCCCTTTCCTCTGGCCACTCTGCAGCCTCTTGGTTGGGAAGGGCTGAGGAGTTGATGCTGTGACAGGAGCCCAACCTCTCCCCTTGCCCTGCCTTTCCTCTTTCCTTTTTCCCCCTTTCCTTTCCTCTTTCTCCTTTCCTTTCCCCTTCCCCTTTTCCTTTCCCCTTTCCCTTTTATTTTCCCCTTTCCTTTCCCCTTTCCCCTTTCCTTTCCCCTTCCCCTTTTCCTTTTCCTTTCCCCTTTCCCTTTTCTTTTCCCCTTTCTCTTTTCCCTTCCCCTTTTCCTTTCCCCTTTCCCTCTTCTTTTCCCCTTTCCCTTTTCCTTTCCCTTTCCCCTTTCCTTTCCTTTCCCCTTCCCCTTTTCCTTTCCCCTTTCCCTTTTCCCTTTCCCCTTTCCCTTTCCTTTTTCCCTTTCTCTTTCTCCTTCCCCCTTTCCTTTCCCCTTTCCCTTTTCTTTTCCCATTTCTCTTTTCCCTTCCCCTTTTCCTTTCCCCTTTCCCTCTTCTTTTCCCCTTTCCCTTTTCCTTTCCCCTTTCCTTTTCCCGTAGCACAGATCTTTCCCCTTTCCCCCTTCCTCTCCCTTCCCCTCTCTTATTCTATTTTCCTTTATTTCACTCTATTCTATTCTACTTTATTTCACATTATTGTTTTATTTTATTGCTGCTTTCTCTCCTTTCCCCTGACAGCAGCTGAGGGTTGTGGATTTGCAAACCTTGGGAAGCAGAGGCAGAGCTGTTGGGGCTTGGGTAGCACAGAGGCTAAGAGCAGCAAAGAGCACAGCTCCACCCAGGAACATCACCAATCTCTATCAATCAATCAATCAATCACCTTTTATTCCCATGTTCAGGGAGATGCAACCATTGAAACCTCAACAGGGGGGAGAGAGGAACCTTGGTGACCTCTTCCATCTTCCTAAGTCACCTGGCAGTGCTGAGTCCCTCCTGAAACCCAAGTTCTCCAGAGGACAACCATGGCAGGGGGAAAGGGGAACAGGAAGGGGAAGGTTATGGTCATCCCTGAGCACTTGTGGTCACCAGAAGGAGGATCAAAGCCTTGCTTGGAGCCCAGCAACAGCCCCAGAACATTGTATGACCTAGGGAAGCATTGCCACCAAGGAGCCATCAGGATTAGTCACTGCCCATGGTGCCAATTGCTGATGGGAGCTGGGAGCATTCACCTTGCCCTGAAAACCCCAACTCCAGCAGAGGAACCTTCAACTTCCCCAGGCAGTTTCTAGACCTCGTGGTTGTGCAGGGGAGGGAGGTGGTGAAGCTCCAGTGACATCTGAAAGCCTCAAGAGAAGGCAAAGGAAAAGCAACCTGGAGCTTGTTATTTGGGTGGAGGCACAGAAACTTCTTCATTGGCTTGCTGTGATTTCTGGGCCTGGCTTGAGCTGTTTGAAAGGTTGGAGCTGGAGCTCTTGTACCTCTGCCTGCTTGCTTTGCTTTGGTTCCATGGGCACCTTCTGCTCCTGAAAGCTCCAGGAGAGAACTTCAAATGAAGGTTGGAAGCAAAACTTCATCCCTAAAACTGCCAGGACACCTCCAGACCAAGTATCTCATGAAGGAGATCAAACTGTGGCAGCTGAAAAGGTTGCCCTGGGATCTACAGGATGAAACCCAACAGTTCCCAGCCCACATGTGCTCCCTGCCCACATGTCTGGGCACCAGGAACCCACCTGCCCAGGGACACAGGTGGACACAAAGCACCTCAGATGAAGCTACCCCTGCAGGTGATGTCCACAGCTCCTGGCAACGCTCACCACTCGCCTGTAACACGCGTGTGCTTGGGTGGAGACACCCAACTGCCACGGTTCTAAGTGTGTAGCTGAGCCACAGCCAGCAGATGGAAGCCAGAGGAAGGGGCAAGGTGGAGCTGGACCTCCACCTGTAGGAAATCCCACCTGGTTTTTGGCCACACAACCTCCATGGGACATGGGCTGGACCAAGAGGTAACCTGCACATGCAGCCACTCTCCAGCACGTCACCAGACCGACAGACACCAACCTCGTTGATGAAGGAGAACATCCCAAACTCTCAGGACTTCCACAGGTCCCACCACCATGGAAAGGTTAGAGAAGACACTAAGAGGCATTCAAGACACTTCCATGATCATGGAATGGTTTGGGCTGGAAAGGACCTTTCCTCTCAGGACTTCCACAGGTCCCATCACCATGGAAAGGTTCAAAACCAAACCAAAAAGTCATTCAAGACACTTCCATGAGCCTGGAATGGTTTGGGCTGGAAAGGACTTTTAAAGTGACCCTGACAAAATGCAACAGCATGAGGTGAAGTCTTCTGCTCTCAGCTGCACTCCCAACACAACCTCCCAAAGCCCCAAGCCTCCCAGCAGCTCCACTCCAGGTCTTCCAGCAGAAGGAACCTTGCCACCCCCAGCCCTACCGGCCATTGTCCGAGCATCTCCCTGACTTTGTGCACCAACACCTCGGGAAAACCAGGATGCCAAAGGCAAATCCTCATTCCCAAAGTGCCTGGGCAAAGTCTCAGGGAAGAGCTACCAGCATCACCTTACCTTCTGAGTCAGAGGATGAGCCATTTCCATCTGCTGGGTGCCCCATCTGCTTACTTCATCTGCAAGCTGAGATCTTCTGCTTGGAGACCCAGGGAAAAAAAAAAAGGGGAGGGGTGAGGGGGAGAGAAGAGAAACCTCACTGCAAGAATCTGGGAGAAGAAATCAGACAAAAAGGAGGTGGTGAGAGGGGGGAGAAAATTCCTGCCTGGGTGACAAGGCATCAGTGGCACCATCCCCCTTCGCTCTTGTCCTCCAAGCAGGAGCTGCTGCCCGATGTGGCTCGGTGGGAGCCTCACATCTCCCTTGCATTGTCTTCTCTCTCTGTCTCTCTCTCCCTGTCTCTCTCTCTCTCTCTCTCCCTGTCTCTCTCTCTCTCTCTCTCTCTCTCCCCCAGTGTAAGCTCATTGCCATCTGGTTTGATTCAAAGGGAAGAAAGAAAGGGGACGAGGGGAGAACCTCCTGAGGCGCGCGCACAGCCCCAAGCCTGCCTGGGAAAAGCTATTTTCAATGCTTCCCTCGGTGCCAAATCCCCTTCTCATTTCAATGAGAAAAGCTCGTGGCTCTCCCCCAGCAGCCCCAGTTTGCAGAAGGGGTTTTGCTGGGAGAGAAAGGTGGGGAGGTTGAGCCCTGGTAGCTTCATCAAGCCTCTGTGCCCAGAGTCATCACAAGGCCGTGTGTTACTGTTGGGTTCTTCCTTCTTCCTCTCTCTGAGTCCCAGATGTGTGGGTTTGGCCCTCAGAACCTTGGGATTTTGGTTGAGGGTCTTCTCATCACAAGTCTGAAGGTCCCATGTTTGGGAAGGACCCAGCACCTCTTTGAAGGCCATGGCCACCTTTGCAGGGAGATGAAGCACGTCAGCTACCTGTCCATGGGTGGTGAGCTCATCCCTTCAGGACCTGCCCTCTTCTCCCTACCCTTCACCCATCAACTCTGGTGCTGCTGCAAGCCTATGGCCCAAGTAGATCTACCCTGAGGCGTCCCTGCCCAGCCACTGCTTCTCCCAAAGGTCCCTCCTATCCCAGTGGATCTCCAGACTTCTAGCCTTTGACCTCTCCCCAGCACTCCTCACAGGTGGGCAGTGGCAGGTCCCCACAAAACCCCTCCTTGATGCCCATGGCATGGCAGGTCCTCCTGCAGTCCCTTCCACCCATGGCATGACATCCTCCTGCAGCTCCTTCCACCCATGGCATGACATCCTCTTGCAGTCCCTTCCACCCATGGCATGACATCCTCTTGCAGCTCCTTCCACCCATGGCATGGCAGATCCTCATGTAGTCCCCTTCACCCATGGCATGACATCCTCCTGCAGTCCCCTTCACCCATGGCATGGCAGATCCTCCTGCAGCTCCTTCCAACCATGGCATGGCAGGTCCTCCTGCAGTCCTCTTCACCCATGTCACCCTGGGTGCCCCTGCATCCCCTTCCACTCAAGGCACAGCAGGTCCTCCTGCACCCCTGTCCCTTCATGTCACTGTGGGTCCCCACTCCTCCACTTATTGCACAGGGTCTCCCTGTGGCCCCCTCTGCCCACTGCCACAGTACCAGTAGCCAGTAGCTGGTAGCCACTAGCCAGCAGCTGGTAGCCAGTAGCTAATAGCCAGTACCCAGAACCCTGTAGCCAGTACTTGGTAGCCAGTAGCTAGTGCCTGGTAGCCAGTAGCCGGTACCAATAGCTGTTACCTGGTAGCTAATAGCAAGTAGCCAGTAGCCAGTACCTGGTAGCTGATAGCCAGTAGCCGGTACCCGGCAGCCAGTAGCCACTACCTGATAGCCAGTAGCCAGTACCTGGTAGCTGATAGCCAGTAGCCGGTACCCGGCAGCCAGTAGCCACTACCTGATAGCCAGTAGCCAGTACCTGGTAGCTGATAGCCAGTAGCCGGTACCCGGCAGCCAGTAGCCACTACCTGATAGCCAGTAGCCAGTACCTGGTAGCTGATAGCCAGTAGCCGGTACCCGGCAGCCAGTAGCCACTACCTGATAGCCAGTAGCCAGTACCTGGTAGCTGATAGCCAGTAGCCGGTACCCGGCAGCCAGTAGCCACTACCTGATAGCCAGTAGCCAGTACCTGGTAGCTGATAGCCAGTAGCCGGTACCCGGCAGCCAGTAGCCACTACCTGATAGCCAGTAGCCAGTACCTGGTAGCTGATAGCCAGTAGCCGGTACCCGGCAGCCAGTAGCCACTACCTGATAGCCAGTAGCCAGTACCTGGTAGCTGATAGCCAGTAGCCGGTACCCGGCAGCCAGTAGCCACTACCTGATAGCCAGTAGCCAGTACCTGGTAGCTGATAGCCAGTAGCCGGTACCCGGCAGCCAGTAGCCACTACCTGATAGCCAGTAGCCAGTACCTGGTAGCTGATAGCCAGTAGCCGGTACCCGGCAGCCAGTAGCCACTACCTGATAGCCAGTAGCCAGTACCTGGTAGCTGATAGCCAGTAGCCGGTACCCGGCAGCCAGTAGCCACTACCTGATAGCCAGTAGCCAGTACCTGGTAGCTGATAGCCAGTAGCCGGTACCCGGCAGCCAGTAGCCACTACCTGATAGCCAGTAGCCAGTACCTGGTAGCTGATAGCCAGTAGCCGGTACCCGGCAGCCAGTAGCCACTACCTGATAGCCAGTAGCCAGTACCTGGTAGCTGATAGCCAGTAGCCGGTACCCGGCAGCCAGTAGCCACTACCTGATAGCCAGTAGCCAGTACCTGGTAGCTGATAGCCAGTAGCCGGTACCCGGCAGCCAGTAGCCACTACCTGATAGCCAGTAGCCAGTACCTGGTAGCTGATAGCCAGTAGCCGGTACCCGGCAGCCAGTAGCCACTACCTGATAGCCAGTAGCCAGTACCTGGTAGCTGATAGCCAGTAGCCGGTACCCGGCAGCCAGTAGTCGGTACCTGGTACCCAGTAGTTAAGAGCCAGTAGTCAGTACCCGGTAGCCAGTAGCCGATACCCGGTAGTCAATAGCCGGTAGCCGGTACCCGGCAGTTAACAGCCAGTAGCCGATACCCAGTAGCCGGCAGCCGGTGGCAGGTAGCTAATACACCGGCAGTAGCCGGTAGCCAGTTCCCGGTCCCCGGTGGTGTCTGCGCGTATGTGCTCGTTCCCCTCTCCAGGAACTACATTCCCCAGCATCCCCCGGTTCGGGGCAGGCTCCCGCTGCGCCCAACAGCCTCTAAACAAAAGAGTTGTTCCCCCCGCGGGGTTTCGGCGCCCTGGCGACTGCCCCCCGCCCCCCGCAGCCCTCCGGCGGCACCGGCACCACCACTACCACCGGCAGCGGCAGCATCGGCAGCAGCAGCAGCAGCAGCAGCAGCAGCAGCAGTAGTAGTAGTAGTAGTAGCAGCAGCAGCAGCAGCAGCAGCAGCAGCAGCAGCA
>VWZX01003436.1:83212-102455 GCA_013399015.1 Galbula dea
TAGGCTGTTTCGGTGGGAGCGGCAAAGACAGAGCTCTGCTGGAGGATGACCGAGCGCTACAGCTCGCCCTGGACCAGCTTTGCCTGCTGGGCTTAGGAGAACCTTCCTCTTCCTCCTCCTCCTCGGCGGTGGTGCTGGTGGAGGACACCAACAACAACAACAATAACCCGCCGCCGCCGCCGCCTCCTCCTCCTCCTCCTCCTCCTCCTCCACCGCAGCAGCAGCAGCAGCAGCAGCAACAGCAACAACAAGCACCGCAACAACCTCCACCGCCTCCTCCGCCACCGCCACCGGTAACGGTCCCGGTCCCTCCACCCTCGGTCCCGAAGGCACCGTCGGTAATCGGTAGCGCCGGAGCGGCGGAACCCAAGTTGTGCGCTTTGTACAAAGAGGCTGAGCTGAGGCTGAAGAGCAGCTCCAACACCACCGAGTGCGTCCCGGTGCCCAGCTCCGAGCACGTGGCTGAGATCGTGGGACGGCAAGGTGAGTACCGGGGAACGGAACGGAACGGGAGGGGAGGGGGGAAAGAGAGTGAGAGCGAGCTGGTTACCGCCAGGATGCCGGTAACGTGTGTCGTCCGGTGCTTCTTCCCGGGGCGCCGATCTTCACCGGGTCCTCTCCCGGTCCCCTCCTGATCCTCACCCCATCCCCTTCCAGGAGCGCCGATCCTCTCTCGGTTCTCATCCGGTCCTCTCTGGGGGTTTCAGGTCCCCTCCCGGTATTCTCGACCCCCACCCCCAGGGGCACGGTACCGTGTCGTGTCCCACTCCCCCTTCTTCCCCGCAAGGAGCGTCGTTCCCTCCCCGTACCCTCCCGATTGCCGGTACTGTGTATGTGTCGCCGTCGTCCGTCTCCCGGGACCCAGGTTTCCACCGGTCCTTCCCCCACCCCCTCCAGGGGCGTAGATTCCTGACCGGTTGCCGGTACCGTGTGTCCCCTCCCGGTTCTCTCCCGGGGCGCAGGTCCCCGCCCGGTGTCGTCGTGTGTACTCCCCCAGGGGCAGAGGTCCTTTACCGGTTGCCTGTACCGTGTGTGTGCCCACCCCCCTCAGGGGCACCGGTTCCCTCCTGGTGTCCCCGACCCTCCCCCAGGTGTGTAGCTCCCTGACCGGCCACCGGTCCCTCTACCCACTCCGGTTCCCGGTACCGTAGCATCCCCGTGGCCCGTAGGGCTGGCGACCACCCCGCATTGTTCGGGACCGGGTCTGGGACCGGGGAGGGCTCAGCCCTGGCGGAGACAAAGCGAAAGGGACAGCCCAACCCCCGCTTCGCTCCCTGTACCCTCCGGGAATACCGGAGGAAGGGAAGGGAAATCTATAGGAATGTCTGAGTGGGTTTGTTCGGTTGTCTCTGTACCGGAGCTGCTCCGGTTGTGTGAAGCAACCGGAGAAGAGTCAGGAAGAGGAAAAAAAAAAAAAAGCAAGAAAAAAAGGAAATAAAACGAGATGGAACCGGTACGGAACTGGGATGGGAGCGGAGATGGAACCGGGATGGAGCCGGCAAGAAAAATCCCCTTTGTTGCGATCGGTGGAGCGAGGGGGTGTGGTTGTACCGGGACCGAGCACAGCACCGGGCACCGCAACCGCGGGATGGAAGTTAGAACTCCTTGTGTGAGCGTGTGACTGGCGAGCAGATACCCCAAGGGTGGGTACCCCTAGAATGGGCACCCTAGGGTGGGCACCCTGCTACGGGCACCCCTGAGCCGGTGACCCCAGAATGGAGCCCACCTGTGCACCCTCGGAGTGGTGACCCCTGGAGTTGGCACCCCCTGAGTAGTCACCGAGGAGTGGGCACCCCTGGAGCAGGCACCCATGGAGTGGTCACCCTCTGGAGCAGTTATCCTGTAGGAGGCACCCCTGAAGTGGACACCCCTAGGGCAGTCTCCTTGGAGCAGTCACCCCCCAGGACAGTCACCCTGGAACAGACACCCCTGGGGTGGTCACCCTGGAGCAGTCACCCCCCTCCACCCAGGACAGTCAGCCTGGAGCGGACACCCCTGGGGTAGTGACCCTGGAGCAGGCATCCCTGAAGTGGTGTCACCCCTAGAGCAGTCACCCTGAAGCAAGCACCCCTCGAATAAATCACCCCTGGGGGGCAATCACCCTGAAGTGAGCCCCCCCCCAGGGTGGGTACACCTAGAGCAGGAACCCCTGGAGCGGTCACCCCTAGATAGGTCACCCCTCCAGGGGACACCCTCCTGTCCCACCTGGCCCAGGCACTGGCCATGCTCTTCCAACCACAGGGATGCTTTTGTTCTCCTTACAGCTCTGTTCGGAGCGAGGTGGAATGGAGGAGGGCTTTAAAAAAAAATAAATAAAAAATGATCTCTCTCTTTCTCTCTCTCTCCAGCCACACCACACCCACTCTTAAGTCACCCCTCGCCCACCCCCACGCTGCTGGGTGTGGGGGTGAGGGGCTAAGGGGTTGGGGAAGGGGGGTGTGGGAGGAGGGGAAGCTCTGCTGAGCTCCTGGTTCAAATCTGAGGCTGGAAAGAGAACTTTTGTGTTGGTTCAGGAAAAAAAAAAAAGAGAANGGATGTGTGGAGAATGGAGGTGGGCGAAGGGAATTCTGCAGGGAGAAGGATGCGAGTGGCTCAGGAAGGATGGGGATGGCTAATGGCTGTGCATCCTTGTGCTGGAGCTGGGAACAATGGGGCCTCTGGTGGCACAGCTCCCACCAGCCAAGCCGGAGGCCGGTGGCTAGCGCTTGGGATGCTGTCCTGATCCCGATGGATGGGATAACTCCGGGATCCCTCCCTCCTCACCATCGTGACCCGGGTGCTGGGGAGTTGGCTGGAGAGGACAAGGGTTGGAAGCGGGGGGTGAAGGTGTTGGCCGAGGAGATGCCACCAGGTTCCAGCCACCTCGCCTGGGTTTTCCGCGGCCGCGAGCGGAGCGTGGCCAGGGCTCTGCGGCAGCCAGCGGGCGCCAGGCCGTGGAGAATCAGGCCCCCTTTGTTTAATAAACTTCGGGAAGAGCCAGAGAGAGGGAGAGGGAGAGAGAGGATTCGGCGGCGGTGGCGGCGGAATGGAGGGGAAACAGGAGGAGATGGACACGGGAGGTGCCCAGACTCTTCTTCTCCTCCTCTTGGAGCTCTCCTGGCCGCCCCGAACTCCTGTGCACGGAGTGGGTGTGTTCCGATGCGCTCGCTCCGCAGCGGCGTGGCCGGAGGGACCCAGAGCAACGTGGAGACCTGGATTTTTTTTTTTCCCTTTTCCACCATTTTTACTCTATCTGTGTGTGCAGTGTCTGAGGCTTTTCCTGCAGCTGGGAAGCTGGCAGATTGTTGGTAGCTTGGAGCCCTGGCCCCTGCTCGGTCAGCGGTGGGGCAGAGGGGGTGAGCTGTGTGTGCTCCTCGCTGGAGGTGGGTGGGTCAAATCCGGTGCTGATGGGACCTAAAATTGCTCCTTTGGCAGAGTCCCCGCAGCCACCGCTCCGTACTCCGGCGGAGATGGTGGCCCACGCTTCTCCTTTCCTATCGGAATGTCTCCTGGGTGGTGGTTTTGGGTGGAAGGCTGGATTCTGAGGGTCTGCTCTCAGGGGGAGCTGGGTGCCCAGCACCCTTGGGGAGCCAAATCTTGTGCTTCTGTGGGTGCCAAACCAGGAATCCTGTTGGGAATCCACAAACTGCGAGTTGTCACGCCCTTGGTGATCCTGCTGGTGGGGCCGAAGGAAATGAGTGGTTTATGGGGACTTGTGAAGAGGGTGATGAACATCTCAGGAAAGAGATGGGGGGAGAGAAAAAAGCATCGTGAATAAAAGTGATTTGAACTGGTGACAGGGTTGAGCTTTCCCTTTAATGCAATTTTCCACCTTGCTCTGTCTTGCTGTCTAAAAATAATCTCTCTCTTCCAAAGTGAACCTTCCTGACAGGTCTGTCTGGAAGTGGCCTGGAGCTGGGCACGGGAGCTCTTGTCCGTGCGCTTGGCGTTGGGATTTCCACTTGCACCGTGAAGGCACTCGAGTAGAAATCAGGCTCAAGCTCCATAGATTTTTATTGGAATGTTTTGATTTGTGAAGAGGTTGAGTTGTGGCAGGAGGAGGTGGTTCCAGTGCCAAGGAGAAGTGCTGCAGGAGCTCACCCTCTGCTGGGAGGGTGGTTGGAGTTGGCAGTGGTGTCATGGTTTGCGCTCTCTGTTCGAGCGGTGCTTCCTCAGCGGCTGTCAGCCTCCTGGGGTGGAACTGGCTGGGATGAGGTGGTGGTGGTGGTGGGCTGCTGAAAGGAGACTGCAGAAATCAGCCTCAGAGGAGCTGAGAGCTGCTTCTCCACTGTGAAGCTCCAGGGTCAGAGGAGGTGGAGAGCTGGGGTCCCAAGGACTGCTTTGGAAATGGAAGTGGAAGCTGAAGGAAAGTGGGGAAGGAAGGATGAGGGATAAAAGTCGTAACAATCCCTTGAGGGATGTTTATGACCTCTTCCACTCTGTCCCTGGCCATGGCTGGCAGTGACTTCCCTTCCCTGTCTGGAAGTGGAGCCATGACCTCCATGCATGCCCTCCTGATGCTACTGGGGTAAGGAGCAAGGATTTCTCTGCCTGTGCCATGGCTCCTGCAGGTCTTTGCCCCTTCCCTTGGCATATGAAGTCCAGCCATGCTGAGCTTGCCTGGCTGAACCTCCTGGGATGTGGCTTGGATGGTGTTCCCCTGTTCTGGAGCCTGCATGGTGCATCAAGGTACTTGGTGGCTCTTGTACTTGACCTGCTAACTCTTGTTGTGGGCACCTGCCCTGTGACACCTCCTGTGGGAGCGTGTGTGTTCTCAGAGCTAAGCAGATCTGTTTGCCAGGGAGTAAAGAGAAAGTGGTTTGCAGGTGATTTGTGAGGAGGTGGTGGGACACTGAGAGAGTTAGGTGGAATGGAAGAAGTTCTTGCAACCCAAGGGTGTGGGTTATGGTGGGAGAGATGCTGGGAAGAGTGGGGAGTGTCTAAAGATGTAGTACTTTGGCTGTTCAGACTATGAACTTGGAAAGGAACAGAAATGCTCAGCCATGGAGATGTCCAGGTTCTTCCCTAGAAGCAGGTGTCCATCAGCCTGATGGAGATGCTTATCTGACATAGGAAGTTCCACCTAAACATAAGGAGGAGCTTCTGGACTTTGAGGGTGGTAGAGCACAGGCCCAGGCTGCTCAGAGAGGTGGTGGAGCCTTCCATCTCTGGAGACATTCCAAACCCACGTGGACACCATCCCTGTGCAGCCTGGTGTAGGTGACCCTGCTCTGCCAGAAGGGTTGGACTGGATGGTTTCCAGAGGCCCCTCCCAGCCCCTAACTTTCTGTGGTTCTGTGACTCCTCTGCCAGCGTTCAGTTTACTACCAGTGCCAAACTGGGCTGCTCTCAGTGGAGCCAAGGAAGAAGCTGCTGGACTCTTCTGTGGGACACATTTTAAGGCTAGATCTTGCAGCTGGGGAGATCTGGGCAGGGTCCTTTGTGTGCCTGGTGCGTGCAGGCGTGAGGAGAAGGTCGTGGGTCAGTTTGGCTTCCTGCTGCGCCGAGCACAACAGTGCCAGCCTCCCTCTCCCAGCAGGTAGCGTCCCCCTGAAGAGTATTTTTGCTCTCCTGATCAGGAGGAGCAGCCATTGTCACCTGTACCCAGAGACACCCTTTGATGAAACATCCCCCAGCCTGCTCTAACTAGCCTCTTGTCAACAGGAATGAGATGAGGTGAGAAAGCAGCTTAGCATCAATCGCTCTTTCTTGGCAAGGTGAAGTCAGATCACCAGAGGCTCCACCAGCCCCAGGAGATTGGGCTCTTTGTGTGCCTCCAAACATGCTCTTAACGCTTCCAGCATTTAAAAATAGTCCCAGGAAGCCTTTTTGCTTTTTTTTTTCTTCCTTTTTTTTTTTTCCTCCATTGAGGAAGTCTGCTGGTTGCAGCTCCCCCACCCACCATGTGGAGGTGGATGTACAGCAGCCGAGAAGCAGCGTGGGGGTCGCATCCTGATGTCTGCTTGCTTCGTGGTGGTGGGGGGATGGAGGAGGGCCTGGCAGGACCCGAACCCCAACCTCCTTACACCGCTCTGGCAGCGTGGGATGGGCTCGTAAAGGGCGAGAAAAATCGCAGTCGGTGTCCCCGTCGTTCTAAAAGTGGTCATGAACCCTCCTGGATTTACACCGGGGGGGGAGAAAGGGGGAGGGGGGCGGAAAGTGCGGCACGGGATCGACTTTGTGCGCTTTGAACTGGAGGTGGGAGGAGAAAACGGAGCCTGGGAAGAGAGAGAGGAGAGACAAAGGGAATTTTCTAGGGAGACACGCACGGCTCCTCCGCGCATCGGCTCCGGCGGCTGGGGCTGACCGAGTGAACCGCGGCTGGAATCTAGGGCAGTGGGAACGCGGCTGGGGAGGGAGGGGACACCCCCACCCCCTAGTCCTGCCTTTGTCTGGCAGCCCCCACTCCTCCTGCCTCCCCTCGTCCCCTTTTCCCACTTCCGCGCCTAGCGTCCGGCTCCCGGATCGGGCTTGGATCGTGGCCGGATCGTGGCACGCAGGGGGATCGTGGCCGGATCGTGGCACGCAGGGGATCGTGGCGAGCAGGAGTCCGCGGGCACACCCACCCCGGGGTGATGCATCGCTGCCGGAGAGCGGACAAGGAGCTTCCAAGCCCTTGCTTCCCAACTTTCCTCCACCAGCCACACAACAAGGCAGCGATTGTCTGTGGCGTCAGGGTTGTCGCTTTTGGGTCATTTTGCCTCTTTTTTTATTCCTTTCTTTCTATGTTTTTGGCTTGTTTTCCCTTTTTTTTAATACCTATATAAACAACTTTCAGTGCTGTGGGGAAAGAAAAGGCATCAAATTGCTGCCCTGCAGCCAGGTGGTTCCTTATTTTCCTGGTGTGGTGCTCGGGGTGGGTTTGAGGTTTGTGTTTTCTTTTCCCCCTCCTTCTTGTAAACACAACTTGCATCATCACTCCAATAAAACCTGGATGCAAAGGGATTTAGTTGGTTGGTTGTGGTCCTTTTGTGTGTGGTTGGTTTGGGGTTTTGGGTGGGTTTTTTTTAATTATTTTTCTTTAATTTCTTTTTTTTGACCCCACTTTCATCAGGTTTTTTTTCAATGCAGCAAAAATCCTCCCCCCACATCTTTTCAGGAAGGTTTTGGGTTGGTTTTTTGGGTGATGTTCTTTGTGTGCCTTGTCTTCGAACATGGCTTTCATCTGAAACAGGAGCAGAATGCCCCACCTCACCCAGCGAGGCTTGAGGCTTGGTTGTTTGATTTCAGAGTCCTCTTTAATTTTTATGACTGTAGCAGAAAACCAACAGCAAAAAAAAAAAAGACCAAATCTAATTTACCTTTTGCCTCTATTCTGTCACCCCAGCAATGTCAAAATGGCCCTCAGTGGGGTATTTCCAGGTGGAATTTATACCAGTGCAGCATGAAGGTGCCAGAGTGTGGATGAGGAGAGAGTGAAAAATCTTTTGTCTGTGGAGATAGTCTTATGTCTGATGCAACCAGAAGAACCTGGAGGGATTTGGGTGGTGTATTTTATTTAAAATAAATAAATAACAACACCACCCCCCCAACCAAACCTAAACCCTGCCTGGGGGTTGGATCCTTAGCTGCTTGCTGTCAGCTGGTCCAGCAGCTCTGATGCTTTCAGGTGAAGTCCACACTTGCGGGCATCAACTGTGGCATGTGCTGGAGGTGTTGGCCAGTTTGTGGCAGTTGAGACCCTCCTAGACTGCAGCAGGATGTGGCCTTCTAGTAGCAGGAAGGAGAAGGCTGTCAGTAAGTTTAACTCTGAATTTACACCAAGGTGAAACATCTGATGGAGCTATTCCAGAGGCATGGCTCCATCTGCCATCATGCTGTCCTGCTGCTGGCATTTCCACTGTGCCTGGTGCAGGGACCACAGCACAGCCATCACTTCTCCAGCTGCCAAAGCAGGGACCACAGCACAGGCATTGCTTCTCCAGCTGCCAGAGCAGGGCATGAGAACCTTGGTGCAAAGCACAATCAGATCCCATGGAAGCACCTTGGGTTCATGCTGCTCTGTGTGGGAAAAGATTTGGGATGGGTGACCCAGAAAGAAGAGGTTTGGGATAGGTCAGCCAAAAAGACAAGATTTGGGATGGGTGACCCAGAAAGAAGAGGTTTGGGATAGGTCAGCCAGAAGAGAATAGTTTAGGATAGGTTACCCAAAAAGACAAGATTTGGGATGGGTAGGATTTAGGATGGCAAAGTAACCACTGGCCAGATCAAATGCCTCCTCCACCTTTGTTGCCCCCATGAGCACCTGCCTGAGCTGGACAGGTGGAACCAAGCTCTTGAGGCCTTCTCTGTTGCTTGTGGTAGATTTGTTTAACCCTGGTGCATGAGAAGGTGGCTGTGGCTGCAAATCTCCCCCCCTGCCCTGATTCCTCCCTGGCCTGACCCCTCCCCACTTTGGCAATGTCTAGACTTGATTTATTTATTCGTTTTTAGCCAGGGCTAGAGCTGCTCTGGGGATTAATCCCAGTTAGATAACTGGTCTGGGTGCTGGAGGCTCTGCAGTCCTCCAGGGTTTGTGTTCCTGGATGTTAACATTTGTGGCTCACTTGGGCTAATTTGCAAACATATTTCCTTGGAGTCGACTGGCAATCAGTTAACTGCAGTTAAAAAGAAAAGGAGGGAAAAAAAAAACCCAAAAAGAAGGGATGGAGGAGAGGGAATAATCCCAGAAACCTCTGCAGAATGCTTTGGGATCTGTGTGACTGGCAGAAAGCAGAAGAATAGAAGCTAGGTGGTGGGAACATGACAAGAAAAGGGCTTAATTCTCTCTCTAATATAAAAATCTCCCTGGCAGGAGTCTGCCAGGGATCATTGAGCTGATGTCTCCAACTGCCTGGAGGAGCAGAGCACTACAGCAAAGTTGTCTTTTACTACAGTTTCTACAGGACCTTTTCTCCTCTTAGCTCCATCTTTTTCCCACCACCTCCCAGGCACTTCTCTCCCCTCCTAAGAACTCGGTGAGCAAAGGACTTGTGCTGCAACGTTGTTCAGTTTCAGTTAGGCACAAAGAAAGCCATCAGAAACCCAACAGAGAGGACAAATTTCCTTGGAAGGAAACACACAGGACCATGGTGCTCAGCAGACCGGGGATCCAAAGGGCCACATCCTGATCTAGCCATGCTCTGTCAGGCACGGAGCGGTGCCAGGGTGCAGCTCAGCCCCTGTGGAGTTGTGTGATGAGAAGGTCAGGTTTAGGGGTGGAGGTGGTGGGTGGCAGTGGGTAAAGCAGATTCAAGCCTAAATTGGTGCTGGTCTTTTGGAAGTTGGTGGAGTTGTGTGGGTTTGTTCTGCTGATGGCTTCTTGTCTGCACCGCTTTAGAGCTGCTGGAGATCTGGGCCACTGGACCTGCTGGGCTGGCTGGAGTTGGTCTCATTTCCTGTGGGGTTATTCTCGCCAGTTTTTAAGCACAGGATCCCCCATCTGTCTGTCTCCACAAAGCTGGCTTTCCTGTCTGCAGGCCTGCACGGAGACCCTCCCTCCCTCCTCCTCCTCCTCCTCCTCCTCCTTCTCCTCCTCCCCCTGCTTCTCACACCATCGACTGCACCACGCGTCCTTTTGTCCGTTCCTGGATCCTCCCTCCCCCCTCTCGCCATGCTCTTCTCCTTGCCCGTCTCCCTTGTGCCATTTTGGGGGGTGCCTCTCCTTCACCTCCTCACCCCTAATTCTCCTCCACCCTTTGGAAGGATCCCAGAGAGCTTCTCCCTCCTCCTCCATCCCCTTTTCCTCCATCCCTAGCTCCCTCCCACCCTCTCCAGCTCGGCTCACTCGCCCACGTTTGCCCTCATTCGGGTCTGTTCCTTGCCACCGCTGCCTTCCATCTGTCCCCAGCGTGGAGCCCCCGTCCTTTGTCACTGCTCTGCTCTCCTGACCCTCCCTCTCTGCTCCTTGATCGTTCCCTGGCCTCACATCTCCCTCTCTCTCCTCTCCCCGAGTTAAAAAAACCCTGAGCCCAGCCCTGACCAATGTGCACCTGAGGTCCTTCAGCAAAGGAGAGCAAAGCACAGGCTCCTGGGAGGCAGGACACAGGTGAAGGAGGAACGGAGCAGAGGTTCCTCCAGCCTGGGGTGGGTGACTCACGGCAGGGGCTCTGGGTGCTGAGGCTTGCGGCTACCAAGCTCTGTTCCTTCCCTTCGGCTCCGGTGCTGTCCTGGGGGAAATGGTGGCATCTCAGATCAGCTTCCTAAGATGGAATCTCCCATCCCTGGAGCAAGTGCTATAGGAACTGGACAGGGAAATTGTCAGGGAGAGCTGACCCTGCCCTGGCCTTGGGGGAGGGCAGAGGTGACCTCTTAGAGGCGTACTCCTGCCCTCCGTGCACTCCTTGGGGTAAACCTTCAGTCTGTGATGTTGTCTGTGAGGTTTTACTCTGGAATTGTGTTGGGCCTCGGAGTTTCCTAATTAATTCCTAATTATCCTGAAGTGTTCCTAGTAATGCAACGCTGTATTAGGTCCCTCACTCCAAGCAGCACCCAAAGGTGCTGGAGTGTGGCCAGAGAAGGAGAAGGAAGGTGGGGAAGGGGCTAGAGCACAAGGGCTGTGAGGAGCAGCTGAGGGAACTGGGTTGGCTTAGCCTGGAGAAGAGGAGGCTCAGGGGAGAACTTCTGGCTCTCTGCAGCTCCCTGAGAGGAGGCTGGAGCCAGGGGGGGCTTGGGCTCTTCTGCCAAGGAAGAAGGGAGAGGACAAGAAGGAACAACCTCAGGTTGCCCCAGGGAAGGTTCAGGTTGGCCATGAGGAACAGTTTCTTGCTGTCAAAGGTAGTGCAGGCCTGGCCCAGGCTGCCCAAGGGTGGAGTCCCCACCCCTGGAGGGGTTTCCAAGCCCTGGAGCTGTGCTGCTGAGGGCCCTGGGTCAGTGGTGCCCTGGCAGTGCAGGTTGCCCGTTGGACCTAATGACCTTAAAGAACTTTTCCACCCCAAACAGTTCCATGATTCCATGACCATCAGTTCACATTAACTGTTCAGAAACTTTACCAAACAAAGCTTTACAAATGTTCTTCAGGGTGCCAGCTGCTTGGGGAGTTAACATGTGAGCTACCCTGGGCTTGGCAGGGGGTGGATTTGGTTGGGATGTGGAAGATTTGTCCAGAGCTTCCTCTGGATCAGCTCTAGCCTTTCCATTCCCCAGGAATGTCAAATCAGTTGCTTAGAGATGAGTTTAATGCAGCAGCATCACAGTGCTGAGGGTTAGAGCAAGTTCTGCAGTAGCAAGAAGCAAGAGGGGAGGATTCTTCCCAGTTGACAAAGGGACAACTGAGGCTTGGAGAGCTGAAGTAGCTCTGAGGGGTTCAAAGTTGCATTGGGAGTTGATGGTGAAGTCAGGATGTTGATGGTGAAGTCAGGGATCTGGTGGTGAAGTCAGGGATCTGGTGGTGAAGTTGGGGTGTTGATGGTGGAATCAGAGATTTGATGGTGAAGTCAGGGTGTTGATGATGAAGTCAGGGTGTTGATGGTGGAATCAGAGATTTGATGGTGAAGTCAGGGTGTTGATGGTGAAACTGGAGTTGCTGGTGAAGTCAGGGAGTCATTGCTGAAGCCAGGGAGTAGATGATGGTGAAATCAGGACTTACCAGCGAGTGAGTGTCCTCTAGCCCTGCCAAACCCCTGTGAGGGACACTGGGGTTTCAAAGCCATGCCAGGATCTCTGCCACAGTTTGCTGAGGCTGCACCCCAGTGCCCCTGAGATGCTGGGAGTGTGACCTGCCAGGCTGAGCACGCTCTGGCTCGGCTGCAGCCAGCGGTTGTGCCGTGTGCGGTGCCTGCTGCCGCTGCGAGCACAAGGAGTTGTTCCTGTCACCCCTGAGGGGGCACCAGGCTCTGTTTCTGTTGCTAGAGGTGCAGGGGTTTGGTTCCTCCTGATGACAGGTGGTGGTGGTGGTGATGGTGATCATTGCCTTCCTGGAAATACCTCCCTGTCTCAAGCCTGTCTCTGGTGAGCTGAGCTGTGGAGAAGTGGCAGTGTTGTGTGAGTGGCAACCTTCAGCTCCCAGCTGGGAGAGCTGTTGTTGTTTATTAGCATCTCTAGAAGTAATCATGTTCTCATCTTCCAGGCCCACCAGCTGAGGAATCTTCCTCTCCTGCTTGCAGAGGCATCGTTTGCAGGTCATCTGGCGTTCAAGGGTGGTGTCGGTGGAGTGTGGTGAGGGGAGGGTTAGGCTGGATGTTAGGAGAAGGTTCTTCACCCAGAGGGGTGGTGGAGCTCTGGAACAGGCTCCCTAGGGAAGTAGTCAGGGTGCTAAGGCTGGCAGAATTCAAGAGGCATTTGGAGAACACCTTCAGGCACGTGGTGTGGGGTTTGGGGGTGTTCTATTCAGAGAGAGGAGTTGGTCTTGATGATCCTGGTGGACATGATTCTATGACTCTGTGGAACTTGCTGGCATGGGATGGTCAGAGGAGAGGGCAAGAGATGGGCTCCTATGGGGAGAGAAGGTGGGGAAGAGATGAGTGATCTCAGGAGAGTTCTTGTTCCACAAACTCTTAATCCTTACAAAACCAGGGCAAAATGCTCCTCTTCCTCCATCTACAGTGCCCTGCAGAATCATGTTTAGGTTTTCTTAAGTGACCCCAGCTTGGCAGCAAACTTCTGTTCAGAGGAAGCCCAAATCTGCATGGGACCTTGATGCCAGGCTTTGAAAATGCCTTCAGGCACCAAATGAGGCTTTTGGAGAGAGGAGTCAGAGGGGTGGCAGCAGGGAGAGTTTCCAGGAGGAGTTTAGAGAACTGTGACACATCTGTACAGATATTTAGTTGCTTGGTGGCATCTAGGAACCAGAGTCACTTTCCTTTACTTGGAAGCCAAATCACACTGGAAAGTCTCTTTCCTTCCTTGGGAAAGCAGAAAGATGTTTTCTGAGCTATAAGGAGCAAGGGGAATAGGCCTGGGGGGCTCCAGGAGACTGGCTACTGATGGACAAAAGCATGACAAGTGACCTCAGGAAAGTGTCTGAGCAGCCAGACCACTGTGGTGGGGAGGTCTGTGGCCATCAAGAATTTTGTACAGCAGATGGAGAGTCCTAGGCAAGCTGCAGCCCTTGGCTGGATGATCAAACTGGGCAACCACCACCCTCCCTGTGATGGGGCTTTAGGTGGGCACAGGAAGGTAGCCCTGCTCTGGTTCTTGCTGTTTTCACCCCAAAGCAAAGACTGCAACCCTCTTGCCTTCTAGTAATGCAGACATTTGGAGGTGTTCACATCCCTGGGAGTGTTCAAAAAGTGTGTAGATGTGGTGCTTGAGGACATGGTTTAGTGGTGAGCATGGGGGTTGGACTCAATGATCTCTGAGGTCCTTTCCAACCATTATGATTCTAGGATTTCTGGTACCTCCTTCCCCAAACCAGGCCTTCCAAAAGTGACCTGGGTCTCACCAGATTCACCCCAAAATCATAGAAACATCAAATCACAGACTGGTTTAGGGCTGAAAATGACCTTTTAAAGGTCATTTAGTCCAACTCACCCACAGTGAGCAGAGACACCTTCAACTAGACCAGGCTGCAGAGCTCCACAGCAGGACAGGAGTCCTCTGCTCTCATGAGTGATGGCAGAAGTATCTCCCCTCTGCTCCCTGTGAGCTGGCGTGGAGTGACCACATTGGCCATGCTTGGCCAGGAACTTGGCATCCCCCTGCTTTCCTCTGTCATCTCCAGCCCCTCCAGCAGCCCCACGTACCAACCAAACCCTTCCTGCCCCAAGAGCTGCCCTGACAAGAGGGGAGCCATGGCAGCCATCTTCTCTGAGGGACACCATGCTCTCAGTGGGGACAGACCTCCTCACAGGGACCCCTGGCCCATGGGGAAGGGCTTGAATCTCCCCTCCCCAGCTCTCTGATCCTAGAGAGGTGGGGAGTGGAAGGGAGAGCTCTGAGGGGTGACCGCTGAGGAGAGGCTGATTTCAGAGGAGGATTATGCAGTGGGGAGCAGCACACAAAATGGCAGCACAAGCCTGAGGGTGAGGGAGTGGGGAGCTGCTGAGGAAGGAGCTTGCTGGGGATGGTGAGGGGGAAACCTTCCTCTGGCATTTCTCCTGTCAGGGTTAGCAGGAAAAGGACCTCTCCCTCATTTTAGGTCCCTAGGCAGCAGCTGCTGCATGGCACAGGGTCTGTGGCAAACATGACAGCTCAGCCTGGTTTCCTGAGGAGCAGGGAGGGTGGTGGGACATCCTCTGCTAACCTCCCTTGCCTTGTTTTCTTCTCTCCTTCCCAAGGCTGCAAGATCAAAGCCCTGAGGGCCAAGACCAACACCTACATCAAGACGCCGGTGCGGGGCGAGGAACCGGTCTTCATGGTGACGGGACGACGGGAGGACGTGGCCATGGCGCGGCGGGAGATCATCTCTGCTGCCGAGCACTTCTCCATGATCAGGGCCTCCCGCAACAAGGCCGGCACCACTTTTGGCAGCGCTCCCACCTTGCCAGGCCAAGTCACCATCCGGGTCCGTGTACCCTACCGTGTGGTGGGCTTGGTGGTGGGCCCCAAAGGAGCCACCATTAAGAGGATTCAACAGCAGACCAACACCTACATCATCACCCCTAGCCGGGACAGGGACCCTGTCTTTGAAATCACCGGGGCGCCGGGGAACGTTGAGCGTGCCCGGGAGGAGATCGAGACCCACATAGCGGTGAGGACGGGCAAGATCCTGGAGTACAACAATGAGAATGACTTCCTGTCCAGCAGCCCCGATTCCGGCATGGAAAACCGCTACTCGGAGGCCTGGCGGGTCCACACTCCGGCACCGGGCTGCAAGCCTCTCTCCACCTTCCGCCAGAACAGCCTGGGGTGCATCGGCGACTGCTCCGTCGACCCCGTCTACGAGACCCCGCGGCTGAACGACCAAAACGACTTCAATTATGGTTACCTCTTCCCCAACTACGGGGTCAACAAGCAAGATCTGTATTATGGGGTGCCGGAGTCGGGTGCCCCGATGTGGGCTGGCCAGGAGAACACCAACCCGGTCTCTGTGCTCTTCTCCAAGCAACAACGCTCCAGCAGTACCGGTGCCATCCATCCAAACTCGCATCGTTCTCCATCCTCTTCCATTCAAGAGCCTAATCTTACCGGTCTCCCCAGGAGGTCCCAGGGGGAACCTCTTCAAGGGTTTTCCAAGCTGGGAACGAGTGGTGCTGCCAGGACGTCTGTCTCCAGCAGCCGCGAGTGCATGGTGTGTTTCGAGAGCGAAGTTACGGCAGCTCTGGTGCCCTGCGGCCACAACCTCTTCTGCATGGAGTGTGCCGTGAGGATCTGCGAGAGGACAGACCCGGAGTGTCCGGTTTGCCACGCTGCAGCCACTCAGGCCATTAGAATATTTTCCTAAAGAGACAGANAATGCTAATAATAATAATAATAATGAGATCTGAAGAACAAACAAATGGATGAAAAAGAATAAATTAATTTAAAGAAGAAGAAGAAGAAAAAGAAGAAATTATTTTACAAGCAATGGATGTTATTTTTTACAAAAAAAAAGAGAAAAAAAGAAAGAAGTGAATAATAAAATGAAAATGAATAGCAAAGCCAGAAATGTTGAAGGGCAACCAATGCTCCAGCCTGCAAGGGCTTGGTTTTTTTGTTTGGGTGGTTTTTGGTTTTTTTTTTTTTTCCCTTGTTTTCGTTTTGGTTGGTTGGTTGGTGTTGGAAGCACGTACTCTGAAGGCACAGGAGGATCGAGTTCAGGTTGTTTGGTGGTGGTGAGATTGGGACTTCTCTGCCTCGAGCGCGGCGGGGCCACGGGGAGGGTCCTGCTGACCTTGCTTCTCCAACTTCACCTCGGTCTGAAGCCCCTGCTCTTCTCCCTCCTCTCCCCTCTGGGATGTCAACCCAACTGGGAGCTCTGAATGGAAAGAGCAGAAAGGAAGGAAAAGTGATGATGGGAATTGAGAGAAACAGTAAAAAACTATAAAAAATAATAATAATAAAAAAAAGAAACCATCAATCAACCTCTGGGAACCTGTTAGAACGAGGGCACAACAGAATTACCTCAAAGATTTAAACAATAAAAAAAAAAGAAATACAAACACAGCAGCTACAGAACTTTTCTTGTTTTCCTTTTTTTTTTTTCTAAAAAAAAGAAAAGCCAAAAAAACACAAAGAGAAAAAAGAAAAAAGAAGAAACAAACAAACAAAAAAAAGAGAAAATGCAAAAGAGAGAAAATCCAAATAGAGAAAATTAAAAAGAGAAAATTAGGAAGAGAAAATTAGAAAGAAAATTAAAGAGGAAATTAAAGAGGAAATTAAAGAGAAAAATAAAGAGAAAATTAAAGAGAAAAATAAAGAGAAAATTTAAGAGAAAATTAAAAAGAGAAAATTAAGAGAAAATTCAAAACAAAAGTAAAGGAAATCAAAAGCAAAAAAAAAAAAAATCAAAGAAAAGAAAATCCAAACAAGGACATTGAAAATGAAAGAAAACTGATGAAAATCCAAGGGAGAAAAGGAAATCAAAAGCAAAAAAAAGAAAGCAGATGAAGAGATCCAAGCTAGCTGCCCGTGACCCTGCAGCGGGTTTGGAAGAACCTCTTGGAATCACCTTGGGCCATAAGCATTTCTTTTCTGGTTCTGAGCCACCCTGGAGTCTGGAACTTGCTTCTTGTTTTTGGGTTGAATTTGTATTGTTTTGTGCTTCTCGGAGCAGGGATTTGCTCCTCAGCTGAATCAGGAGTCACTGACAGGGTATGTCCAAAGCAGTCCTTGAGCTCCCAGCCGCGGGGGGCGTTGGCTTCCGCCCTCGCCCTCCGTCACTCTCCAGCCTTTCCTCCAAGTGATGCCAGCTGCAGCCACACACACACACACACACACACACTCTGAACATTCTGCTTGTCTTTTCCTACAGAACAATAAGAATCCTAACAATAAAACCTATCTCTAGCTACCTTCTCTATCTCACACCAAAACCTAAGAGAGCCAATCATGCAATAGAGGTGCTCAGCCCCCCGCGACACCGACCTGCATCCCGACAGAGAGCAAAAAACAAACCCCAGCAGACCCACCCCTGACTTTCTAACTAGCATTTTCTTGTCTTTTTTTAAACTGGACCAAAACTTTTCTTACCCAAAACCAACTTGGGGGGGGGGAGGGGGGTTTAAAAAAAAAAAGGAAAAAAAAAACAGAAAAAAAAAGGAAAAAAAAATGAAAATAAGAAAAAAAGAAGAAAATAAAAGCCTAAGGATTTCTTTATGGACCAAAACCTCTTCAGCTCTCCTGTACCTGCATCTTCCAGAGGTTGGCCATTGCTAGATATTCTATTTTTCTCAGAGTGAAAGCAAAGAAACAAACAGCAAAACAAATCAAAATTGCCTTGTTTGAACATCCTTGAATCGTTTGGAGACTCCTGGTTTTGTTAGAGAGAAAGACTTTGTAAGCCCTTGGGAAGTGGGAGAGGAGGAGCTTGGAGTCTGCCCTAGGGGGCCGAGGCGCGGGGCAGCGTCTGAACCGGCGGCAGGTTTGTTCCACCCAGTGTGTCTGGATGCCAAAATGCTGTGATGATGGGAAAGATGTCTGTGGGATGAACCTATCCAACACCAATGTACCTAGAAATATATGTCTGTGTGTATAGAGAGGTATATATAGGCACTTCACTCATGCCAAGCACCTATATATCTCCCTCTCTATATTTATATATGTGTATATAGAACCATAGCTACAATTGTCCTCCCCGTTTCCTACCCCCTCGACTTCTGCTCTCACAGATCCTGGACCTTGAGCTAGAACTGAAGCAACAAGTTGCACAACTTGACAGTTCTACAACAACAAATTAATCACCTGAGATTGGTTTGGGTTTGGGTTTTTTTCCCCTCTTCAATTACAGGAGAATTTGGGGGGTGTTTTGGTATTGTGATAATGTTCCTGGGAACGTCTCCTCTTCTCCCGCTGCTGCTGCTTGCTCCTGGTTGCTGTCTCCACCCTGGTGTGGTCTTGCCTGAGCCATCCTTGGTTGCCAGAGTTGAGGCTGAGCTTGCCACACTCAGGATGGGCTCCTCTGGTCCACTCCTGAAGATCCACTTTTGATCTTCAGGTCGTGGGTGGAAGGGTGTGAGATGAGGTCCCTCCACCCTTGGGCACCAACAGGAGCAAGAGGTAGCTGGAGGGATGGGTGCTGCTCCCAGGAGCTGATGTTTTGGGGAAAATAAGACCAAAAAACCCTAGAACACAGTGCTGAAGGGACACTGTCAGGTCAAATTCATTCCCACCTCCTCCCCAAAGCTTTGAGAGACCTCCAACCTCTTGGTTCTCCAGCCCTGTGCTGCGCACAGCCCTCGGCGCCGACACCGCCTTGGGCTGTGGACGCTGTGTTCTGGACCCGCCGTTGGGTTGGGAGCTGTCAAGGGATGGAGGGGAAGACATCTGTGGGCAGGAGGTCTCAGAGCCATGGCCACCTCTGGCCACCTCCTTCCTTATGCTAGCCCAAGTTCTCATTCCAGAACTGGCTTCAGTTTGGTCCCAGTCAAAGGAGGAGGAAGGGAGAGGAGGAACGTTTGGTGTTCTTCAGGCTGTAACCTCTCCTCTCCTCACCTTCTCCATCACCTCCTGCTACCCCTTGTGCAGAATTCCCCTGCTGACCTCCAGAGAGTGGCTGGTCCCAGTCAAAGGAGGAGGAAGGGCAGAGGAGGAACATTTGATGTTCTCCAGGCTGTAACCTCTCCTCACCTCCTCTCTCACCTCCTCCCACCCCAAGGTTGTTCCTTGGGCAGAGTTCTCCTGCTGACCTCCAGAAAGCAGTTGGGGCAAGAGCTGGGGTGGGATGGGGGTAGGTGGGATGGGATGAGGAGGATCCAACCACCCTTCAAAGGGGTGTTGGGAGATGTTGGTAATGGAAAGGACTCAGCTGGTAACTCCCAACAGCCAAATGCTTCCCCAGGGGAGTCCCTCGGGGCCTGAGATGTTGGTTGAGTGACTCGTGGTTCTTGGCTGAGTCCAAGTCTGTTTGTGGTAATCATGAGCAAGTTTTTGGTCCAAAATGTCTTTCTCTGATGCCACAGGTTGGGAAGAGGGGGGTGGGAGTGGGGTGGGGTGGGGGAAGGAGAGACCCTTGTAGGGGACCTGGGGTTAGGGAGGGACCTGACCCTAGGGAGTGGGGAGGGTAAGGGAGAGCTTTGTAGCTGCTCCTTTTATCTCCTCAACAAGCAAAGAACAAAACTGATGTGAAAGCCTCCTGCATGCTGAGAAATGGTAGAGGAAAAGAAAAGAAACAACCACAAGCAACCTTCTTAAAAAAAAAGAAAAAAGATGGAAAAGTTATTATGGATAATAATTAAAAAAAAGAAAATAATAATAATACTTAAAAAAA
>VWZX01003436.1:104730-133006 GCA_013399015.1 Galbula dea
CCTTAAGATTTTAAAAATCAGAACATTTCTTTATAATTTAATATTCTATTTTAATAAATGCATTTATTACCTGTAAATGTAGCAAGGAACTGGGCTAATAAAAATACTTTTTATTAGGTAATTTATTCTCAGAAAAAACAACAAAAAAAGGAAAAAGAAAAAAAAAAAAGGCTATTTTATTTTATGATAAAGTGATCCTTAAAAAAAAAAAGTTTAGAAGGTTTAGAATATATGTAGGTTAACAAAACAAAACAAAAAAAAAGGCAAAAAAATAAAAAGAAATACATTTGTATCCAGAGTATTGCTTAAAAACAAACAACAACAACAACAAAAAAGAAGTGTTTTTAATATATGTTTCCTTTTGGGGGTTTGGGTTTATTTCATATGTGTGTGTGTGTGTGTGTGTGTCTGTAAAAAGGTGATAGTCATGGTGCAGATAAAGCCCTTTCCAGGAAGAAGGAAGGAAGGAAAACACTTGGAATAGATGGAAAAGGACAAAAAAAAAAGGAAAAAAAAAAAAAAGGAAAAAAGAATTAAAAAAAAGACATGAAAAAAGGTCACTGAAAACCAGAGAAATAGAAGAGAAAAAAAGGAAGAGAAAGAACCAAGAACCAGAGGCCCAAGGCCTCGCTGACCCCGGCTGCTGCTCGTGGCCCATGGGGAAGGGCTAAGGGCTGAGCGTGTGGAAGTGGCTTGCTGGGGTCTGGGCCGTGGCTGTGGAGATCTCTAGGTTGGGGCTGGAGGTCTCTGGGCTCATTGACCTCCCCTCCTCAGCCAGGAGGCCTGAGCCTGCTGCAGCTAAGTGCTTCAGGTCTGCTGAGGCCTGTGGCTCTGAGCTGCCACCTTGGGTGGTGCTCCTTGGGGGAGTAGAGGCTTGGGAGGAGACCAGGAGCCCTTGGAAAGCCAAACTGGTGTTCCTCAACCTTCTCAATGCTCCTCCTGCTCCACCACGAGCCCTGTCCTCTGCCAGGGAGCAGAGCTTGGCCATCAAGGTGACAGCAAGGCTTTGGAGAGGCTTGTGTGAAAGAGCTTGGAGGGGAGAAGGTGGATGGTCATGGGAGGGACCCAGAGGTAACGTGGACCTCCCTGGGATGGGAATGTGCTGGGGGCTGCTCTGCAGACCAGGACCATCTGTTGACCTCCCTTTAGGCTTTGGCTCTGTTTCTTCCTGCAGCTGAGCAGGCTGTGAGGACAGGAGGGGGTTTGTCCCTCAAAGTCTTGCAAACATCCACCATCCATCGTCCTTTTGGACCCGAGGGCTTGTGGAGGACCCTACTTGTGTAGATGGTGGAGGTTGGGCAGCTTCTACTTGTGTCCTACTACAGTTGCTGTGGGCTTGGAGCTCTGAGCAGCCAAGGGGTTGAGGTACCTTGTGCAGAGCTCCTGACCAGCTTCTACCCATCCTAGGTCAGTCTGTGGTCATCCCTCTTCTGCTGTCCCCTCCTAAGCCATAGTGGGGACACATCTTCTGGAGGACACCTAATGTAAGGACAACCTGGTGTCTACTTCAGCTCCTGCTTTAACCCAGGCCAGCATTTAAGCACAAGCTTAACTTCAGCCACAATCTCCCAGGCTTTTGGTGGGATCTAGGTCCAACTTGCTGCTTTGCAGCTCCCCATGGGCTGAAGAGCTCAAGAGGGTCCTCAACCTCCACCACCACCCCACCCCAAGAGCAGGAAGAGAGGTGAATGCTTCTGCTCTCTTGCCTTTCAAAGAAGCAGTTAAAAACCACCAAGATTTGTTTGTTTGTTTGTTTGTTTTTGAACCAAAAAGGAGAAGAAGAAGAAGAAGAAGAAGAAGAAGAAGAAGAAGAAGAAGAAGAAAAAAAAACAAAAAGGAAAAAAAAAAGTTTGGGTTTAAAAAAAAAGAAAAAAGGTTAAATAATAATAATGTTAATAATAATAATAATAATAAAAACATGCAAATTTATTTCATATAATCCTAGAGTAAAGATTAAAATAAAAGGAACTAGTTGAAATAGTAGATGCTATCCATATTGTTTAATCTATAGTAGATCCAAGTGATCCCAGACAGAGCAGAATGTAAAGGAAACCTGGAAAGAAACTCAGCTCCCAGCTGGGAACTTCCCCCAAAATCCCCAGAATTCCAATTATTCTTTTTTTTTTTGTTGTTGTTAATTTTTATTATTTTTCTTTGGGTTTTTTTGGCTCCTATTTGTCTGAAGCAAAGGAAATAATCAGGAACCAAAAGGAAAGTCCCAGACCTAGGACTGCTACCTTCTGTCCACCAGAGGCCTGGAGTTATTTTTCTAGAGAGGGGAAAAATAAAATACAATTAAAAAAGTCAAAAACCACCCCCCAAAAAAAAAAGGATCTAAGAAGATATTTTTTTGGTTGGATAAAAAGATGAGGATTTGGCTGTCAGGGAACAAAACTAAGGAAGTTTTAGGGCATTCATTGGGTTTTTGCCTTCTCACTTTCTCCAGCCATGAAGACAAAGAAAGGTGGAAAGGTGCTGGTTGCTCTTCTTGCTTTGGGAGCTTCTCCATGGCCTGAAGGTGGTGGCAGGTCCC
Organism: Galbula dea; assembly: GCA_013399015.1. Classification (NCBI taxonomy): domain Eukaryota; kingdom Metazoa; phylum Chordata; class Aves; order Piciformes; family Galbulidae; genus Galbula; species Galbula dea. The sequence continues at coordinate 107,264 of VWZX01003436.1, forward strand.
TGTGGTGGGTGAGAAGGAAAGGACAATCGGATGAACTCCCTTCTGGAAGGGGAAGGACAGAGCTGGAAGGCAGCAAGGTGCTGGTGGAAGGCACCAGGCTCCTCCAGCATGGACACAGGACTTTAGGGCTGGGTTGGTTCCTTCTTCTCTGGTTTTCTAGGCTGGTTGGTTTTTGGTTCTATCTCAACAAGGTGAGGAATTGTCATGCTAGGGAGAGGATGTGATGTGCACTGTGGGATGAGCTGGCTTGGGTGGCTACCAGCATCTTTTATTGTGGCAGTTGTGGATTGTTGGGTGTTTTTTTGTGTTGGATCCTCTTTCATGGGATGTTGCCTCCAATCATCAGGTTCAAGCCCAGAAGCTGTGGGTGAAACCTTTGCAGAAGGTTCTGCTGGCCTGGAAGCACCTTCTCATGGCTGCTCTGGGCCGTGGCAACCCTGAGCCTCCAGCTCTGCTCTCCAGAGGGTGACTCTCGTGGTGAGCACCTGGGTTTTGGCTGCAGAAGTGAGGGAAGATGCTGGAGGCTGTTCTCAGCCAGTGCCACCCATCAGGCCCTGTGGTAGGATGCCTGTCAGTGTCATGAGCAGGAGCCAACAGCTCCCCAAGCCAGCAGAGCAGCGTTGGGTGCAGAGACTGGGTGGCAGGTCCACTGGCACCAAGGGGAGCTGGTGGCAGTTTGGGGCAAGGGAGAGCAACCCTGGAACCAGTGCTGGGGCAGGATGTGGCCCTTCACATTGGTGTCTCCTTCATGCTGGTGGCCTCTTCATGTTCATGCCTCCTTCATGTTGATGGCCTCTTCACGTTGGTGGCCTCTTCATGTTGGTGCCTCCTTCATGTTGGTGGCCCCTTCACATTGATGGCCTCTTCCAGTTGATGGCCTCTTCATGTTCATGCCTCCTTTTTATTGATGGCTTCTTTGCATTGGTGGCCTCTTCATGTTGGTGGCACCTTCACATTGGTGGCNACAAAAAGGAAAAAAAAAAGTTTGGGTTTAAAAAAAAAGAAAAAAGGTTAAATAATAATAATGTTAATAATAATAATAATAATAAAAACATGCAAATTTATTTCATATAATCCTAGAGTAAAGATTAAAATAAAAGGAACTAGTTGAAATAGTAGATGCTATCCATATTGTTTAATCTATAGTAGATCCAAGTGATCCCAGACAGAGCAGAATGTAAAGGAAACCTGGAAAGAAACTCAGCTCCCAGCTGGGAACTTCCCCCAAAATCCCCAGAATTCCAATTATTCTTTTTTTTTTTGTTGTTGTTAATTTTTATTATTTTTCTTTGGGTTTTTTTGGCTCCTATTTGTCTGAAGCAAAGGAAATAATCAGGAACCAAAAGGAAAGTCCCAGACCTAGGACTGCTACCTTCTGTCCACCAGAGGCCTGGAGTTATTTTTCTAGAGAGGGGAAAAATAAAATACAATTAAAAAAGTCAAAAACCACCCCCCAAAAAAAAAAGGATCTAAGAAGATATTTTTTTGGTTGGATAAAAAGATGAGGATTTGGCTATCAGGGAACAAAACTAAGGAAGTTTTAGGGCATTCATTGGGTTTTTGCCTTCTCACTTTCTCCAGCCATGAAGACAAAGAAAGGTGGAAAGGTGCTGGTTGCTCTTCTTGCTTTGGGAGCTTCTCCATGGCCTGAAGGTGGTGGCAGGTCCCTGTGGTGGGTGAGAAGGAAAGGACAATCGGATGAACTCCCTTCTGGAAGGGGAAGGACAGAGCTGGAAGGCAGCAAGGTGCTGGTGGAAGGCACCAGGCTCCTCCAGCATGGACACAGGACTTTAGGGCTGGGTTGGTTCCTTCTTCTCTGGTTTTCTAGGCTGGTTGGTTTTTGGTTCTATCTCAACAAGGTGAGGAATTGTCATGCTAGGGAGAGGATGTGATGTGCACTGTGGGATGAGCTGGCTTGGGTGGCTACCAGCATCTTTTATTGTGGCAGTTGTGGATTGTTGGGTGTTTTTTTGTGTTGGATCCTCTTTCATGGGATGTTGCCTCCAATCATCAGGTTCAAGCCCAGAAGCTGTGGGTGAAACCTTTGCAGAAGGTTCTGCTGGCCTGGAAGCACCTTCTCATGGCTGCTCTGGGCCGTGGCAACCCTGAGCCTCCAGCTCTGCTCTCCAGAGGGTGACTCTCGTGGTGAGCACCTGGGTTTTGGCTGCAGAAGTGAGGGAAGATGCTGGAGGCTGTTCTCAGCCAGTGCCACCCATCAGGCCCTGTGGTAGGATGCCTGTCAGTGTCATGAGCAGGAGCCAACAGCTCCCCAAGCCAGCAGAGCAGCGTTGGGTGCAGAGACTGGGTGGCAGGTCCACTGGCACCAAGGGGAGCTGGTGGCAGTTTGGGGCAAGGGAGAGCAACCCTGGAACCAGTGCTGGGGCAGGATGTGGCCCTTCACATTGGTGTCTCCTTCATGCTGGTGGCCTCTTCATGTTCATGCCTCCTTCATGTTGATGGCCTCTTCACGTTGGTGGCCTCTTCATGTTGGTGCCTCCTTCATGTTGGTGGCCCCTTCACATTGATGGCCTCTTCCAGTTGATGGCCTCTTCATGTTCATGCCTCCTTTTTATTGATGGCTTCTTTGCATTGGTGGCCTCTTCATGTTGGTGGCACCTTCACATTGGTGGCCTCTTCATGTTGATGCCTCCTTCACGTTGGTGGCCTCTTCGTGTTGGTGGCCCCTTTGTGTTGATGGCCTCTTCGTGTTGATGGCCTCTTCATGTTGATGCCTCCTTCATGTTGGTGGCCTCTTCATGTTGATGCCTCCTTGATGTTGATGGCCTCTTCATGTTGGTGGCACCTTCACATTGGTGGCCTCTTCATGTTGATGCCTTCTTCATGTTGGTGGCCTCTTCATGTAGATGCCTCCTTCATGTTGGTGCCTCCTTCATGTTGGTGGCCCCTTTGTGTTGATGGCCTCTTCACATTGATGGCCTCTTCATGTTGATGCCTCCTTCATGTTGGTGGCCCCTTTGTGTTGATGGCCTCTTCACATTGATGGCCTCTTCATGTTCATGCCTCCTTTGTATTGATGGCTTCTTTGCATTGGTGGCCTCTTCCTGTTGGTGCCTCCTTCGTGCTGGTGACCTCTCTGGGCTGCCCCAAACTGATAGAACCACAGAACCATTTTGGTTGGAAGAGACCTTTCATCTCCTCAGGTCCAACCTGAGGTCCAACTCACCATTTCCACACCAAAACCCCAAACTAACCACCCAAGCATCGACTCCATTGTAGATGGAGAAGCAGAGAACTCTGGTGGAAGGTGGCAACCTCTGGCTTGAACTTCTGCTCCTCTCCTCTGCGGCGTGGCTCAACCATAGCCACAACCCAGCCAGTTAGCGATCCAACAAGTTCAGGAACATCCCAACAAGTGATCCCAAAGCCTTGGAGAACCACAGCGACTCCCTCCTGGTGGTGGGTGGGGACCAGGCAGTCGCTTACCAGCATTCCCTCAGCAAAGCCATGCAATAGGTCAGGACAAGGAAGTGAAGTCAGTTCTCCTTCGCTCTCCGCGTCTAGCACTGTGAATCGGCGACCGCCGGCGCCGCAACCTGATGCCGGGGAAGGGTTTGGGAAGCAGGGCATTGATGTCTCCTCTGCTTCTTGGAGGAGCTTCATGCATGGTGGAATCAAGCACCTGGTCCTTCCCAGGCTCTTGTTTTGCTTGTTCTTTGGGGTTGGTTGTTTTGTGGTTTTGGGGTTGGTTTTGGGGATTCTTTTGGTTTGTTTTACCTCATATGTTTCTTTTTTTTGGTTGGTTTTGATACTTGAAGAGTCCTCAGTGGGTGATGTTGGACAGTGATGCCCTAGAGTGGAGAGTGGCTGCACTTTATCATAACGTGGATCCCCACTGTGGGGTCCCATCCTGCCCCTGCTGAGCCCACGGCATGCTTCCTTTGATGGCAGTGGTGTGAGGAGCAGAGCCAGGATGGGTTAGTTCTTCCAGAAAGCCTTTCTGGGATGGTAGGGAGCAAGATCTTGATGTTCTGTTGTGGCTTTTCACGTCCTGGAGAAACCCCAAGGCACATTCTGCTCTCAGGTGACCTGGTGGAAACCTCACCCAGGGTGGTGGTTGGGCTGATGTCACTTTTTGTCCATGCCATGCTGGCAGGAGATGGTAGAGGTTGGGTAGCTCCTGCCTTTACTCACCCAGTCTAATGAGGTTTACTCTGCTGGAATCTGAAGTCACTTTAGCCCTGGGAAGGCTGCAGCATCGTGCCTGGACCTTCTCCAGCACCACTCTTGGGCTGCTAATGGAGCAAATTGAAAGTCACCCCCAGGAAAGTGACAGTAATGAACAATCTGGAGTCCTTCCACCAGGGGCTGGGCAGGGATGAAGAAAGAAAGAATGAAGTCACCCTTGGAGTGGTGACCCCAGGTTTCAGCAGGCAGCTGATGGCAGAATGTGTTTGCTGGTCTTCTGATGAAAACAGCTTGTGGAGTAACTGAGCAAGGGCTTTGTGGTCATGGAGATCTTCTGTCAGCTCCGAGGAGCTGAGGTGGAGAGACCTGGTCACAAGCTGCTTTGCTCCTCTGTGAAATCATCAGCATTTTTCCCCCCCCTTTTTCCTTATTTGAGATAATGAAAAAAAGGGGGGAAAAAAGCCAAGAAATAGCCAGGGACCAGAGCCTGGTTTGCAGTTGGGGATTTGCTCCTGGGTTCAGAGCGTGAAGGACGTTGGGCACGAGCGCTGCTGAACCCCAAAGCAGCAGATCTCAACAAGCTGTGGCTGCTGCAGACTCCTGCTGCTGCTGTGCTGCTGAGCTGCCNCCCCTTTGTGTTGATGGCCTCTTCATGTTGATGGCCTGTTCACGTTGGTGGCCTCTTCATGTTGGTGCCTCCTTGATGTTGGTGGCCCCTTTGTGTTGATGGCCTCTTCACATTGGTGGCCTCTTCATGTTCATGCCTCCTTTGTATTGATGGCCTCTTCATGTTGGTGGCACCTTCACATTGGTGGCCTCTTCGTGTTGATGCCTTCTTCATGTTGGTGGCCTCTTCATGTTGATGCCTCCTTGATGTTGATGGCCTCTTCATGTTGGTGGCACCTTCACATTGGTGGCCTCTTCATGTTGATGCCTTCTTCATGTTGGTGGCCTCTTCATGTTGATGCCTCCTTCATGTTGGTGGCCCCTTTGTGTTGATGGCCTCTTCACATTGATGGCCTCTTCATGTTGATGCCTCCTTCATGTTGGTGGCCCCTTTGTGTTGATGGCCTCTTCACATTGATGGCCTCTTCATGTTCATGCCTCCTTTGTATTGATGGCTTCTTTGCATTGGTGGCCTCTTCCTGTTGGTGCCTCCTTCGTGCTGGTGACCTCTCTGGGCTGCCCCAAACTGATAGAACCACAGAACCATTTTGGTTGGAAGAGACCTTTCATCTCCTCAGGTCCAACCTGAGGTCCAACTCACCATTTCCACACCAAAACCCCAAACTAACCACCCAAGCATCGACTCCATTGTAGATGGAGAAGCAGAGAACTCTGGTGGAAGGTGGCAACCTCTGGCTTGAACTTCTGCTCCTCTCCTCTGCGGCGTGGCTCAACCATAGCCACAACCCAGCCAGTTAAGAGATCCAACAAGTTCAGGAACATCCCAACAAGTGATCCCAAAGCCTTGGAGAACCACAGCGACTCCCTCCTGGTGGTGGGTGGGGACCAGGCAGTCGCTTACCAGCATTCCCTCAGCAAAGCCATGCAATAGGTCAGGACAAGGAAGTGAAGTCAGTTCTCCTTCGCTCTCCGCGTCTAGCACTGTGAATCGGCGACCGCCGGCGCCGCAACCTGATGCCGGGGAAGGGTTTGGGAAGCAGGGCATTGATGTCTCCTCTGCTTCTTGGAGGAGCTTCATGCATGGTGGAATCAAGCACCTGGTCCTTCCCAGGCTCTTGTTTTGCTTGTTCTTTGGGGTTGGTTGTTTTGTGGTTTTGGGGTTGGTTTTGGGGATTCTTTTGGTTTGTTTTACCTCATATGTTTCTTTTTTTTGGTTGGTTTTGATACTTGAAGAGTCCTCAGTGGGTGATGTTGGACAGTGATGCCCTAGAGTGGAGAGTGGCTGCACTTTATCATAACGTGGATCCCCACTGTGGGGTCCCATCCTGCCCCTGCTGAGCCCACGGCATGCTTCCTTTGATGGCAGTGGTGTGAGGAGCAGAGCCAGGATGGGTTAGTTCTTCCAGAAAGCCTTTCTGGGATGGTAGGGAGCAAGATCTTGATGTTCTGTTGTGGCTTTTCACGTCCTGGAGAAACCCCAAGGCACATTCTGCTCTCAGGTGACCTGGTGGAAACCTCACCCAGGGTGGTGGTTGGGCTGATGTCACTTTTTGTCCATGCCATGCTGGCAGGAGATGGTAGAGGTTGGGTAGCTCCTGCCTTTACTCACCCAGTCTAATGAGGTTTACTCTGCTGGAATCTGAAGTCACTTTAGCCCTGGGAAGGCTGCAGCATCGTGCCTGGACCTTCTCCAGCACCACTCTTGGGCTGCTAATGGAGCAAATTGAAAGTCACCCCCAGGAAAGTGACAGTAATGAACAATCTGGAGTCCTTCCACCAGGGGCTGGGCAGGGATGAAGAAAGAAAGAATGAAGTCACCCTTGGAGTGGTGACCCCAGGTTTCAGCAGGCAGCTGATGGCAGAATGTGTTTGCTGGTCTTCTGATGAAAACAGCTTGTGGAGTAACTGAGCAAGGGCTTTGTGGTCATGGAGATCTTCTGTCAGCTCCGAGGAGCTGAGGTGGAGAGACCTGGTCACAAGCTGCTTTGCTCCTCTGTGAAATCATCAGCATTTTTCCCCCCCCTTTTTCCTTATTTGAGATAATGAAAAAAAGGGGGGAAAAAAGCCAAGAAATAGCCAGGGACCAGAGCCTGGTTTGCAGTTGGGGATTTGCTCCTGGGTTCAGAGCGTGAAGGACGTTGGGCACGAGCGCTGCTGAACCCCAAAGCAGCAGATCTCAACAAGCTGTGGCTGCTGCAGACTCCTGCTGCTGCTGTGCTGCTGAGCTGCTTCTGATCCCAGCCCCAGGCAAGCCAAGGGAGATCTTCAGGGATGCTCCCAGCCCTTAGGCAAGCCAAGGGAGATCCCTAGGGATGCCCAGAGGAGCCCTGGGGCATCCAGCTGCACGCTAGGGAGCCTTTGGAGCTCTGGAGGATTTCCTCTGGCTCTGCCTTGGGATCAAAGAGATCCAAGCTCTGCCTTGCTGCTGTTGGGACTCTGGCAGCACAGCTCCACTGGGAATTCCCACATCAGACTCGAGTTAAAGTGGAGCCTAACCTCCAGGGAACCATCAGCAGCCTCATCTTGGTGATGCTCCACAGCTTCCAGGGATGCTCAGCTCTCTGCCACAGCCCTTCATGGTGTTCACTTGACTGATGCCACATTGGCTTGACCAGTGCTGTGTTGGCTCAACCAGTGCCATTCTGGCTCAACCAGTGCCATTCTGGCTCAACCAGTGCCATGTTGGGCTTGACCTGTGCTGTGTTGGGCTCGACCTGTGCTGTGTTGGGTTTGACTGGTGTCATGTTGGGCTTGACTGGTGCCGTGTTGGGCTTGACTGGTGCCATACTGGCTCAACCAGTGACATGTTGGGCTCGACCTGCACTGTGTTAGGCTTGACTAGTGCCATGTTGGGCTTGACTGGTGCCACATTGGGCTTGACTGGTGCCACGTTAGGCTTGACTGGTGCCATGTTGGGCTTGACTGGTGCCACGTTGGGCTTGACTGGTGCCATTCTGGCTCAACTGGTGTCGCATTGGGCTCAACCTGCGCCACGTTGGGCTTGACTGGTGCTGTGCTAGGCTCAGCCTGTGCTGCACTGGGCTCAACCTAAACTGTGTTGGGCTCCACTGGTGCCACATTAGGCTCGACCTGTACTGTGTTGGGCTTGACCTGAGCCGTGTTAGCTCAGCCTGTGCCGCTTTGGGCTCAACCAGTGCCAAGTTGGGCTTGACCTGTACCACATGTTGGGCTCAGCCTGTGCCCTGTTGGGCTCAACCTGTGCCATGTTGGGCTCAACCAGTGCCAAGTTGGGCTTGACTTGTACCACATTAGCTCAACCTGTGCCCTGTTGGGCTCAACCTGTGCCCTGTTGGGTTCAACCAGTGCCAAGTTGGGCTCAACCTATGCCACGTTGGGCTCAACCAGTGCCAAGCTGGGCTCAACCAGTGCCCACAAGCTCACCTGGCACCACGTTGGGCCTCAACCTGCTCTGCCTTGGCTTTCCCTCACCCTCACTCCATAAACACTCTGCAGACTTGGGTGTATCCTCTTGAACCCCAGCTCCAGGTGCTATCACCATCCTCTCTCCATGCCACTACCCCCCCTCACGCTGAGCCAGTTAGCCACAGCCTTACCTGGCTGTGGCCCTTCCAGAAGTCCATTGCCTCTTGTTTTTCCTTTGGGGTTTTTAGTTTGGTTGGGGTTTGTTGTTGGGGGGGTGTTTTTTGTGCTTTATTTGGGTTTTTTTCCCCCTCTTTTTTGTTTCTTTTTCCATCTCATAGGAAGCCTGTAGTTGAGATTGTTACTGTTGGAAACTGATCCCGTGTTCCATCCAGGTATTGTCATCTCTCTGGCGTTTACACACAGACAAAAAGTGAATAATAATAAAATAAAGTAAATAAAATAAAAGAATAAATGCCTGAGAGAAAGAGAAAGAGAGAGAGAGAGAGAGAGAGAGAGAGAGAGAGAAAGAGATATAACCGAACATAGAAGTAGAGTTAGGCTCGTTGTCTGAGTTTTGAGGCATAAATAGTATAAGGGGAGAAGGAAAACAGAAAGAAAGACAAAAAAATGACAATAAAATAAAAAAAAAAATTAAAATAATGATGTTGCACAACTTGTAGAAAACAAAGAAGGGAAAGGGTTAATGTATTAAATGTGCTAAATTACATTAAGAACTTAATTTTATTAAAGTATTATTACTTAAGTAACTTGGTGTCTGCTCTTGGTTTCTGGCTGCTCCTGGTTTAGGGGCCTGGGGGGGGGGGTTGGGACAGGGCTGAGGGCAGCAAGGTCAGGACCTTCTCCACCCCTCATGGGTCTCCAGCTGAGTTTTGTGCCTTCAGCAACACAGAATCATGGAATCATAAAGGTTGGAAAAGAGCTGTCGAGATCAGGGAGTCCAACCATGTACCCACCACTGCCCCAGGGCCTCAGCACCACAGCTCCAGGGCTTGGAAACCCCTCCAGGGGTGGGGATTGCACCACTGCCCTAGGCAGCCTGGGCCAGGACTAACCCAAATCCTTCCTCATGGCCAACCTGAACCTCCCCTGGGGCAGCTTGAAGCCTCTTGTCCTATTATCTGTAACTGGGTTAATTAGAGCAAAGGAGTCTCATTTACAAGGATTCTCAGCTTTTCTGCACCCACTGCTGTTCCCAGTCCTGGTGGGAAGTTCTCCTCCCCCTCTCCTCTGCCCTCCTCAGCTCACCTCTGGGCTCCTGGGGCCAGCCCTGGGCTCCCCAGCTCCAGAGAGACAAGGAACTGCTGGGGAGAGGTCAGGAAGATGCTGAGGGACCTGGAGCAGCTCTGGCAGCAGCAAAGGCTGAGAGCCCTGGGGCTGCTGAGCCTGGAGAAGAGCAGCCCCAGAGGGGAGCTGCTCCATGCCCAGCAAGAGCTGAAGGCTGGGGGCAAGAGGCTGGGGCCAGGCTCTGCTCAGGGGTGCCCAGGGCCAGGCCAAGGGCCACTGGCCACCAACTGGAAGCCAGGAGCTTGCAGCTGAGCAGGAGGAGAAGCTTGTTTGCTGGGAGGCTCAGCTTGGAGCCCTGGCCCAGACTTTGCAGGGAGGTTGTGGAGTCTCCTGGGGAGAGATTCCAAGCCCAGCTGGAGGTGACCCTGGGCCAGCTGCTGGGGGTGACCCTACTGGAGCAGGGGGGTTGGGCTGGGTGATCTCCAGAGCTCCCTTCCCACCCCAACCATGCTGGATTAGGGAACTCTGTGCCTGGCTGGGTTACACATTTGATGGCAGTGAGTCCCAAGGGACACTTGGCTCCAGCCCTGTCCCTGTGTGGATCAGGACCTTCCCCTGAGCCCCCACCACCTCTCCTGGCAGCAGGGCTGACATCATCTCTTGGCACCTCCTTCTCTCATGGGCAGATGGTGAGGCTTGGCACCTCTCAGATCCCTGTGCCTCTCCCAGCTGGTGTGGGCGTGGGGCAGAGTCTGGCCAAGTGTCACTCACCTGGGGACAACCTCCAGTGGTCAGACACAAGCAGGATGTAGCCAAGAATGGGTCTGGCCAGCTCAGGAGCAACTCTAGACCAGGGCAGTACCATGGGGCAGGGACAGACTGCACTGGGATGGTTGGAGCCAAGGTTAAGATGATGCCAGGGGGGAGGTGACCATGTTGTTGGTTGGAAAAACAAAGGGACAACTCCAGCCCCAACCCCAATGAGGCTGACACCCTCGTGGGCACAATCATTAGCGTGCCTGGCCCATGCTGTCCTGGTCCACAGCAGCAGGAGCCAACCTGCTCCTCAGAGCTTGAATTTGAGGCTCTCCCCTCCCAGCAAGACACCCCAGGCTATGGTGGCATCTTCCTGCCTGCCTTCCCTCTTCCTCCTCCTCCCCTCTTCATATCCCTGGGGGATAGTGCCCAGAGGTGTGGGGCTGGAGCTGGCACAGTTCCTGACCTCAAAGATGGACCTTGGAGTCCATGGAGATGGGAGAGAGAAAGAGCTTCCAGCAGCAACTTTATTTGGGGATTCTGCCCAAATTCCTGTCTGATGAAGAAAGACCCTGGCCCAGATCCTGCTGGCAGTGACCCCTCCCCAAAACCTCCACATGGTGACTGGGGGGGACACAGACATGCTCCCAGCACTGGGATAATGGGGACAGGCTCACCCACTCCTCTTGATTGACACCTGCCAATCACTCCCTGCCAGTGGCACTTGGGCTCAGCCCAGTCTGGCCCAGTCCCTTGGGTGATGTCCAAACTGGGACGTCCCTGCTGTCACCCTCTGGGTGCTGCAGACACTCCATCTAGTGGCAACTGTGTCCCCAGGTTGGGTCACTCTGTCACCAGCCCCAGCCACCATGGCTCAAGCCATGCAGGAGCAGCCAAAGCCACCTGGCCACCACATGGGGTGGCCACCCTCAGCATCCCCCCATCCTTGTCCTCAACTCCCCCAAAGCCTGAGAGACTCTTGTCCCATCCTTGGGGCTCCCCTAGAGGATATGTCACTGCTCCAGAGCCACAGGTCCACCTCAGGGGGTTCACAGCATGAAAACTGAGGTCCTACCAGGCATGAACACCACCTCCCAACGTAGGTGTCCTCCAGCAGCACCCAGAGGCACACCCAACCCCAGGTGGTGAAGAGGGCAAGGGCTGGGTGCAACCAGCTTCACCAGGCAAGAGAAGGGTGCACCCAAAGTCCCCCTCCACACCCTGCCCTGAAGGGCTGCACCCAAGGGTGCTGCAGAGACAGGGCAGCAAACAAGGGAGTCACCATGGTTTGGGCTTGTTCAGTGCCACCCTGAGTCACCAGGTCACTGTGCCTTCAGGGCTAGAGGAAGGAGAGCCAGGAGGGGGTGGCATGGCCCAAACCATGGGGAAAAGACCCTGATGTTTCCCCCCCCTCCCCTGTTTGTGTAGGTCCTGCTGGTGCACACCAAGAGCAGCCATGCAGAAGGAGCCACCAGCCCACCCTGTTCTGGAGGACTACAGACAGCAGAGGTTAAGGGGTGAGGAATGTGATGCCCACCACATGTTGGGTGTTGGTAGGGTGGGTGTCAGGGTAGGGGGAACCCCCAAGGAGCTTAGATGTTCTGGCAACAAGGTGTCTGCCTGCCCTCCTGCTGGGTGGGCAGCACCCGAATGGGCTCGATGGTGGTGGTGGGACCGAACTCTGACTCAGGCTGCTCTGAGATCTGCCTCTGGGACACCATGTGATAGATCTCTGCCAGCAGAGAGAGGAAAGAAGAGAGAGAAAACAGTTCCTTCAGGATGTATTTCAGCATGGAATCAGCCCCCAGCCAAAACCCCCAGCTCAAGGGGGTGCAAATGGCCACATCTCCCCAGTCAGGAGAGCAGGATCCCACCCCAGAATGGAGAGCCATGGCCCCCAGCAGGGCCCTGGGAGGACCAGCTGAAAGCCAATCTCCAAACCCACCTCTCTCTTGCCCTTTCCTGGTTGCTCCTTACCTGAGAGGATGTTGTGGAAAGCTGTCTCCACGTTGGTGGAGTCCAAAGCAGATGTCTCAAGGAAGGACAAGCCGTGCTTCTCTGCAATGACAAGGGGGAGCTCAGGCTGGTGCCTTCAGCTACAGCCACCATGGGATGGGATGGGGGAGATACCTGCACCAGGCTGGTGCCAGCAGTTACAGCCACGATGGGATGGGATGGGATGGGATGGGATGGGGGAAATACCTGCACCAGGCTGGTGCCAGCAGCTACAGCCTCCATGGCATGGGATAGGATGGGAGAGATACCTGCACCAGGCTGGTGCCATCTGTCTGCTACAGCCTCCATGGAATGGGATGGGGTGAGATGGGATGGGGTGGGGGAGATACCTGCACCAGGCTGGTGCCATCAGCTACAGCCACTAGGGGATGGGATGGGATGGGATGGNGCTGGTGCCAGCAGCTACAGCCATGATGGGATGGGATGAGATGGGATGGGGGAGATACCTGCACCAGGCTGGTGCCAGCAGCTACAGCCTCCATGGGATGGGATGGTGGAGATACTTGCACCAGGCTGGTGCCAGCAGCTACAGCCATGATGGGATGGGATGAGATGGGATGGGGGAGATACCTGCACCAGGCTGGTGCCATCAGCTACAGCCACTAGGGGATGGGGAGCTACCTGCAAAGCTCCTGGCCTCATCAGTGGGCACAGCCCTCAGGTGCCTCAGGTCACTCTTGTTGCCCACCAGCATGATGACAATGTTGGCATCTGCATGGTCCTGCAGCTCCTTCAGCCAGCGCTCAGCGTTCTCGTACGTCAGGTACTTGGCGATGTCGTAGACCAGCAGAGCTCCCACTGCTCCCCTGTAGTAGCTGGGGGGCAGGGAGGGGAGGGACAGGGTCACAGCAGAGCCTTGGGGGAGGGACACTGGGGGAAAGTAAGTTTGCAGATGACACTAAGCTGGGTGGGAGTGTCGATCTGCTTGAGGGTAGGCAGGCTCTGCAGAGGGACCTAGATAGGCTGGATGGATGGGCAGAGGCCAATGGGATGAGTTTTAATAAGGGTAAATGTAGAGTCCTGCATTTTGGTTGTAACAACCCCCAGCAGCCTACAGGCTCGGGAAGGAGTGGCTGGAGAGCTGCCCAGCAGAGAAGGACCTGGGGTTGCTGATTGACAGCCAGCAGTGTCCCCAGGTGGCTAAGAAGGCCAATGGCATCCTGGCTTGCATCAGGAATAGTGTGACCAGTAGGAGCAGGGAGGTGATCTTGCCCCTGTACTTGGCACTGGTGAGGCCACACCTCGAGTACTGTGTGCAGTTTTGGGCACTGTAGTATAGGAAGGACATTGAGGTACTNATATTGGAATAGGCTGCCCAGGGAGGTGGTGGAGTCACCATCCCTGGAGGTTTTCAAGAAGAGGATAGATGTGTTTCTTCAGGGGATGATTTAGGGATAAGACTAGTGTAGGGCTATGGGTTGGACTAGATGCTCTTGAGGCTCCTTTCCAACCCTAATGGTTCTGTGACTCTGTGAAAGGAGCAAGGGAACTCACGCTGAGGTGATGGCTCGGTACCGCTCCTGTCCAGCTGTGTCCCAGATCTGAGCCTTCACAATCTTGTTGTCCACCTGGATGCTCCTGGTGGCAAACTCCACCCCGATGGTGCTCTTGCTCTCCAGGTTGAACTCATTGCGGGTGAAGCGGGACAGGAGGTTGCTCTTCCCCACCCCAGAGTCCCCAATGAGCACAACTGAGGGGAGAGGACACAAGCAGAAGGTCAGCTCCACCTTGGACACCCAACAAAGTCATCCTACAGTGGCAACCAACTCAGCAAAGCTCCAGCCTGGTGGGGATGGGACTTCTCTCCATCTGCCTTCACCCTGGACCCTAGGGAGATGCCACCAGGTGAAGGAGCTTCAACTGGGAAGCTGCACTGAGAGAAGCAAGACCAGCAGCCTCCACTTGTCCTGGTGGCATCACAGCTACCTGTAAAAAGCCCTCAAGAGAATTCTTGCCATGGCCTGGAAGCTCCTGGGGGTTTCCTTCCCAGCACTGGGGACAGGAAGGCACCACATGAACCTCCACAGAGCAAACAGAGCCAGGACCTGTGATGAGACAACCAGGCCAGAACTGGAAACTGAGGTCCTACCAGGCAGCAGAAGCACCTCCCAACCTAAGTGTCCTCCAGCAGCACCCAGAAGATTCCTGGCCCCAGGTGGTGATGGGGCAAGGGCTGGGGGCAACCAGGAAGGCACCACATGAACCTCCACAGAGCAAACAGAGCCAAGACCTGTGTGGAGACAACCAGGCCAGAACTGGGTCTCCTATTTCCAAGCCTGGAGAAAGCTGTGCTCTGAAGGCAAGCATCATCTCCTCCTCTGCTGCTACTGGTCCAGCCTCTTGAGTTGGGAAGTCTCTGGGTGGGGGTTAGTCCAGTTCCTTTTCTACCTGTCCCAGATCTGGATGGTTCCTGTAAGACCTGGTACAACAAGCTCTGAGGAGGCTTCACCATGCTGTTCCCTAGCAAGTTTGTTGAGTTGATGACTCAACAGCTTTTGATTGTGTTTGATGCCAACTTGCACCCAGGACCCAGCCCATAGGTGCTCAATTGGGGCAGATTTGGGGCAGAGTGAGGAGAGGATAAGAGGAAACAGCCTCAAGTTCCATCATGGGAGGTTCAGGTTGGCCATGAGGAGCAATTTCTTCTCCAAAAGGGTTGTCAAAGCCTGGCCCAGGCTGCCCAAGACAGTGGTGGAGTCCCCATCCCTGGAGGGGTTTCCAAGCCCTGGAGATGTGGTGCTAGGTTGATAGTTGGGCTTGATGATCTTGGAGGTCTCTTCCAACCTTAATGGTTCTGTGATTCATGCTCCCATGGGCTTTGCACCACCCCAGGGGTGCAGGGAAGGATGGAAAGGGGCAGAGATCCATGCAGATATGAGCTCAGCTCCATCTCCCCAGAGCTGGTTGGGCAAGAGGGGCTTCAGGAGAGCAACATCCTCCACCCCCAACACAACATCTGACACACTCTGGCCTGAACACACAGGATGAGGTGTTTAGAGCAGAGCACACTGGTGACACATCCTGAGGTGGGGATGGAAACAGCCTGGAGCATCCCTGAGGGAGGATCCAAGGAGCAGCAATACCCAGGGCTAGGTCTCATCCATCCTAAGCTCCTCCAGCAGCATCAAGGATCTTCACATGGCTGGAATTTGCATTCTGCTTGACATCAGGAGAAGGTAGCTGCTGCTGGTGTTGCTGCTCCCACCTCAGTGGAGATGAGAATGATGCTCAGGAGGTGACCATCTCCCATTCCTCAAGGGGAGAAGGTGTTCTCAGCAGAACATCTAGCCCCAGGGGAACACTGGCCCAGCTCCATGCCCTTCAACATTGCATCTCCCTTGCACTTTGCTCCTAACTTCAGGAGGGATGAGCAGACCTTGGAGGCAGAACTGAGGTCTCTCATTTGTCTTTCAAGGTCTCCAGAGACCATCATGGGACCAAGGAGAGGAACACAGAGCCCAGGGCCAAGCTGCTCCCAGCCCTGTCTCCTGCAGGATCATACCAAAGGGATGAACACCACAGGAGGACCATGCTCCAAGGCCATCTCAGAGCTAAAGGACACAGCAGCCAGAGGAGCTCCTGCCTTGGAGGCATGACCCAGCTCCAGCTGCATCAGAGTTTCCTCTTCACCACATCCCAGAATAATTCCAGAGAGGAAGATTTTCCTGGGCAGGGGCCAGGGGAGGTATGTGAGGAGCCCAGGGGCTAGCATGGTGTTGGTGACTGGAGTTCCTCAAGGGGGTTTGGGAAGGGGAGGTTGACTCATGGCCAGCCACAGGATGACCTCACTCCCTGGGTTTTATGGCTCAGGAGGTTGCCAAAGTGTCTCCTGGCTTCTCCTGCTCCAACTATGGGATAGCAGCTGGGGAGAGGGGAGAGCTGCTAACAGCAGGGAAATGCAATGTGGCTGGGAGATGGTGGCTCAGATGGGGATGCTCCATGGGGATGCTGAGCTCCTGCAGCCAGGAAAACCAACTTTGTGCCTCCAAGGATCCAGCCCTGTCCCCTCTTTGACCACCAGAGGGGTCACAGCATGACCAGCATTGGGCAGGACAACCCCAGAGCTCTGGATCTTTTGCCTGAGCCACAGCTTTTCCTCTTGGGTTTGCTCCCTCAGCTTCCAGCACTGCTCCTCCCAACCTGACCATGAAGAGGGGAGCACCCAGACCCTCTTGGATAGGGAAATCCCTCAGGCCCCCTCAGGAGAAGGGAGGGAGCTCAGTGGCCAGCACCCACAGTGCCACTCGGATCAGCTTCCCCGCCTTGGATGCTCCCAGCACCCTGCCACGGGCATGGCCACCCCTTCCCCTTGGTGCTGCACCCAGGTGAGGGCTCCAGCCTCCCCCTGGAACAGTTAACAAGCTGCTTTAATTAGCACTAGGGCCACAAACCAGCTCCGTGCAAACCCTCACACCTCCCCTGCCGAGGTCCCAGCACCCTTCTAGCCAGTACAGGGAAGAACCCCAAGGAATCCCTCCCCCAGGTCCCCAGCACTGGGAGCTGTGGGAACATCCCAGTAGAAGGCAAAGTCCCAGATGCCAGCTCCACCCCGAAGGTCACTGCGTGAAGGCAGCATCACCCCCCCCAAGCAGGCTGAGGCCGAGCACAGCTCATAGCAGGCATGGCCAGAGCAGCACACGCCGGGCAGGAGACTCACCTTTGAAGAGGTAATCGAAGGCATCCTCCTTACCCCGCATCTCGCCCAGCACCACAACCCCTTTGCTCCTGGGACAACTGGGATTTCCGTCTCTTCACCAGCCCTGCGAGGGGTTGATCCCTGCGCACCCATTGGTGCCCACAGCCCTTCCTCCTCCGCACCTATTGGTGGCCACGGCTGTCAGTCACCCCCCCAGGTATGCTCACCTGGGCTAGGGAAGGGAAGGAAGGAAGTGGGGAGGGGTAGGAATGTGGCTGCTCCCTGGGGCGAGGACTCTGCTCTTAGCGCAGCATCAATCTGCTTCCCCAAGGGCTCTCTCTCGGCTGCGTTGTATCCTGGTGGCCTCATGGGATGGGAAGGTCACCACCGAGTGCACCTCTGCCCCCCGTGGGGACAGTGGTGGCCACGTTCTCCACCCAGAGTCACAGCCCCCAGACTGGGAGCTGGGTTGACCTGGTCTTGTATGGAGCAAAGGGAATGGGAGTGCCAAGAATGAGGAGATAGGGAGAACCCTGCAGAAGTTCTCCCACTTCTGAGGGGTTTGGGATAAGTTGGTTGAGGCCAAGTCATGGCTTTGGATTGAGAAACATCCAAACACCCCCTAAAAACCATCAGCAGTGTGGGGATGTGGCCTGGGAAAGGCTATGTGGGCAAAGGGTGCAAGGGGGGGACCATGGCATCAGGCTGGGCTGCTTGGGTGGCCAGGAGCTCTGGTGTGGCCTGGAGGTGGGGACCATGGGATGGGATCACAAAGAGGCAGAAATTCCAGCTCAGCAAAGCTGCATTTCACAAGTCCTTTAATGATTGTGTCACCATTGATGCTGGACACCAGGCTCAGCACCATGAAGACAGGAGGAACCTCTGGTAGCTCCTGCTGTCACACGTCCCACACCTGGGATGGGGCCAGACATACGCTGAGTGCTGCCACTTCACTCCTTAAAGCTTGGGGACAACCCCAGAGCAGTTCCTGGTGGGAATGGAGACCTGGAGGGACAACCACCTCCTCAGCATGTGGCACAGGGTGGTCCCACAGGACCAAAGCCCAGGACCAGACACAATCAGAGAGGATCTTGTCGCTGGCACCACCATGGTCAGAACCTCCTCAGGGGGTACCTCTGGGTCCAGAGGAGCTGGGAGGTCTGTGCATGACAGTGGTGAGAGCAAAACAACAACCCCGAAACAACAAAGCAGAGAGAGAGAGAGAGAGAAGAGCTCCTGGCACTGGAGCTCCTCACCATTTATGGCAGAATTTGGCCACCATCTAAGCTGCTGGTTCCCAACCGTGCCAGGATGGGGATGGCACCACAGCCTGGGGGACACCAGCCTGTGCTGGTGATCAAGATGAGTCTGTGTGGAAGCACAGATCCAGGTCTATACCAACTGGGGTGTCCTGGGCTTGGGGGTGACCCTTGGGTGTCTTCCCAGGGTGCCCAGCCAGCTCAGAGGGCTATGCAGCACGGGCGCTTCCCCTGCTGGGCTGGGGTCATGCTCTCTGGGTGCTCGTTGCCCAGTGACACCGTGTGGCTTAGGTTGCTCCTCTGCTTCTGCTGCTGCACTTTGTGGAAGATCTCTGCAAAACAAGAGGTGCCAAGACAGGAAGGGTCTGGGGGTCACCTTCCCCTCCCCCTTAGGGAAGCAGGTGACAGCTTGGAGCCTGCAGCCTCCCCACACACACCCCGGTGCTGGCCCCACTGCTTGGTATGTTGGTGGCTCTCCTTCCCCTTTCTGCATGAGGGGTGACAAGGAAGCAGCAGCTCCCTCAGGTTGCATCCCTGCAGGGCCTAGGGAACACCCTGAGCTTGGGCAACTTCCTCTTGCCCAACCTGGGATTAGTGCTTCACCCCACGCTGGGGCTGGCAGCTTGCTGGGCCAGGCTGACTTGGAACTGTAGAGCATGGAATGGCATGGCATGGCCCAGCATGGTAGAGCATAGAATGGCATGGCATGATAGGGCATGGCATGGCACAGCATGGCATGGCTCCCCATGGCACAACTCAGTGCCCTCCTGTCCTCATGTCCCGGGGAGTTGCTCCTGCCCAATACCAACCCCATCCACCCCAAGAGCTCCCCATGGCAGGTTCAGCAGGATGCTGAAGACGTTGAGTCAGGAGCTCAGGACAACAGGAAAGGGGCCCCAAGGATTACAAGGGGGAGCAGGAACCCCTGGGAGCTTCAGGGCTGCCCAAGGGGCCCCAAGAACAAAGCCAGGGGTGGGGAGAGCGAAACAGCCAGCGTGAGAAGCCTGGAAACCAACCCAGCCAGAAAGACAACACCAAAAGCAGCTCCAAAGAGCTCCTGTGGAGCAGAGCAGAGGAGAGACAACACTGAGCATCCTCTGCCCAGCTCTACATCCCCACCAAGGGACCCTGTGATGCCCCATCAGTGCTGCACCTACCCTTCAGGATGGTCTCAAAGGCCTGCTCAACGTTGGTGGAGTCCAACGCCGAGGTCTCAACAAACAGCAGCCCCTTGTTGTCTGCAACAAGAGGAGTCCCCCCCAGGGACAATGGAGACCTCAGGGAGGGCTCAGCTCCCTTTGGGAGCACCTTTGGAAAGGGTTCAGGTGCTAGTCCCTGCTTCTAGAGTGTTTCTCAAGCCTGTAGCAGGGGTGGCAGCCCTCTACCTGCAAACATTCTTGCCTCCTCCATGGGCACCTCCCGTGACTGTGCCAGGTCAGTCTTGTTCCCCACCAGCATGACCACGATGTTGGCCTCAGCATGGTCGTAGAGCTCCTTCAGCCAGCGCTCCACCACGTCGTAGGTCTGGTGCTTGGTGATGTCAAAGACAACCAAAGCCCCCACAGCCCCTCGGTAATACCTAGAGGAGAAGCTCACCATCACCTCTGGCTACTCTAGATACTCCCCACAGCCTCTTCACCCATGAGCTTCAACCCCCAGGACATCATCACCCAGGTTGGAGGAGCAGTTAAGTAGGCTTTGGGCATCCCATCCTTACGCGGAGGTGATGGCTCGGTAGCGCTCCAGCCCGGCCGTGTCCCAGATCTGAGCCTTCACCACGGCGCCCCCCAGCAGGACGGTGCGGGTGGAGAACTCCACACCGATGGTGGTTCGGCTGTCGTGGTTGAACTCGTTGCGGGTGAAGCGGGACAGGAGGTTGGTTTTGCCCACCCCGGACTCCCCGATGAGGACAACTGTAGAAGGAAGGGAGGAGACCCATCAGAGCTGTGGAGGAGGGGAGAGGGCTGCTCCCAAACACGTCATGATCCTTCAGAGAACCCCTTCTGATTCAAGGACCTGCCAGCAGCTTGTTTTCTTGGCAGGGTGGCAGGAGGACCGAGCCCAGCGGCTGGGACAAGGTGCGTGGGCATCCCTCATCACCCCAGACCTGGGTGCAGAGGCTCTGGGCAGGGATGTGGCTGTAGCACCCAGCACGGTCACCACTTCAGCAAACTGGGGTCCCCTCCTTGTGCCATAAGCCTTCAGCCCATTGAGGGCTGCTGAGACACCTCAGCTGAGCCCACCCCAGCTGAGCCCACCCATGCTCTCCAGCCTGCGGGGCAAGGTGGGCAACAGGAGCAGGGGGAGGATGCTGGCAAGCCCCAGGTGACCTCACAGCAGTGGGCACCCAGGACTGGTGCCACACCAGAGCCTGTCCACTTCTGCTTGCCCAAGGGAAGCACCGAGGTGCAGGTGGTTTCCAGCAGGGATGCAGGATGCTAGACCCCCATGCTGAAGGAGCTCAAGCTGAGGGACGTGAGGGCCTGTTTCTTCGGCCCAAGTTTGACCCCTGTGTCCTCTGCATGTGCCACCACCCAGCTCACCACAGCAGAAGGACTTCTACCTGCCTGCTGCTCTTAGGGGTTCATGGGCTCACATTAAGCACTTCTGTCTCCCACTTCAAGCTCCAGCCACCACCACCCCCAGCGCACACCAGCAATTCCCCTAGTGTCCCATTGGTGGGGATGGGGGAGGTGGGCACAGGTCTGCCCCCTCTCCCCCCATGCCTCCATAGACCCTGGTGCCGTTCAGCAGCCCTGACCTCACTGCCATCAGGTGAGGACACAGCAGAACCTCCCTGCTCCCAACCCCTTTGCAGCAGAGCTGCAGGAACGGCCAACAACATCCCACTTCAGGACATGGTAACCCTAGAAGGGGAGAAGTCACCCCCAATTCCACCCCTTTTCCGGGAAAGGGGATTCACATGGAGCCCAGGACTTACCCTTGAAGACAAAGTTATAATCCTCCTCGGCACTGCCCATGTTGCCCCAACTGCCACTTTGGGGCCACTTGGCTTCCTCCTTCCCCCTGCAGCCGGAGCAGGGCGGGACAGGCTGGGGAGGCACAACGGGAGCAGACGGTGAGGCCAAAGTTTCCTCTTCAGTGGTGAGCAGGCAGGATCCAGTGGAGCAAGTAGGGTCCTGAGGAACGACTAAGGAGCGAGGAGGACCCCAGGGAGCGAGGAGGGTCCGGTGGAAGCGACGGGGAGGCCGGCTGGGCTGGTGGCTGGTTGACTCAAGGGGAGGGACCGGGTGTCGCAGCGCAGGTTGGGCAGGTAATGTCACCCCTGGGACCGTCACGGGGTAGCTGGAGGAGGAGTCGGCTCCTGATCCTGGCTGCTGAGGCCAGTAAAGGCTGTGGGTAGCATGGGGTAGGTTTGGGGTAGAAGCAAGAAGCTCCAGCTCAACTCAGCTCCCGAGCGAGGGGGAATGTGTTTTCCTCGCCTCTGCTGCCATCGTGTGAAACCCAGGGAAAGTGAGAGAGGGAAAGGAGCCCCCGGCACTAGCCCAGGGGTGCAGGGGAGGGGCTGGGATCTGCTGTACCCATTCCCCCTGGACACTTAGAGAGCCCCAAAGCACTACCTGGGCACCCTGAGCCCACCTGGGCACTTGTGACCTCCCCCCTCCAGCTCCTCCTTTTCTTCCCAAGAAACACAACAGGACACAAGCATCAGACACACTTTTATTTCTCCCCCATCACCTCCCCCCTCCCACTTTTGTGCTCCCCACACCTCATTTGGAAAGGCCACACCAAAGCAGGACCAAGATCTGGGATGCCCATGGGGTGTCCATGGGGTGTCCAACCCCCACCCACGCCAGTGATGATGTTGAAGCCAGTGATGCCCTTTGCACAGTGACATCTCCAAGCCCCTGGGCTCCCATGCTCAGGATGCAGCCACCTGAGTGAGTGGTTCCTCCAGGTACTGGACCAGGGCCTGTGCCTGTGAGCAAAGAGCAGGGTGAGCAGTGCCAGCTGTGCCCACACCACCCACCTGCTGATCCTCATTTGGATTTCATTTTATAGAATCCCCTAATCCAGCAGGGTTGGGGTGGGAAGGGAGCTCTGGGGCTCAGCCAGCCCAACCCTTGGGCTCCAGCAGGGTCACCCCCAGCAGCTGGCCCAGGATCACCTCCAGCTGGCCTTGGAATCTCTCCCCAGGAGGAGACTCCACAGCCTCTCTGCAAAGCCTGGGCCAGGGCTCCAAGCTGAGCCTCCCAGCAAACTAGCTTCTCCTCCTGCTCAGCTGCAAGCTCCTGGCTTCCAGTTGGTGCCCAGTGGCCCTTGGCCTGGCCCTGGGCACCCCTGAGCAGAGCCTGGCCCCAGCCTCTTGCCCCCAGCCTTCAGCTCTTGCTCAGCATGGAGCAGCTCCCCTCTGGGGCTGCTCTTCTCCAGGCTCAGCAGCCCCAGGGCTCTCAGCCTTTGCTGCTGCCAGAGCTGCTCCAGGTCCCTCAGCATCTTCCTAGCCTCCCCTGGCCTCTCCCCAGCAGTTCCTTGGCTCTCTGGAGCTGGGGAGCCCAGGGCTGGCCCCAGCACCCCAGAGGTGAGCTGAGGAGGGCAGAGGAGAGGGGGAGGAGAACCTCCCTTGCCCTGCTGCCTGCAGCCCAGGAGACCCTTGGCCTTCTTGGCCCCAGGGCCCATGGCTGCCTCCTGAGCACCTTGTTGTCCCCCAGCACTGCCAGCTCCTTCTTCCCAGCAGCTCAAGCCCTAACCTGTCCTGCTCCATGAGTTCATCCCTCCCCAGGAGCAGGAGCCTCCACTTGCCCTTGCCAAACTTCATTTAGAGCCTTAAGATGCAGTGCTGTACCTTGGCTGGCACTAGGGGACAAGAAGGAAAGAGACATCCCAGGCACAGCAGCTTCTTCCACCACTGCCATCCTCTTCCTCCACAGCTCTTTCCCACCCCTCCAACCCCTTCTCCACCAGCATTACCTTTGCCTTCAGCATCCCAAATCCCACTGTCTCCTTGGCATACATGCAGAGCAGCAGGTTTGCCACCCGGGTGATGGCCACTCGCCCTTCCTGCCCGGGGACAAACAGCACCAGTCACACCCCCAGCACGGCAGGGACCACCAGCAGGGTCCCAGGGTCTCCAGGGTGAGGAAGGCAGCCCCTACCCCACATACCATGCAGTCCATGAGGATGAATTTGAGGTTGTCCTCATTGAATGCCTGGTGCCCATTCTTGTCGTAGGCCACCCAGATGTTGCTGGCGATGGCGGCGGTGACCCTGGCGTCGGTGTCACCGTAGCCCGAGTAGGCCAGCAAGGAGCCCTCGTTGTTCAGGAGCCTGGCAATGAGATGAGGTAGGGAAAAGAGGAGGGGCCAAACTGGTGCCTCTAAACCCCTTGGGGCACCAGACTCCATTGTAGGGGGGCAGAACAGACACCCACTCCACCCCCTGCCTAAGGCCAGTACTGCTCCCAGCACAGCCCAGGTCTGGAGGGGATTTTGGCAGGGGGTGAGGAGGCTCTTGGATGGTCCCATCCTGAGCAGGGCAGCGTGGGGCTGCGGGGCCTGTGGCAGCAGCAGGAGTTGCTGCAGATCAGACATGAGCCTGGCAGGCAAGGACCATACAGCAGATGTAGCACTGGCTACCATGGATTGTCCTGGTGCTGTGTACAGCCCAGCACCATGCCCAGCATCAGCACCATTCCTGGTTCCAGCATCTGCATGGTTCCAGCTCTGTGTCCACCCCTCGCACCATGCTCAGCCCCAGTATCATGCCCATCCCCAGTACCATAACCAGCCCCAGCCCCATGCCCAAGCCCAGTACCGTGCCCAGCACCAGCACCATTCATGGTCCCAGCATCTGCATGGTCCCAGCACCGTGTCCACCCCTAGCACCATGCTCAGCCCCAGTACCGTGCCCAGCACCAGCACCATAACTAGCCCAAGCCCTATGCCCACCCCTAGCACCAAGCCCACCCCCTGCACCTTGCCCACCCCCGGCACCATAACCAGCCCCAGCATCGTGCCTGCCCCTCGCAGATCCCTTTTGCCTCCCAGGAGGGGCATTTCCATAGCCGGGGAGGGGCAGACATCATTTTCCCGCAGGCCCTGTTGCACCTCCATCCCTCAGCAGAGGGGCAGGAGAAGCTGCCGTCGGCCCCCGACCCTTACTCACAGGGTGCTCTGGACCCCGCCGGTGTTGGCCTGGCTCAGCACCTGCGTCAGGGCCTTGGGACGCAGCATGGCTGCGGCCTATCCCCTGCGAGCCCTGCGCTGGGCAGGGAAGAGGGAAGAGAAGGGGAAGGCTGGAGCAGGCCTCCCCCGGCAGCTAGGCCGGGCCCGGCCCGGAGCTTGCTGGGACTTGTAGTCCTTCGGGCCCGTGGGCGCCATTGCGGCCTGCTCAGGGCGGCCTGGCCTGGTCACCCCAAGGGGCTAGGGCCGGTGGATTCCAGGGTCACCCCCAGGTGCTGGTATCGGCTGGACACCCTCAAACTCTGCCCCTTCTTCTGCTCTTGGCACCTGGCTCTGCATCAGTGCTAGGCCTTGATGTGGCAGAGGGGTCCAGCACCTCCCCTCCACCCCAGGGTATCCTGCAGAAAGGGATCCCCAAAAGTGGAGGAGGGATCTGGATAGCTGAGACGGATCCATCCTGGAGCCAGCTAATGAGGGGGTGCAGGGGGGATGCAGCTAATGAGGGGGTGCAGGAGGGGTCCAGCTAAGGAGGGGGTGCAGGAGGGGTCCAGCTAAGGAGGGGGTGCAGGAGGGATCCAGCTAATAAGAAGAATGCAGACTAAACCAAACTAACACAGGGGGTGCAGGATGGATCTGGCTAGCCAAGGGGACTCACCCTGTAGCCAGCTAAGGAAGGGAGTGAAGGATGGATCCAGGTGGGATCCAACGGGGGATCCAGTCTACAGCTAGCTAATAAGAGGGATGATGGAACATGGACCCAGCTAATGAAGGGGATGCAGGATGGATCTAGCTAACCAAAGGGAACCAGCCTGGAGCTGGCTGATAAGAGGGATGCAGGATTGACCTAGCTAACAAAGTGGATGCAAGATGGATCTGGCTAAAGGAGGGGGTGCAGGATGGACCTGGCTAAAGGAGGGTGTGCAAGATGGATCTGGCTAAAGGAGGGTGTGCAGGATGGACCTGGCTAAAAAAAGGGGTGCAGGATGGACCTGGCTAATAAAGGGGTGCAGGACAGACCTGGCTAAGAAGTGGGTGCAGGATGGACCTGGCTAATAAAGGGGTGCAGGACAGACCTGGCTAAGAAGTGGGTGCAGGATGGACCTGGCTAATAAAGGGGTGCAGGATGCACGTGGCTAATAAAAGGGGTGCAGGATGGACACAGCTAATGAAGGGGATGCAGGGTGGACTTAGCTAAGAAGGAGATCCCGTAAGACTCTCGGGAACGCCAGAGAGGCAGGCAGTACTGCGGAGGCAGCACTGCGGGACCCGTCCCTACTTTACCCTCATCCCACCGCACATCCGAGCCCTCCCCAACCCCCCCCCTCAACCCCGCGTCGCTGCATCTCCCCTCCATGCCGCCAGGGGGCGGCATCGGCTGGGCGAGAGGGGGGTGTGTGGCCGTTGGCGGCTCTCTGTCGCGGTCGGTCGCGCGCCGCCTCTCTGTGGTGACGGCCCGGGCTTGGCGGGGCGGGCGGGAAGATGGCGGAGCCGAGCGGTGGCGGCGGGCCCGGCCCCGGTGGGGAGGGCGAGGCCG
>VWZX01003436.1:133271-154351 GCA_013399015.1 Galbula dea
GATGGGGAACTGAGGGGTGCTAGAGGGGTTCTGGTTTAGGGGTGGGGGCAGAGGGGTGCTAGAGGGGTTCTGGTTTAGGGATGGGGAACTGAGGGGTGCTAGAGGGGTTCTGGTTTGGGGGTGGGGACAGAGGAGTGCTGGAGGGGTGCTCATTTGGGGGTGAGGGGCTAAAAGGAGCTAGTGGGGTCTTGCCTTAGGGGTGCAGGATTGAGAGGACCTAAGGAGGGGTCCTGGCTTGGGGGTGAGGGGCTGAAGGGAGATGGGGTTGTACTGGTTTAGGGATGAGGGATTCTGGGGAGCTTGTGGTAGAGGGGGGACTGGTTTTGGGGTGAGGGACTGAGGGGAGCTGGGAGGAGCTGGTTTTAGGGCGAGGGATTGAAGGTAACTAGCGGTGTCCTGGCTTGGGGTGAGGGACTGAGGGGAGCTGGTTTTGGGCTGAGGGACTGAGAGGGGCTGGTGTTGGGGTGAGGAACTAAAGGGAGCTGAGGAGGGGCTGGTTTTAGGGTTAGGGACTGAGGGGACCTGAGGTAACTAGTTTTGGGGTGAAAGGCTGAGGGGAGCTGGAGGGCTCTGGTTTTGGAGTGAGGCACTAAGGGGAGCTGAGTGGTGCTGGTTTTCTTGGGGTTATGGGCTGGGGGGCTGAGTGTAGAGGTTTTTTGGGGAGGGAGAAGGACTTCCAAGGGGGTGTGAGGGAGATGGGGGCCCTGAGAAGTGAGGGGATGTGGCTTCGAGTTGGAGGTGAGGGCTAGAGAGACTTGGAGGACTTTGGGAGGCCTGGCTCTGTGTTAGAAGGGAGCTGGGGAGGCTTGGGGGGGCACCCCTGGCCTTTGGGGCTTTGAGGGATCTGGGAGACCTGGGTGAGGGCAGGTACTTTTGGGGGACCTGAGTGGGGCTAAGGACAATCCTGGAGGTGGGGGTGATGGTCCTGGGGAGTAATCCGTGGGAGGGTTTGTGGGTGGTGGAAAACAGGGTGGTGTTGTGTGGTTTTGGGGCTTGAGGAGTGGGGAAAGGAGCTTTGGGGTGGCTTTTGGGAAAGCAGAGCTGCTGAGTGCCTGTAGGTGTTGTGGGGTGGGTCTGGGCACTGGGAAGCAGATGCCTCGGGCAGGAGGTGAGGAGCTGGGCAGGTCTCTGGGGAGAAGATTGGATAAAGCAGAGGAAAGGGAAGCTCAGCCCACGTGGGGGCTGGGTGGGGATCAGCTCCTGCAAGGGAGCTTCCCAGGGCACGGGGTGAGAGGGAGAGGGCTGAGGCTTGCCTGGCTCCAAGGGGCTGTGCCCAGAGGAGTAAGGTCTCAGCAGCAGTGCAGCTCTCAGCCCTCTTGGCTTGCTGCATGCTTTGATCTGGGCTCTAGGGCATGAGGTTGCAGTGGGCAGGACCTGATGGAGACCTGTAGGGAGCAGAGTCATGGGGTAAGCAGGGGCTGTAGGATGTGTGGCCCTTCTGCTCCTGCCAGGTCAGCTCCTGTTGGTACAAGAGAGGTGTTCAGGGATGGCTTTGTGCAGAGGAGGGCACCAAGCTTTGTGGCCAGAATGACCTGGGTGTTGGTTTGGAGGGTTCTGGTGCAAAGGCTGTGAGCTCCTCTGGGACAGGAGTGTGCTTCTCTCTCTCCCTCCTGGCCTTTCCCTGGGAATCTCCTGGAGTTTGGGGCTTCCAAATGCAAGGCTTTGTTTCCTCCCAGATCAATTTGGGGATGCCACAGCTGGGCTGGCAGTGCCAGCCTTATTGGCAGGTGTTAATCCCACCCCATCCCACAGGAAAGCAGAGGTGGCCACGTTCTGTGGCTTGCCTTGCTCCTAGGGAATTGAGCTGCAGAAATAGGAATTGGAGGAGACCTAGTTTATTTCCATTGGCTGCTAGAGGATTGTTCCCTTTTCCACAGAGCTCTGGCCTCTATTAAATCACAGTTGGGCTTTCCTTAGGAAAGGAAAAAAAAAAGAAAGAAATTCAAATCAGCAGAGGCAAAAAGAGTTCAGTCCTGGAGAGGATAAATGGGGTGTTTGGATTAGGCCTGAGAGAGACACTTGATCTTGGTTTGGAAGCCTCCAGCTCTTCATGAGGTAATGGCTCTGTTCATTCTGAGCTTCCCTCCACATGCTGGAAGTGCAGAGCTAGAGTTTGTCCTTGTGCTGGGGTTGTTTTGTTCCCATCCTCAGCAGCTGTTGACTGACTTGTTACCTGCATGGGTTCCTTTTTGGGGGTGAGGTACTGAAGGCCTGAGAGGTCCTTGTGCTGTTTGCACAGTGGCTGTGTGGTATCTGGAGTGGGGAGCTGTAAATTTCTGGTGTGAGGCCTCTGCCTGACAGAAAGGCTTTTGTTTGTTTGGCAGTTCAAAGAAGAGATTTCCAGGAGGTTTAAAGCCAAACAGGATCAGCTGGTTCTGATCTTTGCTGGGAAGATCCTGAAGGATGGAGACACCTTGAATCAACATGGGATCAAAGATGGGCTGACTGTACACTTGGTCATTAAGACTCCACAGAAGTAAGAAGCTGGTTGGTCTTTGGAGGGGGGGAGGAGGAGGAGGGGACTGAGGGGAAATGGATGTTGGGAGTAAATGATGATGAAGCAGTTCTGCTGTGGCAGGGGGGGAAGCAGAGGAGGGCTGTGAGGCCTGAGTGCTGGCTCTGGGCTGTGTGTCACTCTGGAGTGTCAGGGGAGAAGCAGAGGAGGGGTGTGAGGCCTGAGTGCTGGCTGGGGGCTGTGGGTCACTCTGGAGTGGGGATGCAGCAGGAAAGCTCTCCCAGGCTGTCTCCCTGCTGTGGCTTTGCCATGCAGCTGGGAGGTTGATCACTCAGCCTGTGTCTTCCTGGAATTGCACAGCTCTGGAATTGTGTACCTGAGGAGGTTGGCTCTTCTTGAACACAGCTTGTGGATGTGGCTTTGCCTAGCTTTGGCCTTTGTAATTGAGTCATTTTGAAAGAACCCTTTGGAACTTGATGCTAGTTCTATCAGAATCCCTGAAGCCAGTGTGGTTGGGGTGGGAAGGGAGCTGTGGGGCTCCTCCAGCCCAACCCCCCTGCTCCAGCAGGGTCACCCCCAGCAGCTGGCCCAGGATCACCTCCAGCTGGGCTTGGAATCTCTCCCCAGGAGGAGACTCCACAACCTCTCTGCAAAGCCTGAGCCTCCCAGCAAACAAGCTTCTCCTGCTCAGCTGCAAGCTCCTGGCTTCCAGTTGGTGCCCAGTGCCCCTTGGCCTGGCCCTGAGCAGAGCCTGGCCCCAGCCTTTTGCCCCCAGCCTTCAGCTCTTGCTGGGCATGGAGCAGCTCCCCTGTGGGGCTGCTCTTCTCCAGGCTCAGCAGCCCCAGGGCCCTCAGCCTTTGGTGCTGCCAGAGCTGCTCCAGGTTCCTCAGCATCTTCCTGGCCTCTCCCCAGCAGTTCCTTGGCTCTCTGGAGCTGGGGAGCCCAGGGCAGGCCCCAGGAGCCCAGAGGTGAGCTGAGGAGGGCAGAGGAGAGGGGGAGGAGAACCTCCCTTGCCCTGCTGCTCCCCCTCTGCTGCCTACAGCCCAGGAGACCCTTGGCCTCCTTGGCCCCCAGGGCCCATGGCTGCCTCCTGGTTAAGAAGGAGAAGTTGCTGTGAACAGAAATCACTTTCCCAGTAAATTCCTGTTCATTTCCAAGCCAATGCCCAGTTTTTCTTTCACTTTCTCTCACACATCCTGCCCTCAGCCCCTGCTTCTGCTGTCTCAGCACATGATCCCTAGGGCAGAGCAGTGTCTCTCTAGGCTGCCTGTAGACAGCTCTGCATGGGCAGATGCAGCAGAGGCTTGGGCTCTGCAGCCACATGCCCACGGTGGCTTGTTGTGGGAGCTCCCTTGGGGTCTCTCTGCACCATAGAGCTCAGAGTGAGAAAGAGACACAGGATTAACCACAGGGTCCTGTAGGGTTGAGCTTTTCCTAGTGCCAGCTTAGGGAGTGGGAAGCACAGAGGGGTTCCTGGGGCCAGGTTGCTCTGCTTCAGGCACAGCCACATCTTGTTGATCTCCAGAGCCTCTTTGGAAGCATTTCTTGGGCTCCCTGCTGCAGGTTGCTGGGGCTGGCAGGGCTGCTCTCTTTGTGTTGCTCTGCTGTCCCCTGGGAGAGCTGCTTTCCTGCCTTCCTCAAGATTAGTGCTGGCTTTTCTTCTTTAGCCCTCTTTTTATCTTGCCAAAGACAAGTGTGTGTATTGTCAGCTTCTGCAGGAGGTCCTGTCTCTCTCCATTCTGCATCTCCAGGTAGCCTGATCATGCTGTTTGCCACTGTCCCCACAGCAAAGCAGGCTCCTGGTGACCCATTTCAGAGGGGGGAAACAAGAGAGCTGTCCTGGGTTGCTTTTTATTCCCTGCTAATAGTCCTAGATAAGTGCTTACCAGAGACATTACAGCCTGTTCCTGTGCTGAGAGAAACCAAGTGACCTTTCTCTAGCTTCCTCCTTCCTTTTTGCTTCAGCTTCCTATTTATTGGCTTGGTTTCCCCTCTCACTGGCAGCTGGTTTTCAGCAGCAGGTAGGTGAGGCTGGAAGGTGGACAGGGACCTTCAGCTTTGGTTTCTTGTTCTTTCTTCAGGTTCCTAGAATGAGGGTGAAGAAGGAAAGGGAGTTAGAGAAAGGAATCACCCTTGGTTTGGAACAGAAATAAAGTCCAGGAGTTGTTGCCCTGATTTACCTACCAGTGACATTATTTGAGGCAGGCAAAGGGAGTTTTGTGCTCTGATTCCATGGGAGAGCTCTCCAGCACCAGTCCAGGGCTCACTGCCCATGGCTGCAGATGCTTCAGAGAATCTCTCAAGATTCTCTTTCCAATTCCTCTGACAATCCTGAGGAGAATCCAGGATTACAAGGGACTGGCTGGGTTTGGCTTTCCTCCATAAAGCTCATGTCCAGCATCTGCTGCCCTGTGGCTTAGGGCACAGGATCTGCATGGGAGGAAGCTCCAGTGAACTTGTGTTGGATGGAGAAGCTTTGCCTATGAGCTCCAGCCAGGGCAGAGGTTGGAACTCCCAGCCAGGGACATCCTTGTAGCTTCATGGGACTGATGTTGGCTGCCTTTCTGCCTCAGTTTCCCTGTCTGTAGAGCAATGCTTACACATCCTTTTGCCCTCAGGAGCACTGCTAGGAATATTCAGTGGATGGGAGGATGTGCAGCAAAGTAAATTCTTGTTTATCCCCAGCACTAGCCCTGCTGTAACCTCCTGTGGTTTCTGTGGGAGCAGGAGGAGGATTTTCCTGTTTGGAGCAAACTTATTGCTCAAGGATATAGCTGAGGTAAATAGTTCAGGGTGATTCAAGGAAGAGCTAGATCCAACTGGGGCTGAGACCAGGCAGGCTGCTTGCTTTGGGCCAGGATCAAACCTCAGGAACTGTTATGGATTGGGATGGAAGGCAGATTCCAGCAGGTGGGAAGCATCTGTGGATGCCCCAGCCTCAGCAGTGTTCAAACCCAGGTTGGATGAGGCCTTGAGCAACCTGGTCTAGTGGAAGGTGTCCCTGCCCATGGCAGGAGGAGTTGGAAGTAGATGATCTTGAAGGTCCTTTCTCCCCCAAAACCATTCTGTGATTGTCTGGGAGCAGAGGTGTGCAGGTGGCAATGGGAGCAACCAGGGCTGGCTACTGTAGGGACAACAGGCCTGAAGGGAAGGTTGGGCAACACTGGGGTGCACCAGCCTGTGTCCACCCTCCCCAGAGGACTCTGCTCACCCTTCCTGAACTGCAGGAGTTTAATGCTGACTTTTGATTCTTTGCAGGGTCCAAGATTCAACATCTGTTGCTTCTGCCCCCAATGCTGCTGCTGCCCCAACTGCAAGCCCTTCTTCTCCTGCTGCACCCTCTCAGCCTTCCACATCCAGCAGCACTGTTCCTGAGGCAGGGAGTGGCAGCAGAAGGAGCAGTGGCTCAGGGACCATGGGAGGCCCTGGAGATGGAGGCCCCACCAGTGCTGCATCCATCCTCTGTAAGTGATGGTGGTGAGAAGGTATCACACAGAAGATGACTTTCCTAGCTTTAGGCCAAGCAGGTGGGGTTTTGACCCCTGTAGTTGTCTCTGCTTGACAACTTTGTGTGAGTTGTTTCCACCAGCACACTTCTGCTTCACAGAATCCCTGAATCCAGCAGGGTTGGGGTGGGAAGGGAGCTCTGGGGCTCCTCCAGCCCAACCCCCCTGCTCCAGCAGGGCCACCCCCAGCAGCTGGCCCAGGGTCACCTCCAGCTGGGCTTGGAATCTCTCCCCAGGAGGAGACTCCACAGCCTCTCTGCAAAGCCTGGGCCAGGGCTCCAAGCTGAGCCTCCCAGCAAACAAGCTTCTCCTCCTGCTCAGCTGCAAGCTCCTGGCTTCCAGCTGGTGCCCAGTGCCCCTTGGCCTGGCCCTGGGCACCCCTGAGCAGAGTCTGGCCCCAGCCTCTTGGCCCCCAGCCTTCAGCTCTTGCTGGGCATGGAGCAGCTCCCCTCTGGGGCTGCTCTTCTCCAGGCTCAGCAGCCCCAGGGCTCTCAGCCTTTCNCTTGCCCTTGTTGAACCTCCTGAGCTTCCTCTCCCCCAACTCTCAGCTTCTCCAGGTCTGTCTAAATGGCAGCCCACTCCTCCCAGTTAGATACCATCAGCAAACTGGTTGAGGATGCACTCTGTCTCTTCATCCAGGTCACTGATGAAGATGTTGAACATCTTCCTGCTCATCCATCTTTCCCTGCTGAGGATAATAATGCCATAGCCCTTAGTGAAGCATGTGTAAGAGGGCTAGCTGCTGGGTACCCCTGGAATAGGGGGTACCCCTGGATCACTGGCTGCTGGTGCCCATGCTTGTCCTCTTTTTGCAGCTGCCAGCAGTTACTGACTCCCCCCTCTCTCCCCTGGTTCTCTCTCTAGCTGGCTTTGGTGGCATCACTGGGCTGGGCAACCTTGGCAT
The DNA here is from genome assembly GCA_013399015.1 of Galbula dea. Lineage (NCBI taxonomy): Eukaryota > Metazoa > Chordata > Aves > Piciformes > Galbulidae > Galbula > Galbula dea. The sequence continues at coordinate 140,137 of VWZX01003436.1, forward strand.
GGGTTCTGCCAACTTCATGGAGCTCCAGCAGCAGATGCAGAGGCAGCTGATGTCCAACCCTGAGATGCTTTCTCAGATCATGGAGAACCCCTTGGTGCAGAACATGATGTCTAACCCTGACCTCATGAGGCAGATGATCATGGCCAACCCCCAGATGCAGCAGCTGATGGAAAGGAATCCAGAGATCAGCCACATGCTGAATAACCCTGAGCTGATGAGGCAGGTGAGTCAGCACCCCAGGGCCTCTCCAGAGCCTGGGCAGGAGCATCTCCATGGGTCAGCTCCTGTGGCTGCTCTCCAAAAGGGAGCATGTGAATGCTGGAGAAGTGATTGGAGAGATCTCTTCCTTCCTGCAGGAAGCTCCCCACAAGCAGGTGGTGATCTCAGGTTAGGAGTGCTGATGGCTCAACCCACATCCTTGCAGCTCTTCTCTCCCTTCCAGGGCTGTTACCTCCATCATGTGGGGGGCAAAAAAGGATGCTGGGATCATCCTTGCTGTGTTGCTGTGTTCTGATGGAGGAATGGGAGTAAAAGCAGTAGTATTTTACTACCTGGAGCAGCAGAGAGCTCTAGCCTTAGGCCAGGATCCTAGAGGTCCCAGCACAGGGAGGATCCATGCCCTAGAGTTCTGCCTCTCTGGAAGACCAAAGGTTCAGCAGAAGGGATGAGTGAGAGCCCAAGTGTTACCTAGCCTGGGAGAGGACTCTGCTCTTCCCCCAGGGAGACTTGTCAGGAGGTTCTTGATGCCTGAGCCTAGTTTCCATCTCCTTTTTGGTCACCTTTCTTTCAACTCTGTTGGCCATAGATGAAATTGCAGAGCTGCAGGACTAAATTGTGAATGAGCTGTTCTTAAAGCAGCTCCTTAAAGGAGATCTGGATGTTCCTTGAGTAGGGGAGATCCACCAGAGGTCTGGAGAGGCTGAATTTCTTGGGTTTTGAAATGGGAAGGATCCAATCTCTTCCACCTTCTTGGGTTTTGACTGCAATCCATCTCCTTGGAGTGGGAACATCTGTGTGGGGCTTCACTCTTTGGATATCCTGATCCTGCTTGGAAACAAAACAAACCTCATCCAGCTGAAGTGAGGTGGAGAAGGAAGAGAGCAGAGCAGGGCTGGGAGGAGCCAGGGTCCCTGGGTTTTCTCTTGCTCTCTGGCTGTGGAACAGGTTTAGTTCTCCTCCTCCTTCTGGGAGCTGAGCTTTAACTCATCCAGTGCCTGGCTAATGCATCAGGAACCTACCCTTGGGCTGTTACCAACCCCTTGGCTCTGCTCTGCTCTGCCATGCTGCACATGGAACTGAGCTCTCCACCTTTCCCTCCCTCTGCCAGACCATGGAGCTGGCTAGGAACCCTGCCATGATGCAGGAGATGATGAGGAACCAGGACCGTGCTTTGAGTAACCTCGAGAGCATTCCAGGAGGCTACAACGCCCTGCGCCGCATGTACACCGACATCCAGGAGCCCATGTTCAGTGCAGCCAGGGAGCAGGTATTGACTGCCCTCAGCATGCTGAGCATGGCAAGGGGCTCTTTCCATCCCCCCTTACCCCATGCTAATGGGGCAGCCTTCCCAAAGCATGACATCTCCAGGGGGTGGAGAACGTGGGGTGGTGCCCGTCCCCTGGCTTTTCTTCTTGGGTGTGTCTGAGCAGAACCTTGCCTTCCTCACTCCTCTGGGCTCCCTAGCAGGCTGCATGGCAGCTGGATGCTGAGGGGATGGCCCCCTAGCTTTGTTAGCAGCCCTCTGCTCTCAGCCTGCCTTGCTGTATTCCCTCAAGCCTGACTCTTTGGAGTGAAGCTGGCCCAGACCCAGCTGGCTGGGAAGCACAGGAGGAGCCACCACAGGTCTGTCTGCAAGAGACTCTGCAGACATACTCCAGTCTAGCATTACCTACTGCTATGTCTGGGTGCTGGCTTTTACAGGGGTGTTCTGAAGCCCTGCCTTTGGCAGCCAAACTTAAGGCTGTGGCCACTTGGGTTTTCCCCTGAGCAAGGTGTGTTGTGGAGTCTGGATTCCTCAGGAGGCACATTCCAAGCATGTGTTGAGCAGGCTCTGGACCTGGCTGAACATGATCAGCCACTCAGCCAGTGGTGAGGTTGCTCTGACATTCTCTGCTGGGCCTGACTGATTGCAGCCATTTCTCTTTTGTTTTGCAGTTTGGCAACAATCCTTTCTCTTCCTTGACGGGGAACTCAGAGAGCTCCAGCTCCCAGCCTCTACGGACAGAGAACAGAGAGCCCTTACCCAACCCCTGGAGCCCCACACCTCCTGCTTCCCAGAGCCAGGCTCCCAGCAGTGAAGGGGGCACAGGCTCAGCAACCACCCAAAGCACCCCCACTGTATCCAACCCCTTTGGGCTGAATGCTGCTAGCATCGGGGCTGGTATGTAAGGAAGAGAGGAACCAAAGGCTGCTGCTGGCTGAACAGCTCAGCCAAGCTTCCCTCAGAGGCTACTTCCCCTCTGGCATTGCAGGCAGCCTGTGGCTGCTCTCTCAGTGAATGACTTGAGCCCTGTTGCAAGCACAGTTGAGTTATTTCCAACCCAACTCTGGGGAACTCTGCTGTCCCTGCAGCCCCTGAGAGCAAGCAAAGCACTGCCCTGGCTGGCCACAGCGAGAGCTGGCCAGGGGGTGAAGGAAAGCCATTGCTCTTGTGTTGTATTTTGGGCATTGCTCAGCCTTGTAAGGGGTTTTCCTTTTTGTCTTCTCTCCCCCTTTCCCTCACAGGCATGTTTAACAGCCCAGAGATGCAAGGCCTCCTGCAGCAGATCTCTGAAAACCCTCAGCTGATGCAGAACATGATCTCTGCCCCTTACATGCGAAGCATGATGCAAACTCTTGCCCAGAACCCAGACTTTGCAGCACAGGTAAGGGTGTTGCAGTTGTCTTCTGTTGTCAGACAGGCCCTGAGCATGACCAGCTGCTGCAGTTGAGAGTGGTTCCTCTTGTGGAAACCAGAGAGCTGAGTGAATAGAGACAATTGTCTTGTATTTCTTGGGAGCTTGAAGGCAGTCACACTGCTGAACCCTGGGTCCTAGCATAGCCCCTACCCAAAAAGGGACATGGGAATGGCCTTTCTCTTTGCCCATGGCCTGGTGGCTTCTCTTCAACACTGCTGCTAGGAGTTGAGCTGCCCCTTTTCACTCCCTGTTAGCAGAGGAAGGTGTTGAGAGCCCAGAGAGGGAGTCAGGGGCATGACTGACTTGTTCTTCATGGCTTAGCTAGGTAGAGTTTCACAGCCCCCCTCTGACCCTGCCTACCTGTGCTGTCTCTTGCTAGATCATGGTAAATGTCCCCCTCTTTGCTGGGAACCCACAGCTCCAAGAACAGCTTCGCCTTCAGCTCCCTGTCTTCCTGCAGCAGGTAAAGGCTCTTGTCTGCCCCTGTGCTGCTCTGAGCCCCAGAGAGCTCCAGAACTCTTCCATCCTCTGTAGGAAAGGGAGTAGCTTGGCTGCCTGATGGAATAGCCAAGGAACCCTGTGGACTTTGGGGTGGTTTGGGCTGTGAAAGGAAGGAGTTTGCACAGGGGAGAGGGAAAGGAAGAGCTTGTCTAGACAAGGCAGTTTAAATTAAGTCATTAGCAATTAGCCAAAGGTGGACTTCAGATTAGACTAGTTCAGCTCCATCAAACCCCTGTGTGAACAAGCTCTCACTGTAGTGAGTTTACAGACATGAAACCATCTCCTTGTGCTGGAAGCAGCTGGTTCACTCAGGGAAAGCCAATCAAGTGTAGTTTCATTCCAAAGGCATGTGGCCCCAGTCCCAATCTGATTCAGCTAGTTCCTAGAGGAAATCTGATCTCAGCTCTGTCAGTGATCTCAGCTCTGGAGGAGGAACCAGGCTTGCAGGTTGCCTCTGGGCTGCAGGGTGAGAGGCTCAGCTCCACACTGATCCCTCTTTGGATTTAAAGCTGGGGAATCTCTGGCTGCACAAGCTCTTGCTGGTTGATACCTCTGGGTCTTTTTGCCTTTGTTGCCAGATGCAGAACCCAGACTCCCTGTCCATCCTCACCAACCCCCGTGCCATGCAGGCTCTCCTCCAGATCCAGCAGGGGCTCCAGACACTGCAAACAGAGGCCCCAGGACTAGTGCCAAGGTAAGCTGTGCTTCAGAGTGGGCTTCTGCTCCATACCAGCAGGCAGAGGAGGTGTTGATTCAGCAGGAAGATCTGCTTAGAGAGCTGTCATGGGGACTTAAAAGCATGGAGTCATAGAATTGGTAAGGTTAGAAAAGACCTGGAAGCTCATTGAGTCCAGCTCTTAACCCAGCACTGCCAGGGCACCACTGCCCCAGGGCCCTCAGCACCACAGCTTCAGGGGTGGGGACTGCACCACTGCCCTGGGCAGCCTGGGCCAGGCCTAACCCAAATCCTTCCTCATGGCCAAGCTGAACCTCCCCTGGGGCAACCTGAGGCTGGTTCCTCTTGTCCTGGCACTTGGCAGCAGAGCCCAAGCCCCCCCTGGCTCCAGCCTCCTCTCAGGGAGCTGCAGAGAGCCAGAAGGTCTCCCCTGAGCCTCCTCTTCTGCAGGCTAAGCAAGCCCACTTCCCTCAGCTGCTCCTCACAGCCCTTGTGCTCTAGCCCCTTCCTCACCTTCCTTCTGCTGCTCTGGCCACACTCCAGCACCTTTGGGTGCTGCTTGGAGTTAGGAGCCCAAAGCTGAGCCCAGGATTGCAGCTGTGGCCTCCCCAGTGCCCAGGGCAGGAGGCCAAGCCCTGCCCTAGCCCTGCTGCCCCCCCTGGGGCTGATCCCAGCCAGGATGCTCTTGGCCTTCTTGCCCCCCTGGACACTCTGCTGCCTCCTCTTCAGCTGCTGGTGCCCAACCCCCCCAGGGCCTTTTCCCCTGGGCACTTTCCAGCCACTCTGCCCCAAGCCTGGAGCTTTCCTAGGGTTACTGTGACCCAAGGGCAGGACCTGAACTGCTGTGCAACATGTGCCTGCAGGCATCTGTGAGCTCCAGAGCTCATTGGCACTTCCAGCTTGTTTGTGCTTCGTGCAGGAAGCCCTTGACCCTTTCTTTTTGGAGGAGAGCTTTGGAAACCACCTGCTCCCTCCCCCATCCCTTTTGTTTGCCCTGTTAGGTATTGACTGAACTCTGGGGAGCAGAGTGAGATGCACAGTCAGTAGGTTGGCTTCCTCTCTTGCTCTGCCAGCAGCCCTCAGCCCTTTGCCCTTTCAGCATGGGTCATGTCCAACCTCTGCATCTCCTCCCAGGCCTGTCCCAAGCCATTGCAGCAGGCTGCAAACACAGAGCCACTTTTAACTTCCAGAGTGGGGACCTTGGTGAGGGCAGAGCCTGCCTAGCTCCCAGGGGACACCTCCAGAGGGGTCACTAAGGTCTCTGAGTGTGCCCTCTGCCTTCCTTGCAGCCTTGGCTCCTTTGGCATGCCTCGGATGCCCCCATCCTCCTCGGGAGGAAGCACAATCCCGGAGAACCCTGTTCCCTCCGCATCGACGCCGGCCAGTGCCTCTCCAGCTGGGGCTGGGAACCCCCAGCAGCAGCTCATGCAGCAGATGATCCAGCTGCTGGCCGGAGGAAGCTCTCAAGTATGTCCTGCCTGATGTGATTTTGGAGTGGGATATCTCCAGGGGAGGCTAGAGAGGTTGTTCCAATCCCACCTTAGTGGAGCTTGCACAGGGTTGAAGCTTGGAGTGTCAGGGATCTCCTCCCAGGGTTGCTAGCACAGAACATGGAATCAGGGAATAGTTTGAGTTGGCAGAGATCTTTAAGATCATTGAGGCCAACTCTTAACCCAGCACAGCCAGGGCACCACTGCCCCAGGGCCTCAGCACCACAGCTCCAGGGCTTGGAAACCCCTCCAGGGGTGGGGACTGCACCACTGCCCTGGGCAGCCTGGGCCAGGCCTAACCCAAATCCTTCCTCATGGCCAAGCTGAACCTCCCCTGGGGCAACCTGAGGCTCTTTCCTCTTGGACTCTCCCTTGTCCCTTGGCAGAAGAGCCCAAGCCCCACCTGGCTCCAGCCTCCTCTCAGGGAGCTGCAGAGAGCCGAAGGTCTCCCCTGAGCCTCCTCTTCTGCAGGCTAAGCAAGCCCAGTTCCCTCAGCTGCTCCTCACAGCCCTTGTGCTCTAGCCCCTTCCCCACCTTCCTTCTCCTGCTCTGGCCACACTCCAGCACCTTTGGGTGCTGCTTGGAGTCAGGAGCCCAAAGCTGAGCCCAGGATTGCAGCTGTGGCCTCCCCAGTGCCCAGGGCAGGAGGCCAAGCCCTGCCCTAGCCCTGCTGCCCCCCCTGGGGCTGATCCCAGCCAGGATGCTCTTGGCCTTCTTGCCCCCCTGGGCACTCTGCTGCCTCCTCTTCAGCTGCTGGTGCCCAACCCCCCCAGGGCCTTTTCCCCTGGGCACTTTCCAGCCACTCTGCCCCAAGCCTGGGGTTGATGTGACCCATGGGCAGGAACCATCCCTTGGCCTTGGTAAACCTCATCCCATCCATCCAAGCTGGCCAGAAGAGGCCTCTGTGGACCCTTCCTGCCCTGCAGCAGATCAGCCCTGCTGCCCAACAGTCTGCTACTGGTAGAACCAATCCCATGCAGCACAGTGTGCCACAGCCTGTGGCAGTGCAGGGTGCAGCCATTGACACCCCCCACCCCAAAAACAAAGCCAGGCTCCTAAAGCAGAGCTGAGTGTCCCTGCTCAGCCATTGCTGCTGGCCCTGCCCCTAGCCCATCCTGCTCTCTGCTGCCTCCCTCTGAGCTCTCTCTGTCCTTTCCCTCCCCAGGCTCAGAGTCCTGAAGTGCGATTCCAACAGCAGCTGGAGCAGCTGAACGCCATGGGCTTCATTAACAGGGAGGCCAACCTCCAGGCTCTCATTGCCACTGGTGGGGATATCAATGCAGCCATTGAGAGACTGCTGGGCTCCCAGCCCTCCTAAACTCTTCTCCTGCTGCCCCACACACAGGCATCAGCAGCACATGCATCCATACACATGCCCAGGGGGATCTTTCTGGAAAGCTCACCATCATCTTCATATCTGACAGCTCTCCTTGTATTGAAAACAAAGAAAGACACAAGCAAGATGCAGCTTAGCCCCTGACCTTCCTTCCTAAGTTAAGATTTCATGTTGAAATGCTCTTTAACTGGCTTGTATGTGGATTCCAGTTCTCATCGTGGCCACAGAGACTTCAGATGTGTATTTTTCCTCTGTCTCAGACACTCTTCTCTCTCCTCTCTCTCTCTTTCTCTCTCTAGATGGTAGAGGTGATACTTCTAGTTACTTAACCTGAATGATTGTGTTTGGAGTAGCTTGATTTTAACTGTCCATGATTTCCCTCCCCTAGCCCTAGTCCTCCTCCTCCCTCCTCCTGCTCCTCCTCCTCTTCCTCCTCCTCCTATCAGGCAAATATTTAAAACTCAAGCCAAGTTTGGGGTTTGGTTCTTTTCTTTTTTTTTTCTCTTTCCCCCAGCAGCTTAATAATTGGGAATGGATCAAAAAAGCAAAACAAAAACCCAACCAACAACAACCCAAATGGAATTGACCTGGAAAGTTCTGCTCTCCTTTGTCTTGCTCTTCCCTTTGGAGGTAGCCCCTTGCACACCAGGTTCCTCTGCTCTCCTGGCAGAGGTTTGATGTGCAGGAATGCTGTGTTAGGAATAGGATCTCTGAAGCACTCTTGGGGTGGTGGAGAAGAGTAAAGATGCCTTCAGGGATCAGGGTTTGCTGTTCTTGAGTGGGAAGTGCTGTGCAGAAGGTGGTGGTGGTGGTGGGGAAGGTGTGTTTCTGCCCAAGCAGTTTGGTTCTGGTGCAGTAGTGGCAGGAGGCTGTGGGCTCTGTGTGCTCAGCAGGATCCTTGCTGGAGGTCTAAAACCAGAACAGGAAACTTTGGGGAAAGAAAGAACTGAAATCTCTTCACTTCCCTGGGAAATATTGAAGTTCCTGGACTTACCAGGTTAACTCCATCCTCCATCCTCTCCCTCTCCTCCCCATTTTGGTGTGTTGGAATGTTCTGACTCTCCCAAGAAGCTCCCCAAGGAGCAGCAGGGTGATATTTTCCCAGGAGCCTCCATGGCTGTGTAATTTGCAAACCATTTTTATCCAAGAACACAATAAATAACGCACAACCATCTGTCTCCCTGCACTCAGCTCTCTTCCTTGGCTGCCACAGCTCAGCTGCTTCACTTCCCCTCCTTCCTGCTGCTTCATCTGGCCTCCTCTTGGCAGATGTTGGGCAACTTTCCTCCTTTCCTACCTAGGCTCCCTTCCTGCTGGGGATAGGAAACCATTCTGATGCTTCAAAGAAATGCTGCAGGAGCTTTACCCCAAATTTGGCCTTGAACATGAAGTGGTTTGGGTTGGAAGGGATCTTTAAAGGTCATGTAGTTCAGTCTGGGGCAAGGGTCATGGGCTGGAACATGGGGAGTTCAACCTAAGCAGGAGGAGAAGCTTGTTTGGGGGGAGGCTCAGCTTGGAGCCCTGGCCCAGGCTTTGCAGAGAGGTTGTGGAGTCTCCTCCTGGGGAGAGATTCCAAGCCCAGCTGGAGGTGACTCTGGGCCAGCTGCTGGGGGTGACCCTGCTGGAGCAGGGGGGTTGGGCTGGAGGAGCCCCACAGCTCCCTTCCCACCCCAGCCACAGTGAATTGTGGGATTCTGTAATCCTCAACATGCTCCTTTAGAGGCTTCCTTTGAGTCAGGGACTCGCAGGTGTGTGTAGGACAAGCAAGTTGGTAGTTCTGCTGCAAGCTCCTGGCTTACAGTTGGTGGCCAGTGCCCCTTGGCCTGGCCCTGGGCACCCCTGAGCAGAGCCTGGCCCCAGCCTCTTGCCCCCAGCCTTCAGCTCTTGCTGGGCATGGAGCAGCTCCCCTCTGGGGCTGTTCTTCTCTACGCTCAGCAGCCCCAGGGCTCTCAGCCTTTGGTGCTGCCAGAGCTGCTCCAGGTCCCTCAGCATCTTCCCAGCCTCCCCTGGNGGGGTTGGGCTGGAGGAGCCCCACAGCTCCCTTCCCACCCCAGCCACAGTGAATTGTGGGATTCTGTAATCCTCAACATGCTCCTTTAGAGGCTTCCTTTGAGTCAGGGACTCGCAGGTGTGTGTAGGACAAGCAAGTTGGTAGTTCTGCTGCAAGCTCCTGGCTTACAGTTGGTGGCCAGTGCCCCTTGGCCTGGCCCTGGGCACCCCTGAGCAGAGCCTGGCCCCAGCCTCTTGCCCCCAGCCTTCAGCTCTTGCTGGGCATGGAGCAGCTCCCCTCTGGGGCTGTTCTTCTCTACGCTCAGCAGCCCCAGGGCTCTCAGCCTTTGGTGCTGCCAGAGCTGCTCCAGGTCCCTCAGCATCTTCCCAGCCTCCCCTGGCCTCTCCCCAGCAGTTCCTTGGCTCTCTGGAGCTGGGGAGCCCAGGGCTGGCCCCAGGAGCCCAGAGGTGAGCTGAGGAGGGCAGAGGAGAGGGGGAGGAGAACCTCCCTTGCCCTGCTGCTCCCCCTCTGCTGCCTGCAGCCCAAAAGCACCTTCCAGGACAGCAACTCCTGAGCTGTTCCTCTGCTTCTGGCACAGGAGGAACCTGGAGTGCTTCAGTGAGTCCCAAAGCCATGAGGCTGGGGAGAGGGAAGGCTCCTGTGAGGCTGTGGGGCAGGAGATGGCCCAGAGCTGCTGCTGCTGCTGATGATGATGATGATGATGATGATGGTGATGGTGTCTCAGCATGGCTGGGATGGTGCTGGCTGGAGGTGCCTGGGGGTGGAGGCTCCTGCTGGAAGTGTAGGCTGGGAGTTAGTGAGGAGAAGTCCTGTGCTGCCTGTAGGTTCTGGCTAGGCTGTGTTTTGTCTTTGGCTGGGGTCAGAGAGGGCTCTGGCCCATGGCAGGTGCCTGGAAGCCATTCTCCAGTGCTCCCTGGAGAGGCAGGACTGTGATTGTCATCTCTCCAGAGGAGAGGGGAGGAGGGGCCCCTGCTGAGCCCAGTCAGGCTCTTCAGTCCTCTCTGTCTCTGCTCAGTTAAGCAGGAAAACATTTCTCCTGTCTCCCCAGGCTCCAGCATCTGCTTTTCTGTCCCTTTGAGCTCACTCCTCACCTGCTGGCAGCCCAACCAGCCAAGGTGCTCCACTAGAGATAAGAGGGCAGGCTGCTATCTGGGCTTGCAGCCTCTGTTTGCATCTGCTGCTCATCCACCAGCTCTTCAGCTTCCCCCTGGGCAGCTGGGCAAAGCTGCCACCTCCTCCATGCTCTCCTCCTTGGGGTGGCAGTGCTGAAGGGAGCAGCTGCTTCCTCCCCCCTGAGGAAGAGGAGGAGCTTGGGGAGATGCTGGGGTAGCTACAACCGGTGCTGTGGTTCTCATCACAGGGGGGGTTGGGTGGGAAGGGACCTTCAAGGTCATCATCTTCCAACCCCCTGCCATGGGCAGGGATATTTTCAACTAGAGGAGGTTGCTCAGAGCCCCAAAACCACCTCACATGGAGTGTTTTCAGGGGTGGGACATCTACTGCTCTGGAGCTGTGGTGGCTGTGGCTGTGGGGTGGGACATGGTGGGGCTGTGGTGGGACAAGCCTGGAGCTGTGATGGATGTGGCTGTGGGGTGGGACACAGCAGGGCTGTGATGGGACAAGCCTGGAGCTGTGGAGCAGGACACAGCAGGGCTGTGGTGGCTGTGGCTGTGTGGTGGGACAAGCCTGGAGGTGTGATGGATGTGGCTGTGGAGCAGGACACAGCAGGGCTGTGATGGGACAAGCCTGGAGCTGTGGAGCAGGACACAGCAGGGCTGTGGTGGCTGTGGCTGTGTGGTGGGACAAGCCTGGAGGTGTGATGGATGTGGCTGTGGAGCAGGACACAGCAGGGCTGTGATGGGACAAGCCTGGAGCTGTGGAGCAGGACACAGCAGGGCTGTGGTGGCTGTGGCTGTGTGGTGGGACAAGCCTGGAGGTGTGATGGATGTGGCTGTGGAGCAGGACACAGCAGGGCTGTGGTGGGACAAGCCTGGAGGTGTGGTGGCTGTGGCTGTGGGGTGGGACACAGCAGGACTGTGGTGGGACAAACCCAGAGGGATGCTGGTTGCAGCCACTCCAGCCCTAGCTATTTGCAGAGGGATTCAGGTTTCACCTTTGCTGAGCCCAGCTCTGGGAGGAGAAGACACTTGGAAGCCTGGTGAGCAGGAGCTGTTAAGTGAAACCTTAATCCCCTCCTGAGAGCTTTCCCTAATCCCTAGTAACGTGCCCTTCAGAGGCCTCTTTCAGTTGCACCTTCTCCCCTTGTCTCTCTCCTCCCCCGAGGAGCTGCCCCGAGGTCTCCTTTGCTGCCTGCTTCCTCTCCTCTTTCTCTGCTAAGCAGAAGTCATTCCTTGAAGACAGAGTGGGAAGAGCAATTTCCTCAGCAGGTAGCAGCAGCCCTGGCTGATTGATCTGCAAGAGGTTGCTGCTGCCAAGGACTTCTGTCACTTTATTCCTTCCCTGGAGGAGAAGTGGAGCCTTAACCCCTCCCTCCCTCCCTTCCCTCAGGAACCAAATGGAAGACTTTCCACTTCAGAATCAGCCCTTCTCCAGGTGGAGGAAGGAGCTGCAGCAGGAGATGGACATCTCCAGCTCTTTCCAGAAAGCAGTTTGTTATTCCCAAGGTCCCTGCTCAGCCATGGGCTGCTTCCTGTGGCCACAGCCCCAGCTCTGGGGGGTGCAAGTTCAAACTAACTCTTCCAAACTACTCAACATGCTGCAGGAAGGAGGCAGGAGGGAAACCTTCCAGCTTTTGGAGGTCATGGAGTGGGATGTAGCTGGGAAAAATGTGTGTGTGTGTGTGTAGATACACACAGTGTCCATGGAACTGCTGCAGCATCTTGCTGAGCCCCAGGAGCCTTAAGGAAGGGCTAGAGGTAGAACAGAGTGAAACAGAGAATCAGGGAATGGGTTAGGTTGGAAAAGAGCTCTGAGGTCATGGAGGCCAAGTGTTGCCCAGCACTGCCAGGGCAGCACTGCCCCAGGGCCTCAGCACCACAGCTCCAGGGCTTGGAAACCCCTCCAGGGGTGGGGACTGCACCACTGCCCTGGGCAGCCTGGGCCAGGCCTAACCCAAATCCTTCCTCATGGCCAAGCTGAACCTCCCCTGGGGCAACCTGAGGCTGGTTCCTCTTGCCCCATCCCTTGGCAGCAGAGCCCAAGCCCCCCCTGGCTGCAGCCTCCTCTCAGGGAGCTGCAGAGAGCCAGAAGGTCTCCCCTGAGCCTCCTCTTCTCCAGGCTAAGCAAGCCCAGTTCCCTCAGCTGCTCCTCACAGCCCTTGTGCTCTAGCCCCTTCCCCACCTTCCTTCTCCTTCTCTGGCCACACTCCAGCACCTTTGGGTGCTGCTTGGAGTCAGGAGCCCAAAGCTGAGCCCAGGATTGCAGCTGTGGCCTCCCCAGTGCCCAGGGCAGGAGGCCAAGCCCTGCCCTAGTGACTGAATGCTGCTCCCTGGCCTCTCTGTTCAACTCTGCAGCATCTGAGGGCAGAAAGCCATGGTTTAGAGAGCAGCTGGGACATCTCCAGCTCTGCTGGCTGCCTGCTGGCAGGACATGACCACCTCCCATCCAGGTCCATATTGATATTGCTCTGACTTGCTTTATTTCTCCTTTCTGCAGCAAGTTGCTACCTAACAGGTCCTGGCCCCATGGCACCCAGCTCTGCAGCTGGCTGCAGCATTCCCAGCTCTTGGACTTGGTTGTTTTGGAGCCACCAGTGCTCACCAGTGTGGAGACTGTGCCCAGGGCAGGCTGGAGACTGGGATTTGTTGTTTGTTTCCCTTGATAACTGGAAACAACAGAATCACAAGTCTTCCAGCTTGCCCTAAGGCTGAAGGACACCCAAGGAGCCTTGAGGAGCTGCCCTGGGGAGAGAGAAAGGGAGAGAGATGATGTTTGGGCACCCACCAGACCTTCTGGGTCTGTATGTGCCTCTCTATGGCCTTGTGTAGGGTGTGGCTGAGGCACCTGTGCTTGCACCTATGGGTGCTGTCACCCACTATGGGTTTCTGATGTGCACTGGGCACCAAGACAAGGTCCAGGCTGCCAGGGAGGTTTCACTGGTGGCAGCTGTCACACAGAGAAGCATGGCTGTGCCAGTGTCAGGCATGGGTCTGAGCTCCAGGGATGGGTCTGAGCCCCAGGGATGGGTCTGAGCCCCAGGGATGGGTCAGAGCCTCAGGGATGGGTCTGAGCTCCNGTGAGCCCCAGGCATGGGTGTGAGCCCCAGGGATGGGTGTGAGCCCCAGGGATGGGTCTGAGCTCCAGGGGTGAGAGAGCCTCAGGGATGGGTCTGAGCTCCAGGGGTGAGTGAGCCCCAGGGATGGGTCTGAGCCCCAGGGATGGTTCTGAGCTCCAGAGATGGGTCTGAGCCCCAGGGATGGGTCTGAGCCCCAGGGATGGTTCTGAGCCCCAGGGATGGGTCTGAGCCCCAGGGATGGGTCAGAGCCTCAGGGATGGGTCTGAACCCCAGGGATGGGTCTGAGCTCCAGGGGTGAGTGAGCTCCAGGGGTGAGTGAGCCCCAGGGATGAGTCTGAGCCCCAGGCATGGGTCTGAGCCTCAGGGATGGGTCTCAGCTCCACCTCTCCTGCTGGGGAGCCTGAACTGGCAGTGACCACTCCAGCCCCATCTCTGCCAGGGTTGGAGGAGAAGCTTCCTGTGCTCCCCAGGCTACTCCAGCAGTTCTTGCAGTGCTAGGATGTTTAGTCCTGCCCTGCTCATGGTTTTCTTGGGGGGGACTCTCCCCATCCTTGCTGCCCTAGGAGTGTGGCCATGGGCTGGCTCCTCCACAAAGGTTACTGCTGCTGGTTTTAGTCCTAGCAGCCAGAGCAGATAGCAGTGAAACATGGAGCAGTCAAGGCTGCTGCCCCACAGACTCCAGACTGCTGTGTCCCTCCAGGGGGGGAGAGTGAGTGGAGCAAAGCAGGCACGAGGATTTGGGGCTGAATGGGAAAAGCCAAGTGCAAGGAAGGTGCAGGAGCAATGGTGCCAGAGCTGGAGCAGGGGAAGGGACATCCCTGGGCCTCTGAGACACCAAAGTGCTGCTGCTGCTGCTGCTGGGGGCAGTGGGCAGAGCACAGCAAGGCACAGAGCTGGTGCCTTTGCACCACAGTGTACAGCTGGAGTGCCACTCACCCCCTGCACCCTGGCATGGACACTGCCAGCATGCACCCCATCATATGCACCCCAGCACCTCCCCCAGCATGCAGCCCCTGGCATGCACACCCCCTGGCATGCACACCTCCAGCATGCACCCCAGCATATGCATCATATGCACCCCAGCACACCCCAGGGCATGCACACCCCCA
>VWZX01003437.1:14433-41405 GCA_013399015.1 Galbula dea
TGGCCTTCCAGAATTTTTCTGTGCATATATATATACATATGGGCATACAAAATGCATATATATATATATATATATGTGCACGTGTGTGTGCGCGCGCGTGTGTATATCTTTTGCATGGTGTTTGTGTACTGTTAGTATGTAGTTAGTTGACTGTGGGGCCCTAATAGGTCTGAATCAGCCTTTGTATAAATGTGCCTAATAATATCCTCCAGTAAATAAAGAATAAGTCACATTGTGTGCAGACAAAATTCTTGTTTAGTCTTGTATTTCTTTCATATATATTTTCTGGTTGATCAGAATAACACGTTAAAATGTTAAATTGTGTCTGTACACTGCATGTAGTCTGTATGCAAGACTCAGTTTCTTTTTTTGTATATGTTATTACCTTTTTTTGTGTTTTGTTCCAGTTCGACGAGTCCCACCGAGGTTCTCTATTCCCCCCACAAATCATGAGATCATGCCTGGCGGGAGTGTAAATATCACGTGTGTTGCAGTGGGGTCACCAATGCCATATGTGAAATGGATGCTAGGAGCAGAAGATTTGACACCTGAGGATGATATGCCAATAGGGAGGAACGTCCTTGAGCTTAATGATGTCAGGCAGTCTGCAAACTATACTTGTGTTGCTATGTCTACCCTTGGTGTTATAGAAGCAATAGCGCAGATAACAGTCAAAGGTATATGCTGAGCACACATATTCGGACATAGTTCAGTCTGGTTTTTTGTTCATTGCTATATTCTGGGCAAACATATTGCACTGAAAGGGGCTAAATGCTTCTCGTCCTCTTAAAGCAAGAGAATAAATATTCCAGCCAATCACTGGTGTAAGACAAAGTACAGATTCAGGCAGCAACAATTAATAAGTTAATTATAACGTTCTGTTATTCTCCCATGTCTAGCTCCCAGCCTTCATTTCAAATAAATAAATAATCTTTTGATCTTGCATATACTTGTCAACAGCAGGGTTCTTTAAGAACAAGTCATTTGATTTTTAGAGCTGCTGGATATCCCGGTATCATGTTCACTGAGTAATTAGAAACGAGAGGTTCCAAAAAGATCTGAAAATTAAACTATAATAGTACACTGTCTGTCTGTAACAGATTCCTCTTCTGCATATGTTTACAGGATCTATTTCAAAATTCAGTATCAATTTATTTCTGATAAACCTTATACTACAAAACCTGAGAGCTTTCTGTCCCATTTCTGGAGTAAACCATAATTAGCAAATTATTACTGCCTTGCTCTGAAAAAAATCATACCTTCTTTCCATTTCAATCTTTCTGTTTAGTTTTCATTGTTGTTTGTTTTGGGGTTTACGCTGCTTGTTGTAATGATTAATCTCTACTGTTATGTAGCACTAACTGTATTTTTTGGCATTTACCTTTAGCCTTACCCAAACCTCCGGGAACACCTGTGGTGACAGAAAGCACAGCAACAAGCATAACATTGACTTGGGATTCTGGAAATCCTGAACCAGTTTCTTACTACATAATCCAACATAAACCCAAAAACTCCGAGGAGCCATATAAAGAAATTGATGGTGTCGCCACAACACGCTACAGTGTGGCTGGCCTAAGCCCATATTCAGAATATGAATTTCGGGTAGTTGCTGTAAACAACATTGGGCGAGGGCCACCCAGTGAGCCTGTGTCAACAAGGACTTCAGAGCAAGCACCTTCAAGTGCACCACGTAATGTGCAGGCCCGTATGTTGAGCTCTACCACCATTTTGGTACAGTGGGAAGAACCTGAGGAACCTAATGGACAAATACAAGGTTACAGAGTTTATTACACAATGGACCCCACTCAACATGTCAACAGCTGGATGAAGCACAATGTAGCTGACAGTCATATTACCACTATTGGGAATCTGGTACCCCAGAAAACATACTCTGTGAAGGTTCTTGCTTTTACTTCTGTTGGGGATGGACCACTTTCTAGTGATATTCAAGTCATAACTCAAACAGGAGGTAAGCTAGCAATGAACAGAATTTGAGTGCAGAAATTAATATGTGCAGAGAGAATTTGAGTTGAAAATGCTGACAAAAACTTCCGCTCAGGATAGACAGATTATTCAGGCGGCTTTTGCAGATAACCTTTTCTCAATTCCATTGAAGAACAGAAAATATCCTGTCACACTTTCTTTCTTTTTTCATCAATCTCAATAAGTTAAACTGAAGTTTAACTGAAGTCTCAGGAAGACCTTGATCTTAGAGGTGACGAAATATTACGGCTTCTGTTTGGCAGTGCTCTCTGCACGAAAAGTGTTCATCAAGTAATTGCTTATAGCTTTCTTTAGGGAGTTACCTGTGTTGATGTGTTTTGTTTAGGTGATGTGTGTTTCCCTTATGCTGCATCACACTCGTGAATTTTGCTTTTGGAAATTTAAAATGCATGTGTATTCAAATAGTTGGTAAGGTTCTGAAAACACATAAAACATGAAAGCATTAGAACAACAACAAACCTTTGTGTAGGTTCAAGCAAGCAGTTCTGTACAGTTTTGGTTTATAAAACAAATCCAACCTGCCCCTACGAAGTGCATACTACAAGGTTACCATTTTCTGATTTATGTTAGCAGTTTGGTTGTTTTGTTTCTGTACAGTAGTTGGGCCAATGAATTAGTTTTATTAGCAAGGAACAAGCAAGCATAGTGGAAAACATTGCAGAGAATTTTTATGAAATTAAAAGCAAGAACTTCTAGTGGAGCTACACTGCAGAAAGTGTTTTATTGTCACAATGAGGAACGAAAGCCCTGTCTATCAAGTAGTTTAAAGAAAGCTGTATAAAGTATTGCAGTAGGTCAGTGATTACCTAGAAATATTATATATACTACTTATTTTTTTTGGTACTGGAAAGCTTTCTTTTGAAGAATTTGGCATGTCTCTAATTCTTAAAACACATTCTGTAAAGTATAACTGAAGACAGTGTTTCATTTACTTTTTACTTTTTACCAATGTGCATTTAATAAAAAATGGAAATTGAGGTATTACCCTGGAATATTTCTAAGTGTTGTGTTCCACAAAGGACTAGGTGTATCTCAGTATCTCAGGCAAGGAATTACTAAATTAACTTTTTTAAACCTTCTGGTGGTACACTAAAATCTGTCTATGTGCACATGCAAATTTACATACATACATCATAGTTTAATTTTGGCACCTGTAACCTTTTTCAGGGACTGTTTTCTATATTGACACCTGATTTCTTTTTGAATTCATATGCCGAAAACTCTTAAGATTTGGTGGGGTCCTCATCTGTGTTACCACTTAGATTAGCAGGAGTCTGTCAGTTGCTTCCCCAGAGGAGGATGCAGCAACTGAAATAATGAGCACTCAGGCTCAGCTAGACCAATCCAAGTTACATTAATTGCTGAGGTCACTTCAGAAAAGCTCCGTTTATTAAAACCTTTATAGAACTTATCATTAAACATGTCCATCAATATGAAGAAATTACATTGATGTTAGCAGTGCAACAGGGATTCTTAATATGTGTTCTCAACTCCGTAACGGAGTTGACTTGACATTGTTTATTTGTGACTATGTTAAAAATCAGAAAAAAACTGCATACAAGAGGCATTTTTAAGCACTGGTATTTGCACTTGAAAAATGAACATTTTAAGTCATAAAAAAGAAAAATAGCTAAGAAAGTCTAGTGCAGTTCTTCAGTTCAGAGTATATTTAAAAACTAAGACACTCTCACCTTTCTATCCAGCAGTTTCTTTTCAGTGAACACTGCAGCATAAAATGTCCTCCTTGCCCTTCTATTCCAGACTTGCTGTATAAAAGAGTAAAAATATGAATTGGGTTGTATTATGTTTTTATTACATTGGGGTTTTTATGTGTTTTTCCCTTTTTTGAAACAAATAAGCCCATCATTGTAAATATGTAGTTTAACCCTTATACTTTGGGGATATTAAGATNGGCTTTGTTTCCTTCAAAGCTTTCCTCCCTTATATGTATTCTGATAACTAAAGAGAGCTTATAAAAAAGTTAATTTGTTTTTAAAAAGCCTGTTTACAAGAATCTTTGTTTTCTTAGTATAGCAGAATTGTTGTATTGAAATGACTGCATGAGTGGCTTCTCACTTTGCAGGTCAGCTGAAATTCTCCTAATACTGAAAATAAACTTTCTAATTAAAATAATAACTAGGAACATATAGATTGAGGGGAAGAGAAGGAAACATTTTCAGACAACAAACCATAACAACAACAAAAAAAAGTTACACGTTCACTTTTGTGTTTCAGTATTCTGCTTAAGCATTTTAAGGAAAATCCATGCCCTGTTCCCAATTGCTTTCAACAGTGTTTGCTGTAAAAATACACCATTTCAAGAAGCTAATCAGAAAACAACTGTAGAGCTGAGCCTTTTGAATAAGGGAAGATCAATTACAAAAACTATACCTGAGAAAGATCCTATTCTGCATTTTGGGTCAGAGGATTTGATTCTACCAAGGTTGGAGTCAGGGTCATGTAGGTGAACTGACTTCCTAACACCAAATTTTAGGTATCAGTATAAGCTTTAACATGATACTTCTTGTCCTTTTTCTTTACTTCACCAGAGAACAAAAGTACGGTTGGTTTGTCTCCATTTAGCTGCCCAGGACATACTTCTTATGAATCTTTTTATATTTCCTTTTTTTTTTTTTTAATTTAACTTGTCAGAAGTACACATACTCTCTGAGCAGCATACTTTAACCTGTGTGTACCAAGAAAGTTCTTGAGCTTTAAACTGGATGTCTAGGTTTGGTTTTGGTTTGGATTGGTTTGATTTTTGTTGTGGGTTTCTTTTTTTTTTTTTCAACGAACTTTTCTGGCTACCTTAGCCAGCTGAGGACCTGTGTAGGAAAAGAATGTGTCATTCTGATTTGAGATCGTATTTTGAGATTCTGTTCTGGCACTTGAATCAGGATGGACATAGAACCATATATGCAGGACAAGGTCCAGCAGTCTGTTTCTCGTTATCCAGCAATAAAGGTGGAGAAATAGACAAGTAAAGGTGTAGAACTCAGTATGAATTTTTTAGAAGAGTGATTCTGGACTTTTTTCTTTGCTTTGTAACTGCATTGTAGTGATTCATTGTGTGTACTACCTAAGCTACATGATGTTTACAAGCAAGAAATAAGAAAACGTGTATTTGGTGCACCAGGAAGTTACCGGTTTTAATGTACATTTGTGGAGCATATTGACCTAAAAGCAGAAAAGACAATATTAAGAGAATGCTCATGCTAAAAGATCCCATTCAGTAAGCTGACCATGTACAACACTAATATGTTATATATAAGTTAGATTTGATCTGTATAATTAAAAACACATCAGCAGGAATATAAAATCCACTTACATAGATTCTTGTTTCCCTGGATTTTTTCTGTCTCTGAAGGAGAACAGTACCTTCTGTCAGCTCCTCCATCTTGGCTTAGTTCCCATGTGTCACAGAAGAATTTTTTGAACAGATGTTGTGTGTCCTAGGCATAAATCCTAAATACTTCAACAGTTATTGTTATTGTTCCACTTTCTTATCTCATACTTTTTCTTTGGCTTAAGCCTTGACTCCCCTGCCAGAGTTTATTAGCAATCCAGTTTGTTTAGTTCCTGTTATTTTTTTTTTAATTTTGTTTCTTCTCTATCTTCTCTGCCTCCTTGAAGCAATGCAGATTTCCTAGTCACCCCTTTTTCTGTTAGTGTTTTCAGAGTTGCCTAACTGTGGTTGAAAAATATGAAGGGAGACTAGATTTTGCAGCAATATACTGTTTTGACAAACAGCATTTGGGAAAGTCCAATTAACTATCAGCTTATCTTATAAAATGTTACAGAACTGCAGACCAAAGACCACAAAGGTGGGGGTTTTTTTGGAAGAAATAGTTGGAGGATGAGGCTCTTAAAATGTGCAGAGAGACAGAAAACACCCTTCATTCTCCATTTGCTGCCATATTTATTATAATGAAAGGTACTGGCCCTCTTAGGAGTCACTTGGCTGGTCATTTACTATCACTGCCTGGCTGTGTTCTACAGTTCATGCATCCGTATATTAAGCACAGATCGTAGCATCACAGGATGATTCGGACTGGCAGAGTAATCTTCTGAGGAGGCCTCCAGCCCCTGCCTCTTGCCCCTGGAAGTTGAGTTGTGGGATCAGACTGGATTGCTCAGGGTTTCACCCAATTGAAGCATAAAACCCTGCAAGGCTGGAAAGGATCCAATCTCCCTAGACCCCTGGTCCATTACTGGGCTGTCCTCCATGGTGTAAAGGGTCCTCCTTATCTCCAGCCTGAGACTCTTGCATTTCAGCTCATGCTGCTGCCTCTCAGTCACCTGCTGTGTAGTGCTGTGAAAAACCTATGTGTTACTCCTCCATCTCTCCTGTTGGAGCTGAGGATGCTGTTGGATGCATCTGAAGCCATCCATTCTCTCAGCTGAACTGGCCCCAGTCCCACAGCCTTCCTTTTTCAGGGCAAGAATCCTTGCCCTGAAAAGATCAAATCCAGATGCAAAACGTAGATGTGGTGTCACAGGCACAGAGAAGTCCCAGCCCTCCCCTGGCTCTTGGGACAGTCTTCTTTTCACACTGTCCCAGGAAATACTGATTCTTGTTGCTACCTGGGTACAGAGATGGCCCTGGCTCATGTCGCTGTGTTCCATGGTCCATGGCATTCTCCTACAGCTTCTCCTTGGCCCCATCAACCACAGCCTGCATCCATGCAGAGCTCTGCCTTCCCAGGGCAGCGCTTGCTGAGCTCCATGAGGAGTCATCTGCCTATTCCTCCCCAGTTTCCATCTCCATCTTGACAGTAGCCTGGCCCTTGCCTCCAGCTTGATGCTTGATGTGTGCAAACTTGGTATGTGTATCCTCCATCGTCTCCTTCAGGTCATTGATACAGATCACAGAATCACAGAATGTTAGGAGTAGGAATGGAGCTCAAAAGATCATCTTGTCCAAACCCCCTGCTATAGCAAGATTCCCTATACCAGGTCACGCAGAAGTGTGTCCAGACAGGTTTTGAATACCTCCATAGAAGGAGACTCCACAACCCCTCTGGGCAGTCTGTTCCACTACTCTGTCATCCTCACTATGAAAAAATTTTTTCTTCTATTCACATGGAACCTCCTATGCTTCAGCTTACAACCATTGCCCCTTGTCTTGTCACTGGGCTTCACGGAGAAGAGCCTGATCCTATCCTCCTGACACACACCCTTCACATATTTAAAAGCAGAGTTGAGGTCACCCCTCTTCTCCAAGATAAAGAGACCCAGATCCCTCAGCCTTTCCTCAGAAGGAAGATGTTCCAGCCCCTTAAGCATCTTGGTGGCTTGGTGCTGGACTCGTTCAAGTCCCTCTGAGAGGCCCGGAACTGGACACAGTTTTCCAGATGCGGCCTTACTGGGGTAGAGTAAAGGGGGAGAAGAACCTCTCTCGACCTACTAACCACACCCCTTCTAATAAACCCCAGAATCCCATTGGCCCTCCTGGCCACAAGAGCACACTGCTGGCTCATGGTCATCCTTCCATCTACCAGGACCCCCAGATTCCTCTCCCCTTCACTGCTCTCCAACAGCTCACTCCCCAACCTCTACTGATCCATGGGGCTGGTCTTTCCCAGGTGCAAAACTCGACACTTGGCCTTACTGAATCTCATTCAATTTCTCCCTGCCCAACTCTCCAGCCTAAGTCTCGCTGAATGGCAGCACAACCCTCCAGTGTGTCAGGCACTCCACCCAGTTTAGCATCATCAGCACACTTGCTGACAGCCCACTCTGTTCCCTCATCCAGGTCATTAATGAATAGATTGAAAAGTACTGGTCCCAGTACTGACCCCTGAGAGACTCCACTAGACACAGGTCTCCAACTAGACTCTATCCCACTAACCACATCTCTCTGACTTCTGTCCTTCAACCAGTTCACAATCCACCTCTCGGCCCAATCAGCCAGACCACACTTCCTTAGTTTAGTTGCAAGGATGCTGTGGGAGACAGTGTCAAATGCTTTACTGGAATCAAGGTAAACCATATGCACTGCTCTACCCTCATCTACCCATCCGGTTATGTTCTCATCAAAGGCTATCAGGTTTGTCAAACGTGTTTACCCTTGGTAAACCAATGCTGATTGCTCCTAATGACCCCCTTATCATTGGTATGCCTAGAGACAGCGTCAAGGATAAAGTGTTCCATCACCTTTCCAGGGATGGAGTGAGGCTGTCCAGTCGGTAGTTACCCGTCTCCTCCTTCTTGCCCTTTTTGAAGACTGGAGTGACCTTTGCCTTCCTCCAATCCCCAGGCACCTCTCCTGTTCCCCAGGGCTTACTAAAGATGATGGAGAGTGTGCTGGCAATGACTTCCGCCAGCTCCCTCAACCCCTGTGGGTGCATGCCATCAGGCCCTGTGGATTTATGGATGTCCAGGTGGCTTAACTGCTCACTAACACAGTCCTTCTCAACTAAGGAAAACTCTTCCATTATCATAACATCATGTGGGGGCTCAGGGGTTTGAGGCTCCTGAGGACAGTCTCTTAACACTATAGACAGAGACAAAGAAGGCATTCAGTAACTCCACCTTCTTTGTATCATCTGTCACCAAGGCACCAACCTCATTCGACAGTGGGCCTTCACTGCCTCTAGTATTAGTTATTCCTGCAATGTATTTGAAGAAGCCCTTCCTATTGCCCTTGACCTCCTTTGCAAGGTTTAATTCCAGAGAGGCCTTAGCTTTCTTAGTTACCTCCTTACAACCTCTGACAACAGTCCTGTACTCTTCCCATGTGGCCAACCCCTCCTTCCATGATCTGTAGACTTTCTTCGTCCACTTGTGTTTGCCCAACAGTTCCCTAATTAACCAAGTAGGTCTCCTGGCTCCCTTCCTCGACTTTTCTAACTGTTGGGATGCTGTGATCTTGAGCTTGGAAGAAGTGGTCCTTGAATGTTAACCAACTCTCTTGGGCCCCTTTATCTTCTAGTACCCTGTCCCATGAGATTTCCCCTTGCAATTTCTTGAAAAGATCAAAGTCAACCCTACTGAAGTCTAGGGTTGTGATCCTACTAGGTATTCTGTTCCTGACGCAGAAGATCCTGCACAAGATCCTGAACCCTACCATCTCATTATCACTTCAGCCAAGGTTGCCCTCAACCTTTACCTTTTCAACCAGACCCTCCTTGTTAGTGATTATCAGGTCCAGCAGTGTTCCTCTCCTGGTGGGCTCATCCACCATTTGCATCAAGAGGTTATCACCAATGCATTGGAGGAACCTCCTGGACTGTGAATGGCTGGCTGACTAGGCCTTCCAGCAAATATCTGTGGAGTTAAAATCCCCCATAAGAACCAGGGCGTGTGATTGTGAGGCCACTGTCAGCTGCCTGGAGAAAGCCTCATCAACCTCCTCATCCTGATCAGGTGGCCTGTAAAAACACCCACAACAGTATCACAAGTGCTAGCCTGCCCCTTAATTCTCACCCAGAAACTCTCAACTTGCCCCTCATCCACCCCTGGATAGAACTCAATACATTCTAGTTGCTCTCTCACATAAAGAGCAACTGCCCCACCACACCTTGTAGACCAATCTTTGTCAAACAATAAGATGGATAGCATGGCACAGATAACAGAAGCTGCTGTTTGACCTTCCATGACCAGGAAAGAGTGATTTTGTAACTCCAGTCATGCTACTCAGTTATTTTGCCAAAATATTTGTTCCCTATCTTTTGATGCACGTTGAAGCAAGTAATTTTTAACACAGGTTAAAACACAGTTTGGGGTTTTTTATTGTCAGATGAAGCAAACAAAATGCAACAGACAGGTACCCACCTCAGCTTCAGGAGATACATTTGGAACAACTTGTAACAAAATAAGCACTTCCAAATAGCTGCCTAGACTCCAGATTTTAATATTAAGTTTTGTCAAGTCTGTAGTGGGTCTTCACATCTATTTTGAGCCTTGTTCAACATGAGGTAGTTGTCTAATTGTTACTCAGAAGTTTTTTGAAGCAGCTAACCTAAAAAGTTGTAGTGTCACCTAATAGATGCATTTAAACTATATCGTAGATTTGCCAGTTTCAATTTTGATCTAGTGATATTTCAGAATCTGTTTCGAAGTTAGGAATTATCCAATTACCCCACTTTCTCCTTCTTAATCTCAAATCCATTCAGTTTTATAGGATAAAATTGGAAGTATTTCTGTCAAAAATACTTTGTGGATATTTCCTGTAATTACTCCCTGTGTTTTGTGATATTTTCCCTTTTGCACTTTGCAGTGCCTAGGAAGTAGTCTCTTTTTACACCAGATGTCATTTTTTCTTTCTATATAGAAACGTCGTCTCCTGTTTTCCCTCACTCATTCCCTCTGAAATAGGCAACATTCTACAGCTCTCTTTTTTCTGTTTTATCCTCTTTCTGAAAAATAAAGTAAAAAAAAAAAAAAGGTGGGGACCTGCAACCTCCACACAGGCCCTTGAATATCAACCTCATGTTGACAGGTTATCTGTTTCTTTAAAAATTAGATATAAAACCTGAACCAGCATACATGAGGGCAGTGTTATCCTCAGAGCGACATTCTGTGGTAGTCCAGGGAAGATAAGAATTACGATCAGAAATTATTTTTACTGTCTGCTCTATGATGTTTTTAAGTCTCTTACTTTACAAAAGAAACATTCTTCTAATGCGATGATAAAATTCTACCCTGAAAAATTATTGTGAAACCATTGTTATAGTCACATCCTGCGAGCCACACCTGGTCTCAATATGTGCTAGGAAGTCTATTTAAAAGAAAAAAAAAACAAACCAAAAAACAACAAAAGAGCATGCCATATTGTTTTTTGAAAAGCTAGAAATGTCCTGGAAGACTGTTTCATGCCTTACCAATGGCACTGTTAACTGAAAGTAATTATTTTAGAACTCGAGTTTCAAAATTATTACATTCCAGTAACAGGACTATATTTAGCTGCCTTCTCTCAGTCAGCCTTATTATTTGCAGAAGTAAATGAGGAAAACTTTGGGTCTGGACCATTACGTAAGACATAACAATAGAGAATGTTCTTGACTACTGGAATCAAAGTCACATTTTTAATTCTTGAAATCATAAAGTGTTACTAGAAAATCAACTATATTTATAAAAATACTAGTCATTAAAAGGGTAAAAATATGTCATTTACTGAGAATATTACTGAAGATCTTTTCAGTAGTTTATAACCTCTTCATGTTACAAAAACATTTAGTATTTAAGTGTCTTCCTAAAATGTAAAGTCTGTTTAGTATCTTTGGTTTTTATGAGATTAGCAACCATTTTCAGTTTTGAAAATGTGTATAATTCAGATTTGAAAATATCTGTCTTTAACACTTCCTTCTTGACTATTCCAGCCAAAATGATAGAATACTACCATTTTCCTATATACACATACATATATACATGTATTTGTTTTCTATTTCATACATGGGTTATTAGGTTGCTGGTGTTCATCTCCAAGCTTCTGTTCGATTGCATTTTAGTTCTGTGTAAAGAACAAAAAAAGGCATTTATTTGAAATTCTTGGTAAATTGTAATGTGTGAATGAAATCTATCGTTATTCTTTTTCTGAGCTCAGATTAATTTATTTCATAGGTTAGTTAATCAATTTAAGTTCACTATTTTCAATAAAAGTAGTAGTGTGAGATGTTCCAATAATAGTTTTAAAAGTTTGGAAGATCAGTGTTGAACTAGCCAAATAAACATTTAGCAACACTGCATAAATTTTTTTTTAGTGCCTGGTCAGCCACTAAACTTCAAAGCGGAACCTGAGTCTGAAACAAGCATATTACTTTCCTGGACACCTCCACGGTCTGATACTATTTCCAGCTATGAACTGGTTTACAAAGATGGGGAGCATGGGGAGGAGGTAAGTGAAAAGATTATTTATCTTTTTGATACGCTTTAATGAGTCACATGTAAAGTACTGCATTGGTTTAGTATTGATGGATTAGTACTTTCTGTAGTAAATAGTGATAGACCAAAGGCATGTAAAGAGCAGAAAATGTTGTCAATGGTTACCAGCCAGTGGAATGTTACTTTGTTCACAGCAAGTCATCTCCAGTAGTCGCATCCAGTTTAAGTCACTGATCATGCCTCTCCAAGACAGTTCCTTTACAACAGCTTGAAAACAGAAGTATTTGGGGCCTGTTAGGGATTCATTAAGTTTTTTTGTGCTTACACTTTGACTTTGAAGTCTATTTTCAGCCTTAGAAATTTTTGGCTTTGCCACCATGTAATACCATTCTCAAGCTTCTCCAATTTTTCAGTAATATTTGAGGGTTTTTTCCTAAATATAAAACCTGTTATGTCCTTTTTTTGTACTATTATTTCTTAAAGAATTTTCAGTTTGAGGGCCTCTGTGGTGTCAGTACCATAGATGTTAGAATAAACTGTTCTTCTGTTATGGAAACCATGTAATATTGCCAGGTGTACCAGACAAAAGAAGGAAGCCAGCAGTCTCAGAAGGCAGCAGGAGATCATCAGCCTCATTGATTTATCCTGCATCATCAACTCATTGCTGTTGCTTTATCTTTATGGAGGCTTCACATATATAATGTGAATGCATAAGATTATTTTGTGGAAGAGGGCAGGATTCATGTTTCATCTCCAAACAGAATGCAGGCCACTGCGTAATAAGTTACCCTTTGCAAGAATTTACTACTTAATAATTTGAACATGAAATTGAACTACAAGGTTAAACCCAAGTTAATTCGTATTGTAAAACCCTGTAGTTCACTGTGATAAGAGGCAACTAAACTAAAGGCTTTATACATGTGCTGCTGTCTGAAAAGCCTTTTACGCTTTGTACATGGTTCTTACATCTTCAAACAGTAAAACAATATTTCAGGCTCTGAGTTTCACCCCTTAAGCTGCCAACTTTAAAAAACATTGTTCCTTAATGTGTGTTTGTGAGAAGTAATGTGTTCATTTTTGTTCTGGTTTAGTTCGATTTTTTTCTGATTTATTTTCTTCAATTTCATTTTTTCTCAATGGGGTTATCATCTAAGTATAAAAGCATTTCTTCTATAGATGACAAATGGAATTCAGAATCTCTTGAGTGTTAATCAAAACATCCTCTTATTACCTGCCTTTAGCAACGGGTTTCCACTGAACCTACTACATCTTATCGCCTGCAAGGCTTAAGGCCGAATAGCTTGTACTTGTTCCGTTTAGCTGCACGTTCTCCACAAGGCCTGGGTGCTTCAACAGCAGAAATCTCAGCAAGAACCATGCAGTCAAGTAGGTCTCTTTCCTTCCTAACTTTATTCCCTTGTCTTGTATTCCTCAAAGAGATTAATCTCAGTAGCTCACAGAGCCAGTAAAAGTTATAAAAATAAAGCATTCATGGTGCTTAGTACAGCAAAAGAATGCTTAACATGTTTGGTTTTGTAGGTGTATTGTGATCAATTTAATATATGAGCAACTTTTGCATAGTTTAGAAAAAAATATTGTAATACAGTGTCTAAGGAGACAATATTATGTTGTCATAGTAGCATTTTATTTTATAGTGGGATAAAATATTTTATCATGCAATAGTTTTACGTTAGTAGAGTTCTCCATCCATAAAATTCCACCTGCCTCGTCTGCAGAATTCCTGTAATACTAGGTTATTCCTGCAGCATCTCCCTGAAGTACAAAAAATTGTAAAGTAGATCAGGTTGAATAATTTGGACTTTACCAAAAATCTCCTCATAACTGTTTTTCTGTAGTAGATAGTCATTTTGATTTTGTCAAATTATTATTTTTTTTTTAAATCTAGGCTTTTTATGATGTTAAGTCACTTTTTGCATCAGTAGAGAAATTGTTTTCTCACTGGATGTTATGAAAACCATGTCATGAACCTCAGCACATTTGTCTGCAAATAAGATGCAAAATTTTTCCAAGGTTTATGAATACATTTTTAACATTTATATTAAGACTTAATTAAAACAATCACATATTCAAGGATGTTGTCCAAAACTGACACTTAGGCCTGATAAATTACGCTTTCCTCACAGTCTGCATTATATTGTGTCATTTTAAAACTTAGTGCAATTCTATTTGTATTTATTTTTAATTAAATGGCCTTTTCTTAAAGTAATATTATTCAAAGCAGAAAATTCAGATTCTCAGTTGACATGAGGCTTTTTAGTTTGCAGTCATGTAGATGCGATTACACTATCATCCTTTGTTAGTGTATATAAGTGTATATAGTGTATATATTAAAATTAGTCTGACTGGAGATACAGTGCTCTAGACCTTTAACCAAAGATAAATGTGCTTCTGAAGCATTTCTAAGACATTTGGAATAAGCATAAAAGATAATTATATGACAGAAGAACAGTTTTAGAGATAGTGGCAAGGCCCTTTTTCATTTTACCAAAAAAGAATCAGTAATTTTTTGAAGAAAACATTATTTATTTATTTTGAGAGTCATTTCAGCTGTTTAGAATACTCATTCTCCCTTATTGGGTGGAGATTTCTTAAACTGTTGATCCAAAGTAAACAACTAGGGGCCAAGGTATCATATTTCATATGTAAGCACATTGCCATTTTCCCCTTTTTGAATATAAGGATATGTTATACTTTTTTCAGCTTTAAGTCTTCTGATACGTAGACATAGGAAAATTCAATTGATTTCAGTGGACAGACCCTGGTTATTTGTTGAAAAGATTGCAAAATATTTTTTTGCAAAAACTACGTACTTTAAGAGAAAAGTATATACATTAACAAATCTGGTTACACAAGTTGGCTACAGATTATCCATAGTTACATAAATGCAATATTATGCATTTTCAGAGTATAATGGATTAAAAATTAATAAACTCCTATGAGCTTATTTGCAGTATTCACCAGAATACACTATTGCCTTTCATCTTTTTTCAGAGAAAGATGCTACAGAGATTTATTTCTTTACATCTAAGATCCTTAAGGGAGATTTTACTTGTATTTTACTTTCTGCACAAGTGGATGTTAGAAGAGGACCAAAATTATTTGAGTACTTGCTTACTGAATTAGCCTACCAGAAATCCCAAATGCGATAATTCTCATCTGTCCCCCTATCCACTTCTGTTTAGTTGAAATGCTGTTACATTCCCTCCTGGTTTTCCTTCAGAAGAGCAGTGTACCATACTGAGTAAAATGCCATTGATCCCTGTAGAAGAGCTATAGGGAGCCAGAAGTTATATGTGCAAATGCAATAGGTCACAGTAGGGTCCTAGGCCTTCTCTGTTGCTTTAATTTTGTTTGATGTGCCTAGTCCCGGAAATCCATTTGTTTTGTTTTTCGCTTAAGAAATTGGAAAAAAATAGTACACACACACAAAAAAAACCCCAAAAAACAAACCAAACAAAAACAAAACCGAAAAAACCCACAGAACTGACCATAGTGCCATATAAATCTGGCGTGCAAAATTCATCCTAACAAGAGAGAGGCAAAAATACCA
Organism: Galbula dea; assembly: GCA_013399015.1. Taxonomy (NCBI): domain Eukaryota; kingdom Metazoa; phylum Chordata; class Aves; order Piciformes; family Galbulidae; genus Galbula; species Galbula dea. The sequence goes on from VWZX01003437.1 coordinate 29,834, forward strand.
AAGGAGTCCATATGCACTATTTCTACCAGAGAATCTGAACTATAACTCCTTTTATGATGCTCTAAATTATCTGTTAGTAAGGATTAGGCTTTGCTAAGTCAAGGTGCATTTAAGCACATAAATGTGTACCTAACTTTCAGTACTTCAGTTGACTCACTGAAAGCAATGGAATGACATACATGCTTAAATGCTCTGGAGCCTGGGAGAAGGTAAATATGCTAACAGACTGCTTCAAGTACAAATCAGTAAAAGCGAGCACTTCTGCTCTAGGAGATTGGTGCTGGTGACAGGAGGTGAAAAAATGTTGAAATCTCTCACCATTCTGATGTGCTGAGCTTGTGAACTCTCTTTGTAAAATGAATACCTGCTTTTTGACACATTGTTTGGGGGTAGATTTTTTTCTTCCTATAGAAGTTATCTACATTACTGGTAGGATTTAATTCTTTGCTAGCAAAGGTGTCTCCAAGAGGAGTTAAAAAAATAAAACTGACAGCTGACTTAGGGTAAGTACAAGTTACAGTCAGAATCAACAAGCCTGTCACATTTTCCTGGTAGGTAAATCTTTGACTAAGATTTTCTTCGTCTTCTATTGACTGCATGCTCCTAGTATGTTGGCTACAATAAATGTTTCAATAAATGCTTTCCATTTAAATGTAATTTGAGGTTGACTTGTGCCAGGCAGGCTCAGTTATTAAAAAAACCTGAAGAAATAATAATTTGTTTATGAGAGTGGGGAGTCGACAAAAAATGGCAATTTATGGAGCAATTTCTAGCAATTATTGCAAGTTTATAGGAGTTTTATAAAATGATATTTTTTTTCCAAAGAAAGTAAAACTCCCTGAAAGGGATATGTCCAAATTTGTAAGTAAATATATGTCACGTTATTTAAAATATTGTATCTTGCACTAATTGCAATAATTATAAAAAAAGATCAGTATTCATAGAAGTGTCACTTTTTGTTTTATTTCAAGAAGAATTTTAATTACAGGTAGGTAATATTAATTTGAGGTTCCATTTCCATGTATTTCCCCTACATCTTTTTTTGATATTTAGTTGATCTCTTCATTTTCAGTTTCTTCATGTTAATAAGCCAAGGTGCATATGACTACCTGACATATTGCTTTTCGAAGTTTCTATTTTTTTGTTTATTTTTTTTGTTCTCATTTGGTTGTCTTTTATTTATTTTTATTTTTTCTTTTGTTCATTTTTTTCAATCACTCCTATCCGTTCACTCAAATCCTCCTTTAACCCACTACTGAAATTAGAGCCATCAGCTCCTCCTCAAGACATTAGTTGCACAAGCCCCAGCTCCACTAGCATTTTGGTAAGTTGGAAACCTCCACCGGTGGAAAAACAGAATGGCATTATCACTGAATACTCCATCAAGTACATTGGGATTGATGGAGAAGATGTCAAGCCCCATGAAATTTTGGGAATTTCCTCGGACAGTACTCAATACCTTTTGGAACAGCTGGAAAAATGGACTGAGTACCGGATTTCTGTGACTGCCCACACTGATGTTGGACCTGGCCCAGAGAGCCTAGCAGTATTGATTCGGACAGATGAAGATGGTATGTTGCCTCCACTACATCAATTTGCGCCTCTATGACTCTCTGTCGATCTGCTGTCTTTTGTATAGCCTAACAGTACTTTTTTCTGCTCCTCTTTTCCCCAAATCAGAGTTATTATCACCTTTCGAGTTTTTTGATCAAAGACTTATCCTCTCAACATCATTTTTGCTGTTGGTGGTTTTTGTTGCTTGTTTTTTAAATAACAGAAAGTACCGTTTTCACAGTGACATGAATCTTCAGACTCTTTAAGCCCATACTATCCTTCTTGCTCCTCCTTTAACATTTTCTTAGGGGAAAATCTTTCTGCTTTTTCCTTGATTTTACAGTCATTGTTATTTTTCAACAATTACGTCTGTGAACTTTTTCTCAGGTTTTGGTGTTTTGGGGTTTTTTATAACTGCTTTGTTGTTCCATATTGTGGGGGGTTTTATTTTGTTTTTGGCTGGATATTTTTTTCAATTTTGTTTTTGATCTTGGAAAACTGATGCTCCACACATTTTCTTTTCTTCCATGCTTGAAAGTGCCAGAAGATAGTTCTATTATCAGCCTCCTTTTTATACTATTTAAAAAAAAAAACACCACCCCAAAAAAAACCCAAAATAAAAATAAAGAACTTAGCAAACAAAGATAAGGGAAACTTTTTTGAAATATTTTGTGGTTTTGTTATTACTACTAGTATTATTATTTCAATGATTAAAATAACTCTTTGTACTATAATGCTTTGAATCTCAAAGCATCTTCCTTGGCTTTTGTACATTTTTACATGTTTTTCTATTTCTCTAATACTCTTTTTCTTCCATTTTTTGCATGAGTCATACTTTTTGATCTTTTCACTGAAAGGTAGAGCAGATTGGTTGAGAATTTTCATCTGTTGAGCAATTTGTGTCTTCAATGAAAACATAGTGAGTCTGCCCGTTAAAAAAAAAACAAAAAACAAAAAACATGGGTGGGACAAGTGCCTGTAATTCTCTTCTGTCCAATGATGTTGTTCCAGTTCCTAGTGGTCCTCCTCGTAAAGTCGAGGTAGAGGCTCTCAACTCTACTGCTGTTAAAGTGTCATGGCGCTCGCCTGTGGCGAATAAGCAGCATGGTCAGATCCGAGGATACCAGGTCCACTACGTGAGGATGGAAAATGGAGAGCCAAAGGGTCAGTCCATGCTGAAGGACATCATGCTGGCTGATGCACAGGTAATTAGGGTATTTCATGTTCTCTTCCAGGGTACAGTAAAAACATTTTGTCTATTAGAAAGCTATCCAGAACTGCTTTTTATTTTCTTTCTAAATTTTAGCGTACTAGTTAACATTTTTTATCTCTATTTTAACAACCTTTTTCAGGATACTTACATTTAAATGTTCTTCAGCCAAATCTGGGCAGCTTTTTCGTGGACAGGTGTGCAACTAAATGCTAAACTGTGTCATTCTGCTGGCTCCCTTAAACCTGAAGATTTCACCCTATACATTCCTCTGAAGTTTTAAACCATCAGTGAGACCTGAGCCAGGTCACAACCAGTGGAGCAAACTGTGCATTTCCTGGAAGGCACCCACATGATATTTGTTTGTTTCATTGGAGAACTGAGGATCATAAAAAGTCTGTGATAGCCCGTTATTACACTATTTCTGCCATTAACATATCTCCACCTCACCATGAGTATCACAGGAAATTAATTTATTAGTGCAGATTCAGAAATCACAGAGGTATTTGTACTTGTCAGTATTCATATTAATAATTGTAAAATAAAGGGAGCAGCTTTGTTTAAATGGTAATAGGGTTATTTTTATTGCAAAATTTCCCATCATTTTTGAAATTATGAGACAAGATGAAAACAAAAGCCTAATCATATCAACTTTTAAAAGCTCCTGAAGATAAGACTTTGGTGATTGGGTTGCACAAGTACCATGTAAAACTGAAGAATCCCAAAGCTCCTGGTACTGGAGGAATCATCTTACATTCCCACTATAATCAAGTACACATCTCTCACTGATGGCTCTCAGTTTATGTCTGGAATGATTGGAAATGATAATGAATCATCAACCTAGCATAAAGTAAAGAGTGAAATTTGCCTCTTCAGCATGTTATGTGAATAAAAAAATGGGGTTTGGCTTCTTTTGTCACTTCTTCTAGTCTTAGTTCTGAATTTCAACTCCACAGATACCTTTTCTTGAGAATACGTCTCCTATGCTTGCATTTTGGTGATGACCCTGTTTCTGAAGTATTGTCTCTGTTACTGAGGACCTTAGTTGCATTTTTACCTGTCAGTCTGTCTATCTGTCTATGTGTATTTCTTACCTATTTTGCAAAATATGTTGCTACAGCTTGGAAAGAAAGGGGAGGCGGGAAGAGAAAGGGAAAAGGGAGAGGAGATGGGGAAAGGACATGACTCTGCGCTTTAGTTCTCCCCTTCCTTGCACAGATTTTCACTTTCAACCTCTTTGTGGTAGTAGTTTAAAATAATTTTAAACTCTAGAAGGTCAGAAACTGGTGACTAGCAGAGATATTGGAGCCTAAATACGTTCTACTAGCCATATCTCTTTTTTTGTGAAGTTCTACTTTGACCTGCCTATTTGCCATTGGTTCAATCTGGATGGTCACCTTCTTGCTCCTCCTGCCACTCTTTTCTGCCTACCATACTTCCATGATGCATCTGCTCAGGGCTTGTGCAGGTATGAAGACATGATGGTAAAAAGTCAGTGTGGTTAGGTTTCAAGACTAAAAAATCCTATTATAAATTTAAATAATGAATTTAGGAAACAGGATCACAGAATAACAGAGGTTGGAAGGGACCTCTGGAGATCATCTAGTCCAACCCCCCTGTCAGGGCAGGTTCACCCATAGCATATTGCACGCTATGGCAGCTGGGTGGGTTTTGAATGTCTCCAGAGACGGAGACACCACCTCCCTAGGCAGCCTGTTACAGTGCTCCAACACTTTCAAAGTTAAGAAGTTAACTGAAGTAAACTCAAACATATAGCCTAGTAACATGAGTAAATAAATGAGGTAGCCTTTAATTCTGCCTTTGTACTTGTACTTCAGTAGTACAATCTATTATAAAATATTACGTGATACAAGAGGATTCATTACTTCTTTTATATTTCAAGGAAAGGGAAGTCACTCTTTTTAGGGAAAGCAGAAATGGTATTAAAAATGGCTATTAAACAAATTTTACACAATTCTATACTTTTCATTCAAATTTTACATGATTTTTCAACATTTTTCGTATTTATTTTACTATTAGGAAAACATAACCTCAATCAGGCTACAAATCTCTCCATTTCTTTTGTTTTTCCTTCCAACATTCTTTATTCTCAAACAGTGGGAATATGATGATACTGCCGAACATGTGAGTAACTTTTGACTGACCAGAAAAACTGTGTGCTTGGTTTGGAATATTTTTGTTCTTTTTTTGCTTGTTTCCTTGTAGCTTTTTTTTTTCAGTTTTATTTTTCTGTCATTTGCACAAATGCATGCACTTTTAATGGCACTTTTAATTTTTTTTCCAGGCTGAGGGGAAGTGACTGTTGCTTGCTTGTTCTGGGGTTTAGCATGGTGCCGAAATGTACTGAACTGGTTTGTGTTTTCATTTTTTTGATGGCTATCACTGACTTTGCCTCACAATTTCCTTTTGACAAGGAGGTGTTAAAAAAATGAAAGTCTTTCAGAGTAGCGTAGCAATAGTCTGATTTTTCTGTATTATCTTAAGGTTAACTTTTATTGTGTAGCTGAAAGTTGAAGTCGGTTGTGCTTTCTTGTTGGCAATTTGCTAAATGTATTTTCTGTGGCATCAAGAAAGCCCAGTGCTCTGTAGTGTTTTTGCCCATGTGTTTGCTGTATCCAAATTACAGTTTCAAATGGCAACACTACGTGCAGTCACATCTCCTACACCATGAAGCGCTGTTTGTTTTAGATGAGGCTAGTGTCTTCACCACTGTTTTAAAAGGAAGACTTTTTTTTTTTTTTCCGTTTACTATTTTTTCGTTAGTATCAGGTACAGTTTCCTTATGAAAGATGAGAAGTCTGTCTTACTGACTTTCGGCTTTAGGGTCAATTGAAATCTGAAATCGAGTTTAAGGAGGGGGGGGTTTTGTAAGGTTTTTTAATGCATTTTTTATTTTGTTTTGGTCATTTTGCCCACTTGTTCTGATTATTACATTGTTATTTCTATATTGCTGACAGCAGACTGTAAATAAAATACAGAATTCTAATCACATTTGTACTAAGCTCATACCCGCTATCTTGAAAAATCCATTTACTGTCTGATCCATAATTTTTATATTAACTTTCATGCTTCTTGCATCTGAGGGATGTGTAATTGCAAGTTTGCTGTTTATTCTAGACACTTAAATATACCATCTCTCTGGCAGCAGTGAAATTTATTGTAAATCCATGCAAGCATGTGAAAATACAAAGGAGTAGTCCAGTGGTTACATACTGGAAGCTGATGAGTCAGGAACTTTGGTCCTGTTAGTTGCCTCCAAATACTGTCCTTTAAAATTTGCATTTAAATTTTATTTATATTGTTAATGTGAAGTCTTGAATTCCTCTTGCTGCCCTTATAGTAATGACATAAGTTTAGTTCATTTCAGATGGCTGGCCCACCATCTTCTCTGTGTGTGTATATTTGTGTTCACACACGTGTAAAAGGATTCCCCTTGCTTTGATGCTTAGAGTTTGATCTTGCTTCTATTCACTTGTACTAGCTGAAGAGTTATTTCTTTTGTAGCTGCTGTCATTTGTTTGAGGGCTGTCAGATTTAGTCTCTGACCAAACTTCTAATGATGTTTTAGATTGTTTCTTTTAGACCTGAAGAGTGAGTTGGTTTTGAGTCCTTTGAGATATTCGATTCACAATCCATACAGTGACACAGGTTGCAATGAAAATATTACGAAAGTAATAAGTCTTTCTTGTTCTAAAACATCATTACTTACAAAGTGTGGATACAAATGCAACACCTTCCTTACTGGGAATTTTATAACCATATCAGTGATGTCCTGTAAATGACTAAACTAAATGGAACTTCTTATCTCCACATATGCATGCATTTCACAACATCATTAGTACTCCTCAGCCAAGGCATTTCAGAAAGCTTTATTCACTATCCACACCACTAAGCCTTTGGCCATGTGCCTTAGACTACCTGAGGCATGCTATTTAGAAGTGTGCTGCTTTTTATTTCTTAAGTGAGTGAAACCTTGCACTATGAAGTATTTCACACAGAACAGTCTGTGGGCGCTCTCAACTGCCTGCTATCACTGCTGGTAGCACAAAAGCATGCATGGTCTACATTCGAAGAAGTCCATGAACTCCTGGAGTACAATCTGGTTTTAATAAATTGTGTTATTTCATCTTAGGAAATGATAATTTCTGAGCTTCAGCCTGAAACAACATACTCCTTCACTGTAACAGCCTATACAACAAAAGGTGATGGAGCACGCAGCAAGCCCAAACTCATATCTACTACTGGTGCAGGTAATACTCACAGACCTGTTAATCTCTGTTTAAATTCTTTGACTTTTCCTGCTAATATTTTGCTCCTACTATGTAAGCAAAATTTATTGGATGTCGGGTTTTCTGTTTCAGTATTCAGCCCTTCATTTAAATAAAAACAGAACTAGTGTCCCCTTTTGGCCAATTCTTAGTTCAAGATGCGGCCAAACTGTAATACTTAACTTCGTACTTTGTAACTCTTCCATTCAGATTGGTGTCTTCTTGGAGGAAAAAACTGAAATTCAGAGCTGAGAAGAGTATTTGAAAAACTTCTGAAGGGCTTTCCTGATCTTTGTGAAAGAGAGCGGCAATGCTGCTGCCTTTCAGCATAGAAAGGATGTGGACCTCTTGGAGTGGGTCCAGAGGAGGGCCACAAAAATGATCAAAGGACTGGAGCACCTCCCCTACAAGCACAGGCTGAAGGAATTGGGGTTGTTCAGCCTGGAAAAGAGAAGGCTTAGAGGGAACCTTATAGCGGCCTTTCAGTACTTCAAAGGGGATTATAAGGTAGAAGGAGAGAGACTTTTCACCTGGTTGGATTGCAACAGGACATGGGGGGAATGGCTACAAGCTGAAGGAGGGGAAATTTAGGCTAGAGATTAGAAGGATGTTCTTTACCCAAAGGGTGGTGAGGCACTGGAACAGGTTGCCCAGAGAGGTTGTGGAGGCCCCATCCCCAGCAGTGTTTAAGGCCAGGCTGGATGTGGCCCTGGGCAACCTGGTCTAGTGGATGTGGCATCCCTGCCCATGGCAGGGGGGTTGGAACTAGATGATCTTTAAGGTCCCTTTCAACCTGAGCCATTCTACGATTCTTTCAGTAAATTAATTTCTCACAGATAGGGTGAACTCAATTGATTTTAAATGATGAACAATGCTTTTTTATTTTTTTTTAATTTGTTTTAATTGAAATGGTTTATTGTGGCACTTCTTAAACAAATGATGCCACCACATCCTTCGTGTGGTGTTCACAGCCTGTATATGTTCATTTTCTGTGTTTTGGAGTCTAGCAATGAAATATATTCCACTAGTATCACACAGAAGCCTTTGTAGCACTGTTACAAGCTCTCTTAAATACAATGTGTTGTTTATGCTAATATATAAAGACCAAAAGGCATATGTATTTGTATTTATAATGACACAGTTTTTAAAACAGTCACTGAATGTTAAATGCATCTTCTACTTACATCAGAAAAATCCACATCCTTGTTTCATCAGATTCCTTGGAAAAGTCTGTCTTGATGGCAACATATGTAGTTTCATTTCAGATTTTAGAGTAGCTTCTAGTCATTTCTCTTGACTGATGCTGAAATTTATCCTCCAACTTCTTATCTTTCGTGAATTCTCATGGTCTGAGGAAAAAAAAGTGATATATACTCATCAGTTACATTTGAACTTGATTTAAGTAAAAAGGCATTTGACCCATTATTATTTTTTAAGTTCAGTTTCCAGCTTAAATAGACATAATTGTATAGATTATGATTTGGTTAATTTTTAGACATAAACAAAAGCTATGCAAGCCTACTAAGAAAATTAAAGCTTCTGTTCATTTAATCCTTGTTGACTCTTCATGTTTCAGTCTTCCAAGATATCTGATGCTTCTACTTCAGAAAGGGAAACAAATCCCATGTACCATAAAATCCTGGGTGACTGAAGAGTGTAGTGAATCAGAGGCATGTCTGTAAATGCAATAACATATTACACTATTTTTGCTATTTGCTTCACCCAGTGGACAAGTAATACTTGTTCCTGGTCGCTAAGGTAACAACTAGCTACCATTTTGCTCCTTCATACATTCCAGGTTGCATAAACACCTCTTCATTGGCTGTTGCACTTTTTGTAAGGAAAATTCATGTACAGGCTTTTGAAAAAAGAGACAATAAATACTGTCAGCACCAAGAGTTTCCAGCTCACTGTCTTTCTGTGAGAATACATCAGACAGGCAAAGGAATGATGCATTACTACAAGGGGCTTGTAGATATGAAATACACCCTCCCATTTTCTGAGAGTTTCCATTTGAATTTTTCCCTAAAAAGGTGCTATTCAAATACTATTACAGAGCAAATGAAAGGTCTGAATTTCTGGTCTGATTTTTAAAGGTTTAACCAGGTGCAGCTATATTAGAATGAGTGAGATTATATCTGTGAGAGATATGAAAGGTGAATAATATGTAAATGTTTATTGAAGATACTATTCATAGGTTATTTGTATGATATAAAACCATCATTTACATGTCTATATGGGAAAGATTAACCAAATCTAAGTGACCCTGCAGTACAGTAACTGTAAAGTCACTGAATGCAGTTAATACTATCACTCCAAAGTGTGTTTCTGTCTTATAGAATCATAGAATTGTCAGAGTTGGAAGGGGCCTCAAAGATTATCTATCTCCAAGCCCTCTGCCTGGCAGGGACACTGTCCACTAAATTGGGTTACCCAGGGTCCCATCAAGCCTTGTCTTAAAAGCTTCCAGGGATGAGGCTTCCACAACCTCTCTGGGCAACCTGTTCCACTGCCTAACCACCCTCATAGTGAAGAACTTCTTCCTAATATCCAACCTAAATCTACCCTCCTCTAGCTTACACCCATTTTCCCTGGTTCTATCACTACCTGACCTCCTAAAAAGTCCCTCTCCAGCTTTCTTGCAGGCCTCCTTCAGATACTGGAAGGCCACAATAAGGTCTCCTTGGAGCCTTCTCTTCTCCAGGCTGAACAGTCCCACTTCTCCCAGTCTGTCCTTGTAGGAGAGGTGCTCCAGTCCTCTGATCATTGTCGTGGCTCTTCTCTGGACTCGCTCCAGCACCCCCACATGCCTCTTGTAATAGGGGCTCCAGAACTGGACACAATATTCCAGGTGCGGTCTCACGAGTGCAGAGTAGAGGGGGAGAATCACCTCCCTTGACCTGCTGGCCATGCTTCTCTTGATGCAGCCCAGGATACGGTTAGCCCTCTGGGCTGCAAGTGCCCACTGGCAGCTCACGTCAAGCTTCTCATCCACCAACACCCCCAAGTCTCTTTCCACAGGGCTGCTCTCAAGCCAGTCTTCACTAGTCTATACTGGTGCTTGGGATTGCCACGACCCAGATGTAGGACCTTGCACTTGGCCTTGTTGAACTTCATGAGGTTGGCATGGGCCCACCTCTCCAGCCTGTCCAGGTCCCTCTGGATGGCATCCCTTCCCTCCAGCGTATCAACCATTCCACACAGCTTGGTGTCATCGGCAAACGTGCTGAGGGAGCACTCGATGCCACTGTCCATGTCTCTGCTGGAGATGTTGAAAAAGACTGGTCCCAGTATATTGCTTTCTTTCCTAGGTTTTGAAATCAGGTAGAAGAAAAAAATCTTACTAAATACTTCCAAGTCAAATTTTACTTGAGGCAGAAGTTACAAAATATTAACAAGATTAACAAGAGCTTAATATAAATGAAGACTTACTCATCAGTGATATAAAATTTTTTTGGAGGATTTAATCAGACCTTTAATTTATGGGTCATTGTTGAAGAATCTCAGCACAACAGCTTGTCTGTTTTTTGGAATTTACATTCTGTACTGGACAGCACACCTGAAATACACATTACAGCTAAGAGGAGAAAATTTACTTTAAGATGGTGGTGTAGCAGCTAGCAGAGACAAATTACTTCAAGTAGTTTGACAAAGGCAGCATGCATGAGCTTCTAGTAAAGGTGTACACTTAATAGCTGTTTGGTATAGTGAGTGTTTTTTAAGGGGTGTGTGAGGGGCATCTTGCCATATAGTAGAGGTGGATTTCACTAGATCAGAGAATATATTCTTTCATGGGCAATTTAACTTCATTTGGGCTCATGAAAAATTCAGGTATTATTAAAAGTTTCTCAGTAGACCTATTCCATGACGCTACTGTATATAGGACTGCACAGGATCCTGCCATTTCACAGAATCACAGAATGTTAAGAGCTGAAAGGGACTTCTGAAGTCCAAGCCTCCTGCCAGAGCAGGATTCCCTAGACCAGGTCACACAGAAGTGCGTCCAAATGGATTTGAATATCTCCAGAGAAGGAGACTCCACAGCCCCTCTGGGCAGTCTTTTCCAGTGCTCTGTCAACCTGACTATAAACATTTTTTTTCTTGTATTCACACGGAACCTCCTATGCTACAGCTTACAACCATTGCCCCTTGTCTTGTCACTGGACTTCACTGAGAGCCTGACCCCATCCTCCTGACACTCACCCTTCACGTATTTAAAAGCATAGATGAGGTCACCCCTTAGTTTCCTCTTCTCCAAGTTAAAGAGGCCCAGCTCCCTCAGCCTTTCCTCAGAAGGAAGATGATCCACCCCCTTAAGCATCTTGGAGGCTGTGTGCTGGACTCGTTCAAGCAGTTCCCTGTCCTTCTTAAACTGAGGGGCCCAGAACTGGACACAGTATTCCAGATGCAGCCTCACCAGGGTAGAGGAAAGGGGGATAAGGACCTCTCTTGACCTACTAACCACACCCCTTCTAATAAACCCCAGAATCCCATTGGCCCTCCTGGCCACAAGAGCACA